>NW_026844366.1:7419596-7467044 GCF_025583915.1 Anolis sagrei ordinatus
GAAATTTTTGGCGTCCACAACACAAAGCGAGTTCAACAAAGGCCAAGAGTTTATTTTCTCTTATTCCTCTCTCCCTGCTCCGTTCCCCCCTTTCTTTCTCTCTCTCTTTCTCTCTCTCTCTTCTGGCTTTGTCCAAACTCAACACATTTATTAAGGCAAATCTCAAGAGTCCAATGCATGCATATGTGTGTGTGTGTGTGTGTGTTGAATTTTGTAAGCATTTAATCTTCTTCATATGAATCCGTATAAATATTTGAAAAAGAAGGGACTTACATTAACAAATACGCCAGCCGGCGTGTGTTTTTCCTACCATTCTCCTCTTCCAGGGGAGGAGGAAAGGGTTGCTGTAAAGCAAAACAAATATCCTCCGAGCAGGCCGTGCCAAAATCATCAAGGGGATAAATAGCCAGGGATTCATAGAATATGAATATTCTTCGGTAAATAAACGCAAAGAAGAACAATGGTGGTCAAAGAGGGGGGTGGGTTTCTAACATTATATGAACGGTGAACATAACGCACACATCAGACCATAGATTGAGCCCTATTTTGGTCTTAGGAGAGGGAGGTCCATGACTGCTGCTTCATCTTTCCTAGAATCATAGAATCAAAGAGTTGGAAGAGTCTCCAAGGGCCATCCAGTCCAACCCCATTCTGACAAGAAGCAGGAATATTTCATTCAAAGCACCCCCGACTGATGGCCATCCAGCCTCTGTTTAAAAGCCTCCAGAGAAGGAGCCTCCACCACCTTCCACTGCTGAACAGCTCTCACAGTCAGAAAGTTCTTCCTAATGGTGCTCACCAATGCTTCCTGTTCATCTTGGAAAGAAGTGACAAGTGGAGTGCCGCAGGGTTCCGTCCTGGGCCCGGTCCTGTTCAACATCTTTATTAATGATTTAGATGAAGGGCTAGAAGGCATGATCATCAAGTTTGCAGACGACACCAAATTGGGAGGGATAGCCAATACTCCAGAGGACAGGAGCAGGATTCAAAACGATCTTGACAGATTAGAGAGATGGCCAAAACTAACAAAATGAAGTTCAACAGTGAGAAATGCAAGAGACTCCACTTTGGCAGGAAAAACGAAATGCAAAGATACAGAATGGGGGACAATGATGCCTGGCTCGAGAGCAGTACGTGTGAAAAAGATCTTGGAGTCCTCGTGGACAGCAAGTTAAACATGAGCCAGGAATGTGATGTGGCGGCAAAAAAAGCCAATGGGATTTTGGCCTGCATCAATAGGAGCATAGTGTCTAGATCTAGGGAAGTCATGCTACCCCTCTCTTCCGCTTTGGTTAGACCACACCTGGAATATTGTGTCCAATTCTGGGCTCCACAATTCAAGAGAGATATTGACAAGCTGGAATGTGTCCAGAGGAGGGCGACTAAAATGATCAAGGGTCTGGAGAACAAGCCCTATGAGGAGCGGCTTAAGGAGCTGGGCATGTTTAGCCTGAAGAAGAGAAGGCTGAGAGGAGTATGATAGCCATGTATAAATATGTGAGAGGAAGCCACAGGGAGGAGGAAGCGAATTTGTTTTCTGCTTCCCTGGAGACTAGGACACAATGGAACAATGGCTTCAAACTACAAGAAAGGAGATTCCATCTGAACATGAGGAAGAACTTGGAATAGCAGCATAGCAGAATCATAGCAGCATTGAGCTGGAAGAGTCTCCAAAGGCCATCCAGTCCAACCCCTACCATGAAGGGAAATCTTACTTACTTTACTTTTACTTACTTACTTAGCTGATCCCTCCGAGGATGATGGTCCTCCAAGTGATGTGTCTTGGAGATGTCTGTGGAGCCCTATTCTTGACCCACATGTTCTTCCGCAGTGAGGGCATCAGTTTCCAGGTGGAAGGCGGCAGGGCCATAGCCAGAAATTTTTTTTGGGGAGGGTTGAAAATTTCGGGGGGTTGAAAATTTCGCGGGGGGGGGGTTGAAACCTGCCTCCTAGTTCACGCTGAAGCAAAGAGCACAGCAGGGGGCAGAGCAGCCTTCAATAGCCTGCAGCTCCGCCCCTGTCAACCACCTCCACCAAGTCTGGCCTCCTTAATGAGCGCATTCAACAACCCCCCCCCCCCAAACTTGGTTGCTTCGCTACATCGACAGTGTAAATAAATTGTCAATATTTGCTTGAGATAGTGCTTGCAGTTCTGGAGGGACTTAATTTTTTGCGTCTCATAGACTTAGCATGGGGATATGGTTAACCAGTTAAAATTCATGAGTAAACGAGGTTTTTTTTTAACCTGAAAAATTTCAGGGGGGTTGAACCCCTACCACCACCCCCCCCCCCCCGTCTTCCCCAGTGAGGGCATTGGTTTCCAGGTGGAGTGGTCCCGGTCGGGGTTGGCTTGATGCCTTCCTCTTGGCACAGTTTCTCTCTTTTGCCCTCCGTTTGTGCCTCTTCAAATTCTACAGCACTGCTGGTCACAGCTGACCTCCAGCTAGAGCGCTCAAGAGACAGGGCTTCCCAGTTCTCAGTGTCTTTGCCACAGTTTTTGATGCCATGAAGGAAAAGCACAATCCAAGCACTCATCCAGCCTCTGTTTAAAAACCTCCAGAGAAGGAGACTCCACTAGCCTGGAAGTACATTGAGGTGGCAACATTCACTCCGAGCCATGGACTAGCAGCAGGAGTAAACCCAGGAATGACCAACTCTCTTTCCAAGTGGAACATGTGTCAACAGTGTGCCGTGGCAAGGAAAAAAGCCAATGTGATTCTAAGGTGTATAAATAATAGTGTGTAGATCAAGCATGGGCAAACTTTGGCTCTCCAGGTGTTTTGGACTTCAACTGCCACAATTCCTAATGTCCTCAGCCCTTTCCTTTTCTGTTTCCTTTTCCACGTAAATAAATACTTCTGCCAGTTCCTTTAATCCCCTTGGATGTAGTTCATTTTGTCCCGGAGACTTGAATACATTTAGATTAGCCAGATACTCTTCTACCGCCTCTTTACTTATTCTGTGCTGCCTTTCCCTGCTGCACCATTATCCACAAAGTTTAAATTTTCTAACAATGCAGTCTTGCATATAATTCCACGAACATATAGTCATGCTCTGTTCAACTGGTATAGGATCTTGGGCAAATATTTACACTGTATTGTCGAAGGCTTTCATGGCCGGAATCACTGGGTTGTTGTAGGTTTTTTCGGGCTATATGGCCATGTTCTAGAGGCATTTTCTCCTGACATTTCGCCTGCATCTATGGCAAGCATCCTCAGAGGTAGTGAGGTCTGTTGGAAGTAGGAAAATGGGTTTATATATCTGTGGAATGACCAGGGTGGGACAAAGGACTTTTGTCTGCTGGAGCTAGGTGTGAATGTTTCAACTGACCACCTTGATTAGCATTTAATGGCTTGGAAGTGCCGGGGGGAATCTTTTGTTGAGAGGTGATTTGATGTGCCTGATTGTTTACTCTCTGTTGTTTTGCTGTTGTAATTTTTGAGTTTTTTAATACTGGTAGCCAGATTTTTGTTTCTTCCTTTCTGTTGAAATTGTCCATGCAGCTGTGGGCAAGTCTACATAGGGACCACCAAACGCAGTGCTCAAACACAAATCAAGGAACATGAAAGGCACTGCAGACTACTTCAACCAGAGAAGTCAGCCTAGCAGAACACCTGGTGAACCAACCTGGACACAGCATATTATTTGAGAACACAGAAATGCTGGACCACTCTCACAACCACCATGTCAGACTACACAGAGAAGCCATTGTAATCCACAAGCATGTGGACAATTTCAACAAAAAGTAGGAAACCATGAAAATGGACAAAATCTGGCTACCAGTATTTAAAACCTCAAAAATTACAACAGCAAAACAACAGAGAGGAAACAAACAAGGACATCTAATCACCTCTCAACAAAAGATTCCCCCCAAGCACTTCCAAGCCATTAAATGCTAATCAAGGTGGTCAGTTGAAACATTCACACCTAGCTCCAGCAGACAAAAAGTCCTTTGTCCCATCGTGGTCATTCCACAGATATATAAACCCATTTTCCTACTTCCATCAGACCTCACTACCTCTCAGGATGCTTGCCATAGATGCAGGCGAAATGTTAGGAGAAAATGCCTCTAGACCATGGCCATATAGCCCGAAAAAACCTACAACAACCCAATATTTACACTTCCGAAGTTCTTTTTGAGAATGGATATTTCCCCCTTTCTTGAAACTGGGAATGGAGGAAATCACTGACATTTACAAGAATGAGCCACATAAAAACCAGCCAGCATTTGGACTGCCCTAACTCCCCCCATCCACCCCTCCATTAAAAAAAACCAGGCATTATTGCTTGGAGAGGGTAGGGTTAACTTTGCTTGCCCAAACCGCCCGGTCTCTGTGTCGGGAGAGCCGTAACAAGGGGCTGGAATTAGCTAAGCTGTCCTTGAGGACCACCCAAGAAGAACTAAATATGGGGTTTCTTTTAAGTGGGGTTAGGATCAAAGAATAAAAAGAGATTAGAGCCAATATAAGGAGCTAAAGGGGGAACATCTGGTCCTTTTCAAAAATCACCCATGGAAAGGTAAAGCAGGCGCTGGAAAAAGGAACGGCAGTGCCGATTCTCAACGTTCACCAAGTAAAGAAGAGGAGAAGCAGCCAAGCAAGGCCTCCAGTGGACATGTCGAGGTGGAAAAGTGTGTCAACAAAAAAAGATGGAACCACTAGCTTGGAGATCTTGAGGTGCATCCACAGTGTAGAGGTAATACAGATTGATGCCACTACTACCATGGTTCAATCCTAGGGAAATCCTTGGATCTGTACCTTTAGAGGCCTAAAGAGAAGTTCTCAGAGGTTTCCACCACAAAGAGTCTTTAGATGGTTTGAGAAGTACAACAAAGTATTTTATTAATGAACAACCAAACAGAATCTTCTCTTGTCTTCAGTAAAGTTAAGCAAATGATTCCAAGCTTTTGGGCAACTGGTGAATTCCTAAACTTGCCCACAAAGGACAGGCAACTATCTTCAATAACTTCTTCTTTAAAGGAAAAACCCCTTTTTAACTTCTCCCAGGCTGACTGTAAACTTAAACCTAACTGATGTGGGCTCCACTACCGGGTTGAACTGTGTCTCAAAGCACCAAGTGGACCTACCAGCAAGGCCTGTAGTCTCTTCAGCTGGAGTTCTTAGATGCTCAAAGCTGTTTTTCCCTCCAAAATTCCTCAGAGTTTTAGGGTTGTTTTCCCTGGGAATCTTTGGGAATCCTTTTGCTCTTAAGACTGTTCTCCCCCGGAGGTCTTAAGGGTTGAAGCCTTTGTACAGGAGAACTCTGTACACGTCCTGTACATTGACTTTCCTTGCTGAGACTGACTGAAAATGGCTCCCTTCCCTTCTCAGTTATCCTGAACAGGGGGCAAAACTAAACTTAACGATGATGGACAGGGGGCCTGCCCTATAACTGCAAACTTTAACAGGAAGCCACCCTTCTGCAGAATCCCAAGCCTTGGGCTGCAAGCAAACACTTAATACAAAGCAAATAAAGTTGGAGCTTCTGGTACATCTGTACCAGCACAAGCAGAGAAGACTAAATGTCTTCTAAAACTACACTTCCAGGATTTCATAGCATTGGACCGTGGAAGTTCAAGCGATATCAAACTTCCATCGTGTAGATACACCCTGAGATCATCTGCGGAGGCCCTGCCACATGTCTCATCTTCTCCTTGGATGGTAGGATGATGGTGCGTATGGATGACAGAGCTCTCTTAGTGTCTGTGGAATTCCTCTCAAGGCAGGTCAGTCCAGCTTCTCTCTAGTGAGGAGTGTTGGTTGCTCTTCCACTCGAGTCTTTGGCTCTTCACATTTGTGTTTGTTCTAGATATTTTTCCTTTGAATTATTTTTTTAAAGAATTTGGAAATTATTTCAGTGTTTTTTGGTCATATATTTTTAAAGAGTCTTTATCCATTTTGCAATGGTTCGAGGGTCAAGAGGCGACAAACAAACTCTGAAGGAAGGAAGGGGATGAAGGAGATGGATCCAGAGGAAAGGAGGGAGAGAGTGAAGAAAGGAATGGAGGAAAACAAGGGAGGGAGGAGAAAGAGAGAAAGCAGAGATGGAAAGAGAGAGGAAGAGGCAGAGGAAGGGAGTGAAGGAAGGAAGCAGAAAGAGCAAAGGTAGAGATGGGGAGGGAGGGAGTGGGGAAGGAAGGAAGGAAAGAAGGAAGGAAGGAAACAGAAAGAGCAAAGGTAGAGATGGGGAATAGGGAGGGAGGGAGGGAGGAAGGAAGGAAGAGAAGGAGAGAGGGAGGAGGGAGGGGAAGGAAGGAAGAAGGAAGGAAGGAAGCAGAAAGAGCAAAGGTAGAGATGGGGAGGAGGGAGGGGAAGGAAGAAAGAAGGAAAGAAGGAAAAAGAAAGAGAAAGGGAGAGGGAGGGAGGATGGGGAAGGAAAGGAAGAGGAAGGAAGGGAAGGAAGGAAGGAAGGAAGGAAGGAAGGAAAGGAAGGAAGGAAGGAAGGAAGAAGAAGGAAGAAGGAAGGAAGGAAAGGAAGGAAGGAAAGGAGGGAGGGAGGGGGGAGGGAGGGAGGAAGGAAGGAAGGAAGAAGGAAGGAAGGAAGGAAAGAGGAAAGGAGAAGGAGGAAGGGAGGGGAGAGGAAGGAAGGAAGGAAGAGGGGAAGGAAGGAAGGAAGGAAGAAGAAGGAAGGAAAGAGAAGAAGGAAAGGAGGAAGGAAGAGAGGAAGACAGGAAGGAAGGAAGGAAGGAAGGAAGGAAGGAAGGAAGGAAGGAAGGCAAGGAACGAAGGAAGGGAAGGAGGAAGGAAGGAAGGAAGGAAGGAAGGAAGGAAGGAAGGAAGGAAGGAAGGAGAAAGAGCAAAGGTAGAGATGGAGAGGGAGGGAGGGGAAGGAAGGAAGGAAGGAAGGAAGGAAGGAAGGAAGAAAGGAGGAAGAAAGGAAGGAAAAGAAAGAGAAAGAGAGAGGGAGGGAGGGAAGGGAGGGAGGGAAGGAAGGGAGGAAGGAAGAGAAGGAGAGAGGGGGGAGAGGGAGGGAGGAAAGAAGAAGGAGAAGAAGGAGGAAGGGGGAGAGGAGGGAGGAAGGAAGGAAGAAAGAAGGAAGGGAAGAAGGAAGGAAGAAGGAAGAAGGAAGAAGAAGGGAGGGAGGGAGGGAGGAAGGGAGGGGAGGGAGAAGGAAGGAAGGAAGGAAGGAAGGAAGAGGGAGGGAGGGAGGGAGGGAGGGAGGGAGGAAGGAAGAAAGGAAGAAGGAAGGAAGGAAGGAGGAAGGAAGGAAGGAAGGAAGGAAGGAGGAGAAAGAAAAGGTAGAGAGGGGAGGGAGGGGAGGGGGAGGAAGAAGGAAGGAAGGAAGGAAGGAAGGAAGGAAGGAAGGAAGGGAAAGAGAGAAGGCAGAGATGGACAGAGAGAGGAAGACTAGGACGCAATGGAACAATGGCTTCAAACTACAAGAAAGGAGATTCCACCTGAACATTAGGAAGAACTTCCTGACTGTGAGAGCCGTTCAGCAGTGGAACTCTCTGCCCCGGAGTGTGGTGGAGGCTCCTTCTTTGGAAGGTTTTAAACAGAGGCCGGATGGCCATCTATCGGGGGTGCTTTGAATGCAATTTTCCTGCTTCTTGGCAGAATGGGGAGGGACTGGATGGCCCATGAGGTCTCTTCCAACTCTGATTCTATGATTCTAATTTCCAGCAGAAACCTTTCATTTCGACAGGGTTCACTAATAGCCATGATTCTTGTGGATCATCATCATCAGTGGTAGTAGTAGTAATTACATTTCCCATTTCTGCCCTAAATTATGATTACCCTCCATTTCTTCTGCCCTTTGGCTCATAAACAGTGTGTGCATTCCTTGGCTCAAAAGCCACATCTTCCCTTCTCCCCAATGGCTTTGTCTTACATGCCGTAAATTATCAAGGGAGAGAGTGTTAATGCCTAGACACTGAGGTGTGAATAATTACCTCCCCCTCCAAAAAAGAAAAAAATCAGAGTCTTGCAAGGGAGGGGAAGGGCCGATCTCTATGATGAATTGTCCAGTCGTATTATTTTGATCTGGGCTTGACAAGTTTTCTCGGAGCGCTGAACTCTCGGATAAATACATCCCCAACCAGCTGTTCAAACAACGTGATTAATTAAACTGATTCCATGTGAAAAACAACACCAACTCTTGCTCTCCAATTGCAAATCATTCCCAATAAATAAGGAGAGCCGGCAGCTGGGGGTTATGGATGGCTTTTGGGATGATGAATCAATATTGCAAGCAGCAGCCCACATGTCTAGGGGACATTCCAGAGACCTCCATGTGATGAAGGATTTTTTGGAGGGAGAGAAACACATGTGAGAACTCTGGATACAAGGACAAGGCATGAGTTATTCCATCCTGAGCTTCAGTTGTAAAGAATTGGGAACAAAGGGATGGCATCCTATGTGTAAGTTACACCAATGCAATTGAATATTTCTGGTCAATGCAAACATCCTTTAGTTTAAGATTGTCGAAATTGAGTTAGAACAGGAGTTGAAGTCCAAAACACCTGGAGGGCCAAAATTTGCCCACATTTGTGTTGGAACCATAGAATCAAGGAGTTGGAGAGGACCCCCAGTGCTACCCAGTCCAATCCTATTCTGCCAGGCAGGAAACCACTATCCAAGCTCTCTCAACAGATGGCCAAGTAGGAATAAGGGCCTGGTATCCCATGAGTGACTTAGGACCTTATCACATTGGGATATACTCTGTATCTGAGGCTCTTTGAATGCAATTCCAAAAGGGTCCCATCACATGGCTCGGAGGCAAGGAGATGGGAAGGTTGCTTTTGGCCGCTTTGGGGGGAGACTTGGAGGGGTCTACAGCAATGGCGTCTAACGATTATAGTCAGTCAGCAACACAAAGTTATGGGGCCTACCCAACTCCACCCACACAGGGTTATTCTCAGCAGACTAGTCAACCGTATGGGCAGCAGAGCTATGGCGGATATGGACAGTCAGCAGATACTTCAGGATACGGTCAAAGTAGTTACAGCTCTTCTTATGGACAGACTCAAAGCTCTGGCTATGGCACTCAGTCAACACCACAGGCCTATGGCTCATCAGCAGGATATGGCAGCAGCCAAACTTCTCAGACATCCTATGGACAGCAGTCATCGTATCCCAGCTACTCCCAGCAGCCAGCCAGTTCCACCACTGGAAGTTATGGCACCAGCTCTCAAACCTCCAGCTATGGGCAACCCCAGAGTGGAGGTTATGGCCAGCAATCAAGCTATGGCAGCCAGCAGCAGAGCTCCTATGGGCAGCAGCCTTCCTACAACCCACCTCAAAGCTATGGCCAGCAAAGTCAGTATGGCAGTGGCAGTAGCAGTGGAGGAGGCAGCGGTAGTGGATCTGGTGGCTATGGCCAGGATCAGTCCTCCATGAGTGGAAGTGGTAGTGGAGGAGGCTATGGCAGTCAGGATCAAGGTGGATACGGGGGTCAGCAAGACCGCAACCATGGTAGAGGCAGTGGAGGAGGAGGAGGAGGAGGAGGAGGTGGATATGGCAGAGGTGGCTTTGATCGGAGTGGTGGTAGAGGCGGCAACAGAGGTGGCCATGGAGGAATGGGCGGTGGTGAGCGAGGTGGTGGCTTCAATAAATTTGGTGGACCCCGGGACCAAGGATCACGCCATAATTCTGCTGAACAAGATAATTCTGACAACAACACCATCTTTGTTCAGGGACTTGGTGAAAATGTTACTATTGAGTCAGTAGCAGATTACTTCAAGCAGATTGGCATAATCAAGACAAACAAGAAAACTGGGCAGCCCATGATTAACTTATACACAGACCTGGTCCCATCACATGACATTTGCTCTATTCCAGTGACATCCAAAGGGATACCAAGGGGCTTGTTGATAAAGCTATTGTCCTCCCAACCCTGCTATATGCCTGCGAAACGTGGACGGTCTACAGACGCCACATGCAACTTCTGGAACGATTCCATCAGCGCTGGCCCTCCAAATTCGGTGTCCTGACGGTGGGTTCATAGGTGGCTGTGGAGCCCTATTCTTGATCTGCATCTTCTCCCGCAGTGAGGACATTGGTTTCCAGGTGGAAGGCGGTCTCGGTCGGGGTTGGCTTGACTTCCTCTTGGCACGTTTCTCTCTTTCACCCTCCTCTTCAAATTCTGCAGCACCGCTGGTCACAGATGACCTCCAGCTGGAGCGCTCAAGGGCCAGGGCTTCCCAGTTCTCAGTGTCTATGCCACAGTTTTTAAGGTTGGCTTTGAGCCCATCTTTAAATCTCTTTTCCTGTCCACCAACATTCCGTTTTCCATTCTTGATTTCGGAGTAGAGCAACTGCTTTGGGAGACAGTGGTCGGGCATCCGGACAACGTGGCCGGTCCAGCGGAGTTGATGGCGGAGGACCATTGCTTCACTGCTGGTAGTCTTTGCTTCTTCCAGCACGCTGACATTTGTCCGCCTGTCTTCCCAAGAGATTTGCAGGATTTTCCGGAGGCAGCGCTGATGGAATCGTTCCAGGTGTTGCATGTGACTTCTGTCTACAGACGTCTCACACACACACACACACACACACACACACACACACACACACATATATATATATATACACACACACTAGCCGTTCCCTGCCACGCATTGCTGTGGCCCAGTCTGGTGATCTGGAAAAGTAATGAGAAAGTGTTGGTTTCTAATATATGTAATGTCTTTCTGCTTCAGTATTTCTTCTGTAGGGGTTCCTTTCAAATCTATTATCTCTCTGTGTGTGAATCGTATATATCTCTCTATATCAGTGGTTCTCAACCTGTGGGTCCCCAGCTGTTTTGGCTTTCAACTCCCAGAAATCCTAATAGTTGGTAAATTGGCTGGGCTTTCTGGGAGTTGTAGGCCAAAACACCTGGGGACCTACAGGTTGAGAATCACTGCTCTATATCTATGGCTGGATGGCTCTTTGTCAGGAGGGCTTTGCTTACATTTTCTTGCCCTGATGAAGGGAGTTGGACTGGATGGCCTTAAGTATTTTCTGATGGTCATGGGGGTTCTGTGTGGGAAGTTTGCCCCAATTCTGTCGTTGGTGGGGTTCAGAATGCTCTTTGATTGTAAGTGAACTATAAATCCCAGTAACTCCCAAATATCAAGGTCTATTTTCCCCAAACTCCATCTGTGTTCATATTTGGGCATATGGAATATTCGTGCCAAGTTTGGTCCTGTTCTATCATTGTTTGAGTTCACAGTGCTCTCTGGTGTAGGTGAACTACAAGTCCCAAACTCAAGATCAATGCCCACCAAACCCTTCTAGTATTTTCTGTTGGTCATGGGAGTCCTGTGGACCACGTTTGGTTCAATTCCATCATTGGTAGAGTTCAGAATGCTCTTTGATTGTAGATGAACTATAAATCCCAGCAACTGCAACTCCCAAATGACAAAATCATATTTTTTGAGTGATGGTCATTCCTTGTGTTGTGAGACGTTTTGTTGCCAAATCTGGTGTGATTTCGTTCATTGGTTCTTTTGTTTTTAAGGTACTCATTATGCACAGAGCATTCATATATATATATATATATATATATATATATATATATATATATGCAAACACAAATATACACACACACATAAATACATATATACACACACAAAACACATATACACAGACTGGGCCACAGCAACATGTGGCAGTGGATGGCTAGTATATAGACAGGCAGACAGACATACAATTGTTTCTCCTGATTTTAAAAAATACTGTGTGATGAATGTATTGCCAGCTCTTAGGCTTCCACGTGTGAGTCTGATGGGGAGCCAGAAATCGAAAGGGAACTGCTGACGATATAAGAGGGGTTGATTCTCTACATTAAAAGGACGGTCACCCATGCTTTCCTCTCTTCATGAGATGGGTCCTTAATTACCAGTGGATGGGAAACCCTAGGAAAGGGGCAATACTTGATGGCTTATTTATTTATCGTGTCATCAGCAACCATACCATTGTATTACATCTCTAACAGAACAAAACAAACAAACAGATTAAAAAACCACAAATTTTGCAAACTTGGTAGTTGATTTAAATGTCCTTTGACCAGTATCTGGCCACTTGGAGTGCTTCTGGTGTTGCCGCAAGAAGGTCCTCCATGGTGCATGTAGCAGGACTCAAGGTGCATTGCAGCAGGTGGTCTGTGGTTTGCTCTTCTCCACACTCGCATGTCAAGGATTCCACTTTGTAGCCCCATTTCTGAAGGTTGGTTCTGCATCTTGTGGTGCCAGAGCACAGTCTGTTCAGCGCTTTCCAAGTCGCCCCATCTTCCATGTGCCCAGTGGGGAGTCTCTCATTTGGCATCAGCCATTGGTTGAGGCTCTGGGTTTGAGCCTGCCACTTTTGGACTCTCACTTGCTGAGGTGTTCCAGCGAGTGTCTCTGTAGATCTTAGAAAACTATTTCTTGATTTAAGTCGTTGACGTGCTGGCTGATACCCAAACAAGGGATGAGCTGGAGATGTCTCTGCCTTGGTCCTTTCACTATTGGCTGCTACTTCCCGGCAGATGTCAGGTGGTGCAATACCGGCTAAGCAGTGTAATTTCTCCAGTGGTGTAGGGCATAGACACCCCGTGATAATGCGGCATGTCTCATTAAGAGCCACACCCACTGTTTTAGTGTGGTGAGATGTGTTCCACACTGGGCATGCATACTCAGCAGCAGAGTAGTATAGTGCAAGGGCAGATGTCTTCACTGTGTCTGGTTGTGATCCCCAGGTTGTGCCAGTCAGCTTTTGTATGATATTGTTTCTAGCGCCACTTGCTGGCTGAGCTAGAAAGAGAGGGAGAGGTGGAGGTGTCTTCCTGCCTGGCAGAAGGGGGCTGGACTGGGTGGCCTTCCAATGCTCTTCCAATGCTCTTCCAATGCTCTTCCAATGCAAGTCTCTTCCAATGCTAGGATTTTATGGGACCCTATATGTGGATTTATGCCAGCGATGGCCTTGCACTACACGCACTCTCCACAGAGACTCTGCCACTGTCAGATGTGCCAACGGGGTGGAGGAGATGAAAAGAACATCTTGCTCCGTTCCAACCAGAGACCCACCTGCTCTCCATCTCATCCCTGCACCTTGCCATGACCCCCAGGAGAAATGTAACATTTCCAAATGCCTTGCAGATGTCCCCCCGACTGTCATGCAGGCCTTGGCTGACCTGTGCTTCAAAATGAGCCTTTCCTGGCCAGTCGGGGTGATAACTCTTGTCAGGCCTTCGGCTTCAAAGGGAAGCTCAAGAAGCGGGCAGAAGATGCCGGGCAGGGATAGAAATGGAGCGAGTTTGGAAAGAAGAGAACTTCTCTATCCTTGGCTCAAAATGTCTCCCATTTGAAAGGAGCTTTTTCTCCAAAACAGGAACATTGAGGTTCAGTCATTTGCATAGATCATGTATATTGGAAAAAAGAATATAATACTAAAAAAACAGGTTAAGGGTTATCCTGAATGCACAAGCCTGTTGCTTAGGTCTTGCAAACTCAGTTGTCTTTAGATAGATGACCTTTAAATAATTTATTTTATTTATCGTGTCAGGAGTGAACCAAAACAGTTGTATTGCATTAAAAACAAACAAACAAACATACAAAAGACACAGAGTTTGCAAGCTTGGTAGTTGATTAAATGTCCTTTGACCAGTATCTGGCCACTTGGAGTGCCTCTGGAGTTGCCGCAAGAAGGTCCTCCATTGTGCATGTAGCAGGGCTCAGGTTGCATTGCAGCAGGTGGTCAGTGGTTTGCTCTTCTCCACACTCACATGTCGTGGATTCCACTTTGTAGCCCCATTTCTTAAGGTTGGCTCTGCATCTCGTGGTGCCAGAACACAGTCTGTTCAGCGCCTTCCAAGTTGTCCAGTTTTCTGTGTGCCCAGGGGGAGTCTCTCATTTGGTATCAGCCATTGATTAAGGTTCTGGGTTTGAGCCTGCCACTTTTGGACTCTCACTTGCTGAGGTGTTCCAGCGAGTGTCTCTGTAGATCTTAGAAAACTATTTCTTGATTTAAGTCGTTGGTGTGCTGGCTGATACCCAAACAGGGGATGAGCCGGAGATGTCATTGCCTTGGTCCTTTTACTATTGGTTGCTACTCCTTGGCAAACGACAGGTGGTGCAATACTGGCTAAACAGTGCAATTTCTCCAGTTGGGGACATGAGCAGGGATGGCTCAACCCATTACGCAAAGTAAGCATTTGCAGTATAGTTGATTTCGCCCAGGGCGCTCTTGAGGCACTCTTGGGGGAAAATAGACCTTGATATATACGAGTTGTAGTTACTGGGATGTATAGTTCACCAAATATGGCACACAGAACTCCCATGACGAACAGAAAATATATATCAATGATTGGTTGGGGGGTGGGGAATACTGTTTGCTTACCGTTGAAAATTACCTAGGGCGACCTCGAGACATGAGAGAACCTTCCCCACAGGATTGCAAGACATCCGGGCGTCCCCTGGGCAACGTCTTTGTAGACAGCTGATTCTCTCACTCCAGAAGCGACCAGAAGCTACTTGCAGCTTGCAACCTTTAAGTAATACAAGGAAAGTATATTGTCGAAGGCTTTCATGGCTGGAATCACTGGGTTGTTGTAGGTTTTTCAGGCTGTATGGCCATGTTCTAGAACAGTGGTTATCAACCTTCTTAATGTCACGATCCCTTAATACAGTTCCTCATGTTGTGGTGACCCCCAAGCTTAAAATTATTGTTATTGTTACTTCATATCTGCAACTTTGCTAGTATTATTATGTAAATATCTGATATGCAGGATGTATTTTCATTCACTGGACCAAATTTGACAAAAAAACTCGATACGCTCAAATTTGAATACTGGTTGGGTTGGGGGGATTGATTTTGTCATTTCAGTTTTGTAGTTGCTGGGATTTATAGTTCACCTACAATCAAAGAGCATGCTGAACTCCACCAACAATGGAATTGATCCAAACTTGGCATACCGAACTCCCATAACCAACAGAAAATACTGTAAGGGTTTGGTGGCCGTGGAACTTGAGTTTTGGAGTTGTAGTTCATCGACATCCAGAAAGCACTGTGGCCTCAAAGAATGATGGATCTGGACCAAACTCGGCATGAATACTCAATATGCCCAAATATGAACTCTGGTGAAGTTTGGGGAAAATAGACTTTAACATTTGGGAGTTGTAGTTGCTGGAATTTATAGTTCACCTACAATCAGAGAATTATGAACCACACCAATGATAGAATTGGGTGAAACTTTCCACACAGAACCCCCATGACCAACAGAAAATGCTGTGTTTTCTGACGGTCTTTGGTGACCCCTCTGAAACCCCCTCGTGACCCCCCCKCCGGGGTCCCGACCCCCAGGTTGAGAACCACTGTTCTAGAAGCATTCTCTCCTGATGTTTCACCTGCATATTTGGCAGGCATCCTCAGAGTTTGTAAGCTCTGACCTCACAACCTCTGAGGATGCCTGCTATAGATGCAGGCGAAATGTCAGGAGAGAATGCTTCTTGAACATGGCCATACAGCCTGAAAAACCTACAACAACCCAAGGAAAGTATATTATTCCAATAAAACAGCATCTCCTCGGTTCCTTTGACAACTTTTTCCTATGCGGTGCTTTAGCCCTTCAGAAAGCAGTGGCCCAGTCTCCAGAAAATCTGCAGCTGCTTCGTGCAACCCACCTGTGATTTATGGACCGGCATTAAACGCTTATTGTGTATGACACTTTAAATACCATTTACATCGGAGTTTATACAAGAGAGCCCGAGTTTGGAAACAGTGGAATCTTAGCAGAAAACAGCTGGACCATTTGTTTACAGAATAGACAGGAAAGAATCTCGCATTTGGCTCCGGGATACATGTGTGTGTGTGTGTGTGTGTGTGTGTGTGTACGATACATGTGACTCACCAAGCCAACCACTGAGGAAAAGAAAGAAACCCGACCAAGGGTTGTTTCCCCATCCTTCCCTCTGTTTTACATTTGCCATCTAATTCATCCCTGATGTGGAGACCTCAGCAAGCGAAGTGGGCCATGGACTTGCTCCTCGGCGCATTGCACACCTGCCCAGCAGGCCCCCAAAATGTCAGGTTCCTAGATATTCCCGGCTGTTGGCGAAGGGAGGGAGGGCTCCCCATAGACCGCGCTTGCATTCCGCGTTTCATGTCTAGCATGAAAGACATTGTTGGGAATCATAATAATCGCCCGGCTGCAACCACGTTTGGAGACACACGAAGAACAGAAGGAACGAAGGACAGGCTCGGCGCCGTGATTTATGGCCGCGTGCGCCAGCAATGCAGCTGTGGGCCTGTCTTCTCTCCAAGGCGCTCTGGGTTGCTCCACCGCTGTTCCTCACTTGTGTTTGGAAGACAAACGGAAACTTCCCAGACTCAACCCAAATGCCTACATCTGAGGTTAGAGGAGACACATCCAACCCGTGGAAAACAGTGTTGACCTCCTAATTTTCCATTGATTTGTCGGACTTTTTCTTCTTGGTGTTGTGTGCCTTCAACTCCTTTTTCCCATTTTACAAAATTCATTTTTAACAGGAAAAAGTACAAATAAAGAAAACAGTAGAGTGTGTGCGTATCAAAGAGCGTGTGCGCATGTGTGTATGTTTGTAACTAAGCAGTTACTAGGTGAAGTGGCCCTCTGTGATATCACTGGGAAAGAAAGATGGCATATGTGTGAGGAAAATGGAGGGAGGGAGGGAGGGAGGGAGGGAGGGAAGAGAAGGGAGGAAGGAAGGAAGGAAGGAAGGAAGGAAGGAAGGAAGGAAGGAAGGAAGGAAGGAAGGAAGGGAAAGGGGAAAGGTATGAGGGGAGGAGAAGGAAGGAGGGAATGAAAGAAAGAGAAAGAAAGAAAAAGAACAACATGTGCGTATGTTTGTAACTAAGCGGTTACTAGGTGAAGTGGCCCTCTGTGATGTCACTGAAAAAGAAAGATGGCATGTGTGTGAGGGAAAGGAGGAGGGAGGGAAAGGAAAGGGAAGGAAGAGAAGGGAAGGAAGGAAGGAAGGGAAAGGGGAAAGGTATGAGGGGAGGAGAAGGAAGGAGGGAATGAAAGAAAGAGAAAGAAAAAGAACAACATGTGCGTATGTTTGTAACTAAGCGTTTACTAGGTGAAGTGGCCCTCTGTGATATTACTGGGAAAGAAAGATGGCATGTGTGTGAGGGAAAGGTGTGTGTATGTTTGTAGCAAAGTGGTTACTATGTGAAGTGGCCCTCTGTGATGTCACTGAGAAAGAAATATGGCATGTGTGTGAGGGAAAGGAAGGGAGAGAAGGAGGGAGGGAAAGGAAAGAGAGGGAAGAGAAGGGAACGAAGGAATGAAGAGAAAGAGGAAAGGTATGAGGGGAGGGGGAGGAACGAGAGAATGAAAGAAAGAGAGAGGAAAAGAACAGCATGTGTGTATGTTTGTAACTAAGCGTTTACTAGGTGAAGTGGCACTCTGTGATATCACTGAGAAAGAAAGATGGCATATGTGTGTGAGGAAAAGGGAGGGAAGGGAAAGAGAGGGAAGAGAAGAAAGAAAAAGAAGGGAAGAAAGGACGGAAGAGAAAGGGGAAAGGTATGAGTGGAGGAGAAGGATTGAGAGGATGAAAGAAAGAGAGGAAAAGAACAGCATGTGTGTATGTTTGTAACTAAGCGTTTACTAGGTGAAGTGGCCCTCTGTGATGTCACTGAAAAAGAAAGATGGCATGTGTGTGAGGGAAAGGAGGAGGGAGGGAAAGGAAAGGGAAGGAAGAGAAGGGAAGGAAGGAAGGAAGGAGGAAAGGAGGAAGAGAAGGGGAAGATGAGGGGAAGGAAGGAGAGAATGAAAGAAAGAGAAAGAAAAAGAACAACATGTGTGTATGTTTGTAACTAAGCGTTTACTAGGTGAAGTGGCCCTCTGTGATATTACTGGGAAAGAAAGATGGCATGTGTGTGAGGGAAAGGAAGGGAGAGAAGGAGGGAGGGAAAGGAAAGAGAGGGAAGAGAAGGGAACGAAGGAATGAAGAGAAAGAGGAAAGGTATGAGGGGAGGGGGAGGAACGAGAGAATGAAAGAAAGAGAGAGGAAAAGAACAGCATGTGTGTATGTTTGTAACTAAGTGGCTACTAGGTGAAGTGGCCCTCTGTGATATCACTGGGAAAGAAAGATGGCATATGTGTGTGAGGAAAAGGGAGGGAGGGAGGGAAGGGAAAGAGAGAGAAGAGAAGAAAGAAAAAGAGGGGGGGGAAAGGACGGAAGAGAAAGGGGAAAGGTATGAGGGGAGGAGAAGGATGGAGAGAATGAAAGAAAGAGAGAGGAAAAGAACAGCATGTGTGTATGTTTGTAACTAAGCGTTTACTAGGTGAAGTGGCCCTCTGTGATGTCACTGCAAAAGAAAGGTGGCATGTATGCCGAGGGAAAGAAAGGGAGGAAGGGAAGGAGAAAGGGAGGGAGGGAACTGAAAGAGAAGCTAGAAAAGAAAGAAAAAGAAGGGAAGAAATGAAGAAAGAGAAAGGGGAAAAATATGAGGAGAAGGAAGGAGAGAAAGAAAGAAAGAAAGAAAGAAAGAAAGAAAGAAGGAAGGAAGGAAAGAGAGGGGAAAAGAAAGGAAAGGGAGGAAGGAGGAAAAAGAAAATGGAGGGAAGGAATTTATTTATTTGTTTGTTTGTTTGTTTGTTTAGAGTTTTATAACCCGATCTTCTCGACCTCCGGAGAGGGACTCAGGCCGGCTAACAACAGAGGATTCAATACAGTAAGATAAAGCAAATATACATCATCAATATAAAATACATTAAAATACAGTTCATATCATTTACAAAAAAGTCAGTTCGTCAGAGTAAAATCACAAATTCATCGCCATCCGCCAGTAGGTCAGCAGTTATAGACTCAGTCATCATTCTGCAAATGCAGTATCCCAAAGCCATGTCTTTCTAAACATCAGGAGGGAAGAGGCAGATCTAATCTCCATTGGGAGGGAGTTCCAGAGCCGAGGGGCTACCACCGAGAAGGCCTGTCCTTCGTTCCCACCAAACGCGATTGCGAAAGAGGTGGGACCGAGAGCAGGGCCCCTCCAGAAGATCTTAACAACCTTGATGGTTCATAGGGGAGAATCCATTCGGACAAGTAAATTGGGCCGGCACCGTTTAGGGATTTATAGGTCAGAACCAGCACTTTGAATTGTGCTCGGAAGCTGATTGGCAGCCAGTGGAGCTGACGCAACAGAGGAGTAGTGGGCTCCCTGTACCCTGCTCCAGTTAGTAGTCTGGCTGCCACTCGTTGGACTAGTTGTAGGTTCCGGGCAGTCTTCAGAGGCAACCCCACGTAGAGAGCATTGCAGTAGTCTATATGGGATGTAACCAGAGGAAGGAAGGAAGGAAGGAAGGAAGGAAGGAAGGAAGGAAGGAAGGAAGGAAGGAAGGAAGAAAGAAAGAGAAGAAAAGGAAGCACATCAACACAATCAGCATAAACAGCTTGCATTCTCTGATGAATCTCCTTTGGGGTGACACCTTCTGCTGTCAAAAATTCAATGACTGCACGCTGATTAAGTTGCATTGACTGACCATCTGCGCAGGGTTCCATACTTTGAACTTTAACAACACAACCATTCAATGCTAAGGCTTCCACCAAAATGGAACTGTAGAGGAGAGTCTACTGAACAAGCCAGTACCTGCTGCATACCAGTACCGCCATCTGTTGAGGAGTTACGAAGGTGGAGGCATTACTTTTCATTCAACCCTTGTATCTGCGTGCTTTTGGTTTGATCTAACTAGAGTAGACCTCTTGAGTCAATTCTTTAGTGGTGGATCCACAACTAGGGAAATTCATTGATTCAATACCTTTTTTTCAATTGGGCCACCAACAGTAGGATTCAGGTTGGTTCTCTTTGATAAGTTCCTTTTACAAATGTCTGCACGTGCCAATAAACCTGAATGTGAGGCTTGGATGTCACTCTTTGCCAGCTGGACTCAGGTCTAACAATGTTTAAGCATCTCCTTTCCTCTCCAAATGCCCAGAACTTAGTCCAATCTCAAGATTTACAAAGAGTTACCAAAAAAGAAGGGTGATTGTAGAAATCTGAATAAATACCTGCAGTGCCTGAGCAGAGTCCAAAAAATTGTGAGGGAAAATGCCAGAAAGATTACTTTTATTGAAGTTCAGCAAGTCAGGAAGTCAGAGATCTCAAACAAGTTGCAGGCATTTGCAAGCTGTTGTTCTGCAGCAACGGAATGGCATGAACTTAAGTCATTCATCAGCCCAGCGGACCTCATTAGCTCAGCGACTTGTCTTTAAAGCAGAGAGGAGCACTGCCTGACCTTTTGCTCCAAGTGCTTTAATTGGCATCGCTTGAGAGAGTGGTGTGGGGCTATTCTCCTTCGGCTAGACTTCACTTGGAATATTGTGCCCACTTCTAGACACCTCAGATCCAGAAGGATATTGAAAAGCTGGGAAATTTCCAGAGAAGGGGGACCAAAATTACCAAAACTTGGAAACCAAGTATGAGGAGGAAGAACTTGAGGAGCTGGATATCTTAGGTTAGCTTGGAGAACATGCATAATGTACAATGGAGGACCTTCTTGCAGCAACACATGCACAATGGAGGACCTTCTTGCAGCAACATCAGAAGCACTCCAAGTGGCCAGATACTGGTCAAAGGACATTTAATCAACTACCAAACTCACAAGTTTTGTATTTTGTCTGTTTGTTTGCTTTGTTCTGTTAGAAATGTAATATAATTTGACTGGTTGTCCTGACACGACAAATAAATAAAGCTTGGAGAAAAAAAGGCTTGACGGCCACCTTTAAATGTTTGAAGGGCTTTCATGCAGATCAGTGGTTGCCAAACTTTGACCTCTAGATGTATGGGCCTTCATCTCCCAGAAGCCCCATCCAGCTTGGGCAACAGCCAGGAATTCTGGGAGATGAAGTCCAAATGCTCTGGAGGACCAAAGCTTAGGAATCAATGTGTTAGCTTGTTTCCTGATGCTTCAGAAACTAGAATACGAGGGTTGAATGAAAAGTAATGCCTCCACCTTCATTACTTGGGTTTGGAGCAGTTGTTCTTTGGCAGCTGACATGCCTTCAGTGTTGATTGAGATTATTGTCATGGTTGGTCCTGAAAAGGTCCGTTGGTTGTTTTGATTGCTTGCTTGCATGCTGCAAGTCACTTCTGGTTGCTTCTGGATCGAGAGAATCAGCCGTCTATGAAGACGTTGTCCAGGGGACACCCGGATGTCTTGCAATCCTGCGAGGAGGCTTCTCTCATGTCCCCCTTCTCTCATGTCCTTTGATTAAATGTCAAAGGACATTTAATCAATCACCAAGTTTGCAAAATTTGTGCTTTTTTATCTGTTTGTTTGTTTTGTTCTGTTAGAAATGTAATACAATGGTATGGTTGCTGATGACACGATAAATAAATACTTAGGTTTGGATGGGAATATTTTAATAAATCAAACGCAGAAATAAACATGAGAATGTGCTCTTTAACCACCACTATTCACTTTTCCACATAATCACCAGACAATAGGAAACATTTCTGCCAACAATAAACAAGCCGTCGAAGAAGAAGTCAACACAACCAGTGTCTCACAACCAGTGTCTCACAACCGCAACCAGTGTCTCACAGTTCTCTCATCTTGGGTACCCATCGTGCACAGATCTTCCTATAGCCAAGCAAAGCAATAATATGACCCACACATTCTTGTGAAATGCCAATTATGCTTGACATTTCCCTCTGGGTGAAATGACGATAATCCTGAATCAATCTGTCAACTTTTTGCTTATGAAACTCAGTGGTTTCTGTCACAGGATGTCCAACTCTTTGTTTGTCACGCAAGCCAGATGTTCAACATCTTTAAACTTACTCGCCCAATGATGCACAGTACTCACATCAACACAATCACCATAAACAGCTTCCATTCTCTGATTAATCTCCTTTGGGGTGACACCTTCTGCTGTCAAGAATTCAATGACTGTAAGTTGCTTAAGTCACATTGACCGACCTTTTGCAAGTTTCCATACCTCGCACTTTAACAACACAACCATTCAATGCTAAGGCTTCCTGTCAAAATGGAACTGTAGAGGAGAGTCTACTGAACAAGCCAGTACCTGCTACATACCAGTACTGCCATCTGTTGAGGAGTTACGAAGGTGGAGGCATTACTTTTCATTCAACCCTCGTACAAATGGATTGATATTACAAGATAAGAGATTCCACCTAAACATTGGGGATAACTTCTTAATTGCAAGAACAATTCATGAGTGGTATAGGCTGCTTTGGAAGGTGGTAGAGTCTCCCTCTTCGATGGTGATCTTTTGGGAGAGCTGTAGTTGTGTCTTCCTACATACGTGTCCAAGGGCTGGACTCCGTGGCTCTTGCAATTCCATACAACTCCATGGTTCTATGGTTGTAATTTCTCAAATTGGATGAAACATAGAGTTCCTTCAGGGCTTTATGATCAGTTAAGAGGGTATTCATTCTACATGTGCATGCATATCAATGAGATTTCACCTGTTACATTGCTTTCTTGGCAATCTCTTGGACTTTCTGGAAGCTTCGAATTGATGAAGTGTGGCAAACGAAACACTAAAGGGAGTGTGGTCTGATCCAACCACAGAATCATAGAATCAAAGAGTTGGAAGAGACCTCATGGGCCATCCAATCCAACCCCATTCTGCCAAGATGCAGGAATATTGCATTCAAATCACCCCTGACAGATGGCCATCCAGCCTCTGTTTAAAAGCTTCCAAAGAAGGAGCCTCCACCACACCACAGAGCTCTCCTTTTGTTCCCCTGAAGTAGTCTCCAATTGGTCCCTGATCTCTTTGTGTCCTTTTCAATCCTGGAAATGCGGAGTGAGCATATCACCTGCTTCTCTACACTTGCTTTCACAACTAAAGGGGAAACTCCCCCTTTGCTGTTCTCTATATTTGGCAACATCCGTGTGCACACCACGGAGTTCCCCCACTGGGCAAGCGCATACTTCAGAAGGAAAACTTTGGCAGGACAGGCCTGCGAGATTGTTTCCTTTCTGGTTTTGAACGCCCGCCACTGGCCGGTGACTCAACAACTCATTAAAAGCCTGAACAATAAGCCTGTTTTCCCACCCGGAACCTCAGTGGCCACCTGTTGAACTCAGCGCCAAACTGGGTTAATCCACACATTTCTGCTCACATCAGCCAAGCAACCTTGCCGAAAGCAGCGTGCCTCACAATAGGCGGTGGCAGGGGGCCTTCGTCTTGAGTCAAGTAGGGTCACTGGCTGTTCATAATGGCAGTGGATTGTTCTTATGGAGATACTTGGCTTGCAAGAAGGGGGAAACTATGGTCAACTGCACCCTTCCTGTCTCATGAACTCAGAACTGCTTTCTCAGTTTGGGATAAGAGAGAGCTTTGGGATCCAGAGCGTGGTCCTATCTCTGCTCAGTTTCAGATGGCTTCAGCATGGAATTAGTTGGCAATGTTGCAAGTAAACTAGCAAAATGTGGGTTGGATAATGCAAGAAGGGGGAAACTATGGTCAACTGCACCCTTCCTGTCTCATGAACTCAGAACTGCTTTCTCAGTTCGGGATAAGAGAGAGCTTTGGGATCCTGAGTGTGGTCCTATCTCTGCTCAGTTTCAGATGGCTTCAGCATGGCATTAGTTGGCAATGTTGCAAGTAAACTAGCAAAATGTGGGTTGGATAATGCAAGAAGGGGGAAACTATGGTCAACTGCACCCTTCCTGTCTCATGAACTCAGAACTGCTTTCTCAGTTCAGGATAAGAGAGAGCTTTGGGATCCTGAGTGTGGTCCTATCTCTGCTCAGTTTCAGATGGCTTCAGCATGGCATTAGTTGGCAATGTTGCAAGTAAACTACCAAAATGTGGGTTGGATAATGCAAGAAGGGGGAAACTATGGTCAACTGCACCCTTCCTGTCTCATGAACTCAGAACTGCTTTCTCAGTTCAGGATAAGAGAGAGCTTTGGGATCCTGAGTGTGGTCCTATCTCTGCTCAGTTTCAGATGGCTTCAGCATGGCATTAGTTGGCAATGTTGCAAGTAAACTACCAAAATGTGGGTTGGATAATGCAAGAAGGGGGAAACTATGGTCAACTGCACCCTTCCTGTCTCATGAACTCAGAACTGCTTTCTCAGTTCGGGATAAGAGAGAGCTTTGGGATCCTGAGTGTGGTCCTATCTCTGCTCAGTTTCAGATGGCTTCAGCATGGAATTAGTTGGCAATGTTGCAAGTAAACTAGCAAAATGTGGGTTGGATAATGCAAGAAGGGGGAAACTATGGTCAACTGCGCCCTTCCTGTCTCATGAACTCAGAACTGCTTTCTCAGTTCGGGATAAGAGAGAGCTTTGGGATCCAGAGTGTGGTCCTATCTCTGCTCAGTTTCAGATGGCTTCAGCATGGAATTAGTTGGCAATGTTGCAAGTAAACTAGCAAAATGTGGGTTGGATAATGCAAGAAGGGGGAAACTATGGTCAACTGCACCCTTCCTATCTCATGAACTCAGAACTGCTTTCTCAGTTCAGGATAAGAGAGAGCTTTGGGATCCTGAGTGTGGTCCTATCTCTGCTCAGTTTCAGATGGCTTCAGCATGGAATTAGTTGGCAATGTTGCAAGTAAACTAGCAAAATGTGGGTTGGATAATGCAAGAAGGGGGAAACTATGGTCAACTGCGCCCTTCCTATCTCATGAACTCAGAACTGCTTTCTCAGTTTGGGATAAGAGAGAGCTTTGGGATCCTGAGTGTGGTCCTATCTCTGCTCAGTTTCAGATGGCTTCAGCATGGAATTAGTTGGCAATGTTGCAAGTAAACTAGCAAAATGTGGGTTGGATAATGCAAGAAGGGGGAAACTATGGTCAACTGCACCCTTCCTGTCTCATGAACTCAGAACTGCTTTCTCAGTTCGGGATAAGAGAGAACTTTGGGATCCAGAGTGTGGTCCTATCTCTGCTCAGTTTCAGATGGCTTCACCATGGGATTGGATGCAAATGTTGCAGGTCAACTAGTAAAATGTGTGTTAGATAATGCTACTGTTAAGTACACTGGCAACTCGTTAACTGGCCGAGTCCAAAACATACTCCTCTTCCTCCTGGAGAGAAATTACCAATGGGGTGCCACAAGCTTCAGTCCTGGGCCCAGTATCTTTATCCATTATTTGGATGATGGAATAGAAGGCAATGCATACAAATCAAAATTGCAAATGGCACCAAATTTGGAGTAATAGCTAGGACCCCAGAGGACATGATGATGATGATGATGATGATGATGATGATGATGGTTATTATTTTACTGACACAAAACCACAGTATGTTACAGCAAACGAGATCTCTATGCTGGATGTCGTATCATAAAATCACAAGTCAAACACTTCCCAAGTGTCTAGGATTGTGTGATGTATTTTCGAATGATGTGTGCAGATCCAAGTCAGGTGACATTTTGCAGTTGACAGATTGTGATTTTGTCAATGTTTATGGTTTTGGCTGAGATCTTTTGGTATGGCACCCAGTGTGCCAATGACCACTGGGACCCCCTGTACTTGTTGATGCCATAGCCTTTGCAGTTCAATTTTGAGGTCCTGATAATGGCTGAGTTTTTCCTGTTGTTTTTCCTCAATGCGACTGTCACCTGGTATGGTGACATCAATAATCCAAACTTTTTTATTTTCTACAATCGTGATGTCTGGCGTATTGTATTCCAAAACTTTGTTAATCTGGATTCGAAAGTCCCACAGTATTTTTGTGTGTTCATTTTCCACTACCTTTGCAGGTATATGATCCCACCAATTCTTTATTACTGACAGGTGGTACTTATGACATAAGTTCTACTGAATCATTTGGGCCACAGAGTTGTGCCTCTGTTTGTAGTCCGTCTGTGCGATTTTCTTGCAGCAGCTAAGGAGATGATCCATGGTTTCATCAGCTTCCTTGCACAGTATGCATTTTGGGTCATCAGCTGATTTTTCAATCCTGGCCTTAATGGCCTTTGTTCTGATGGCTTGGTCCTGGGCTGCAAGAATCATCATCATCATCATCACCCTGCTTTATCTCACCCACAGGTGACTCAAAGCAGCTTAACATGAAAACATCAGCACACAATTTAAAAGATACACATATACAAATTAAATCCAAAATGATTAACAGATTAGAGGGCTGGACCAAAACCAATAAAATTATTGCCAACGGGGGTAAATGTAAGGCATTACACTTTGTAGGAAGGCCTTACACTTCTCATATAAATGAAATGCACAGATACAGGATGAGTGACACCTAGCTTAAAAGCAGTACATGTAAAGGGATCTAGGCGCCTTAGCAGATCACAAGCTCAACATGAGTCAACAGCGTGATGCCAATGCAATTCCAGGATGAATCCAAATGGATATAGTGTCTAGATCAAGCATGGGCAAACTTGGGTCTTCCAGGTGTTTTGGACTTCAACTCCCACAATTTGTAACAGCCAGTAGGCTGTTAGGAATTGTGAGGGTTGAAGTCCAAAACATGTGGAGGACTGAAGTTTGCTAATGCTTGGTCCAGATTGAGGGAAGTAATAGAACTACTCTATTGAGCTTTGGTAAGACCTCACTTAGAATCCTATGTCCAGTTGTGGATGCCACACTTAAGAAGGATATGGACAAGCTGGAAGGTGTCCAGAGAAGGGCAACCAATGTTTTCAAAGGTCTGGAAGCCATTGAGTGGCTGAGGGAGCTGGATATGTTTTGTTTATCTTGGAAAAGAGAAAGTCAAGAGGGATCATGATAGCCAGGTTTAAATGTATGAAAGGCTGCCATATTATGGACCTGGAGGGTGTGTCCTCTTCTCACATGAAAGAATATAGTGCAGAATACTAGCAAAACTAACAAAAAGAAGTTCAACAGGGACAAATGCAAGATACTCCACTTTGGCAGGAAAAACGAAATGCAAAGATACAGAATGGGGGACAATGCCTGGCTTGAGAGCAGTATGTGTGGAAAAGATCTTGGAGTCCTCGTGGACAACAAGTTAAACATGAGCCAACAATGTGATGTGGTGGCAAAAAAAGCCCATGGGATTTGGGCGTATCGGGTATTTGTTCCGAATTTGGTCCAGTGAATGAAAATACATCCTGCCTATCAGATATTTACATTACGATTCATAACAGTAGCAAAAGTACAGTTAAGAAGTAGCAATGAAAATAATTTTACGATTGGAGTCACCACAACATGAAGAACTGTATTAAGGGGTCATGGCACTAGGAAGGTTGAGAACCACTGCTTTAAGGTGATAGTTCTGCACTGGAGTGGGAGGGGAGGAATGCACAGCGTCCACATCATCCTGTTCCGAGGCCAGTGTGTTTGGCAAGCAAGCCTCCTCCAACACTGACACATCACTTTAGCTTCCCTTCCTTCGCCAAGCCGGCAGGAGGGGAATAGCTCTGTGGCGCACCAGCGGCAAAGCAGTAGCACTTGCTGGGCAGAACTACCAGCAAAACCCCATGAAGGCTCCTAAATCTTTTGGAAGAGGCCTTCCTTTGTAGACGCAAGGTGCAGCTCCGATCCAAGAAGAGAGGAGAATCCAGGAGAGATGCTTCAGCTGGCCAGGAGGCCTCCTCCTTCCGGAATCTCGAGCGAGAATCCAAATGCATTTTTCATGTGTTGGTGGCAGCTTTCAAGAGGACGTACTCGAAGTATGAAATCATTCTTTCCACCTGCCTGGAACTGAGGGGGAAGGAAGTCCATGATGCATCCCCCATCACCACGGCAAGGACACAAAACCTGGATTTGCACTTTCCGGACTGCAGCCCCCACAACAGCCCCAACCAGCATGAATACCAACCAGCTGGCTGGGAGGGATTCTGGACGTTGCAGCTCCATCATGGAATGCCTCTAAATGTCCAGAACCAGATGCTTTTTTAGCATCTTCTCTGTTTGATGCAAAATAGCCATCTTTACTTTGCAGAAAAATGTAAATACCGTAGGGGAATTTACAAATGTGCAAGACGCCAAAAGGATTCTAGCTAAGGGCATTCTTAATGCAGAGTTTATCAACCTTCCTAATGCCAGGACCCCTTAACACAGTTTCTCATGTTGTGGTGGCCCCCAACAATAGAATTATTTCTGTTGTTACATCATTACTGTAACTTTGCTATTGTTATAGAATCATAGAATCAAAGAGTTGGAAGAGACCTCATGGGCCATCCAGTCCAACCCCATTCTGCCAAGAAGCAGGAATGTTGCATTCAAATCACCCCTGACAGATGGCCATCCAGCCTCTGTTTAAAAGCTTCCAAAGAAAGAGCCTCCACCACATTCCAGGGCAGAGAGTTCCATTGCTGAACGGCTCTCACAGTCAGAAAGTTCTTCCTCATGTTCAGATGGAATCTCCTCTCATGTAGTTGAAGCCATTGTTCCGCATCCTAGTCTCCAGGGAAGCAGAAAACAAGCTTGCTCCCTCCTCCCTGTGGCTTCCTCTCACATGAATTATGAATTGTAATGTAAATATTTGCAAGATGTATTTTCATTCACTGGACCAAATTTGGAACAAATACCCAATATGCCCAAATTTGAATACTGGTGGGGTTGGGGGGAGGGATTGATTTTGTCATTTAGGAGTTATAGTTACTGGGAGTTATAGTTCACCTGCAGTCGAAGAGCATTCTGAACTCCACCACTGATGGAATTGAACCAAACTTGGCACACAGAACTCCCATGACCAACAGAAAATATTGGAAGGGTTTGGTGGGCACTGAGCTTGAGTTTTGGAGTTGTAGTTCACCTACACTCAGAGAGCACTGCGGACTGAAACAATGATAGATCTGGGCCAAAGTTGGCACGAATACTCAATATGCACAAATGTGAACACTGGTATAGTTTGGGGAAAATAGACCTTGACATTTGGAAGTTGTAGCTGCTGGGATTTATAGTTCACCTACAATCAAAGAGCATTCTGAACCCCACCAACGATAGAATTGGCCACACTTCCCACACAGAACCCCCATGACCAACAGAAAATACTGTATTTTCTGATGGTTTTTGATGACTCCTCGGACACCCCAGGGGTCCCAACCCCCACGTTGAGAAACGCTTATCTAGACACTAGACTCCCCTTGATGCAGGCCAAAATCCCATTGGCTTTGGAAAGAGAGTGTGTGTGTGTGACTGTGTGTGTGTCATGCAGGCCCGAAAGCATGCGCTCCTGCCTGTAGTGAAGTGTGTCTCCTCTAGAGTAGAGAAACAGGTAAGAAGCCTCCTCAAAGTGTGTGCCTTCTTGCAGTGGAGCATCTCTCTAGAGTAGAAACACTAACAGCTTAAATGCCTAAAATGACAAGAAGGGGAGCCTGGGGAGCCCCCCCCCCCAAAAAATCTATAAAAATAAAAATATAATATTCATTTGTGGGATTAACATAATTCAAAAACTACTGGATGAATTGCCCAATTTGGCCACAAGACACCTACTAACCCAAGGAGTGACCATCACTCAAAAAATTGATTTTGTCATTTGGGAGGTGTAGTTGTGGGATTTATAGTTCACCTACAATCAAAGAGCATTCTGAACTCCAGCAATGATGGAATTGAACCAAATGTGGCACACAGGACTCCCATGACCAACATGGGCATTGATGGGCATTGACCTTGAGTTTGGGAGTTGTAGTTCACTTACATCCAGAGAGCACAGTGGACACAAACAATTATGGATCTGGACCAAACTTGGCATGAATACTGGCATTCTGAACCCCACCAACAACAGAATTGGGGCAAACTTTCCACACAGAACCCCCAGGACCAACAGAAAATACTTAAAGCCATCCAGTCCCCTTCATCAGGGCAAGAAAGGATCATCAAAGCCCTCCTGACAAAGAGCCATCCAGCCATAGATATAGATAGATATATATGATTCACACACAGAGTTATAGTATCAGATTTGAAAGGGACCCCTAAAGAAGGACAATGATATGTTGCATGTTCTAGAGTAGGCAAACCAGACAATCTCTACATCAACACTGACAAAGAAAGAACAAGAAATATTGTTTACCCACAAGCATAAAAAATTACATATATTAGAAACCAACACTTTCTAATCATTTTCCAGGTCACCAGACTCAGCCACAGCAACGTGTGGCAGGAGACAGCTAGTGGGCCAATATAAATGAGTCTTTCAGCACTCCAGAGCAAAAATGGATATCTGCCCTACCTCTCAAAAAATGTATCAGGCACCCCACCAAAATCTGGAACATGAAATGGGTCAAGGTTTACCCGGATTGCTCAACCCTACTCTCAAGTAGTCCTGCTCCCAAATGACACAGAATTGGATCTCTACCAATGAAAGTGCATTGGAGCATCTCAGTGTCCAGAGAGAAGATAGTGCTCTTCCAAAGAGAAGTCCCACCCAGGCTATTTTGGGCTTTTAAACATCTCAGACCCATACAGCAGTATTAAATCCTTCCCAAGATAACCAGAGCTGTGGTGGTGGAGCTGGGTGTTTGCAGATGGCAAACGTTTCAGAGATGGGTAGAGAGCGCACGCTGGGTCGGCCACATCAATGCAACCAAACGTGATCCATCGCACCACATCGGCTCTGTGTTGGTCTAACACAATTGAGCATAATTATTCACATCAGCGGGAGCCTAAAATAACTGGGCGTGGATGGGATGGGAGGAAAATAGAACTCCCTCGGAGTTGGTGAAACTAAATACTACACGGTTGTCTATGGGTATAGAACATCCCCTGAGAGATCAACAAGAGGAACTGAGAATTGGGTCTCCTGGAGATTACTTTGGTGAGAAACCCATCGTGGCAGCTGCTTTTCTAAAGAAACCATGGCCCAGGCTTGCTTGTCATGTGGAGATTGCACATAACTCCTTGAATGACGGTCTTCAATCAAAAGATTTCAAAGATGGCAGCAACACAGAGCAAGGAGCCTTCACACAGAGGCCTCATACATTTAAGGATGACTGGCACAACCTGGGGATCATAACCAGACACAGTGAAGACACCTGCCCTTGCGCTATGCTACTCTGCTGCTGAGTATGCATGCCCAGTGTGGAACACATCTCACCACGCTAAAACAGTGGATGTGGCTCTTAATGAGACATGCCGCATTATCACGGGGTGTCTGTGCCCTACACCACTGGAGAAATTACACTGCTTAGCCGGTATTGCACCACCTGAAATCCGCTGGGAAGTAGCAGCCAATAGTGAAAGGACCAAGGCAGAGACATCTCCAGCTCATCCCCTGTTTGGGTATCAGCCAGCACGTCAACGACTTAAATCAAGACATAGTTTTCTTAGATCTACAGAGACACTCGCTGGAACACCCCAGCAAGCGAGAGTCCAAAAGTGGCAGGCTCACACCCAGAACCTCAATCCGTGGAATCCACGACCTGTGAGTGTGGAGAAGAGCAAACCACTGACCACCTGCTGCAATGCAACCTGAGCCCTGCCACAAGCACAATGGAGGACCTCCTTGCGGCAACACCAGAGGCACTCCAAGTGGCCAGATACTGGTCAAAGGACATTTAATCAGCTGCCAAGTTTGCAAAATTTGTGGGTTTTTTATCTGTTTTTTGTTTTGTTTTGTTCTGTTAGAAATGTAATACAATGGTCTGGTTGCTGATGACACGATAAATAAATAAATCCAAGCATATAATCCCCTTCCTTTGATGGCATGAAGGTGAATTAAGAAGAGATGAAGAAATCTGACACAGACCTCACAACCTCTGAGGATGCCTGCCATAGATGCAGGTGAAATGTCAGGAGAGAATGCTTCTAGAACATGGCCATACAGACCGAAAAACCTACAACCCTCTGACTTTTCAGATCATAGAAAGGGCATCTAGTCCAACCATCTAGTATGAAGGAAAACACAATCAACGCACTTCCAACAGATAGTCATCCAAAATATATGATTTGCACATTTGAGTAAATTCCCCTCCATCTTCATTAGCCACATCTATATAAATAAAAATGTAATGTTCGTTTGTGGGATTAATATAATTAAAAAACCACTGGATGAATTGACATCAAATTTGTACACAATACACTTATCAGGCCAACAAGTGACCATCATTCATAAAAACACTGAAAAACACAGCAGAAGAGACTTAAAAACAAGGAAAATATGATAAAGTGGTCCAGAGACATAGGTCAATCAGTGTCCATCAGTGGGAAGAAATATGGCATAAGAAACTAAATTATACCTATGCAGCAGAACTAAAGGAAAACTGGTGAAAAAGATCTTGGTGTCCTCATGGACAACAAGTTAAACATGAGCCAACAAAGTGATGCGGCGGCAAAAAAAGCCAATGGGATTTTGGCCTGCATCAAGAGGAGCCTAGTGTCTAGATCTAGGGAAGTAATGCTACCCCTCTATTCCGCCTTGGTTAGACCACACCTGGAATATTGTGTCCAATTCTGGGCACCACAATTCAAGAGAGATATTGACAAGCTGGAATGTGTCCAGAGGAGGGCGACTAAAATGATCGAGGGTCTGGAGAACAAGCCCTATGAGGAGCGGCTTAAGGAGCTGGGCATGTTTAGCCTGAAGAAGAGAAGGCTGAGAGGAGATATGATAGCCATGTATAAATATGTGAGAGGAAGCCACAGGGAGGAGGGAGCAAGCTTGTTTTCTGCTTCCCTGAAGACTAGGACGCAATGGAACAATGGCTTCAAACTACAAGAGAGGAGATTCCATCTGAACATGAGGAAGAACTTCCTGACTGTGAGAGCCGTTCAGCAGTGGAACTCTCTGCCCCAGAGTGTGATGGAGGCTCCTTCTTTGGAAGCTTTTAAACAGAGGCTGGATGGCCATCTGTCAGGGGTGATTTGAATGCAATATTCCTGCTTCTTGGCAGAATGGGATTGGACTGGATGGCCCATGAGGTCTCTTCCAACTCTTTGATTCTATGATTCTATGATTTTATAGATGGTACCTAACACCAGAGATACTATCAAAGATTAGTAAGGGCAAAATTACGGATAAATGCTGGAAATGTGAGAAAAATACAGGTAACTTTATCCACATGTGGTGGAGATGTAAGAGGGTTAAGAGTTTTTGGTATCAAATTTGTAAAAAGATGGAGGTAATTTTGCAGACTAAATTGGTATTAAAACCTGAGTCTTTTCTGTTAGGAATCACAGAGCTTAAAATGGATAAAAATACAGATAAGCTTTTCTTTTACCTAACAATTGCGGCTGGCAACTAAGATCCATTGCCTAGTCAAAGCCATGGTCTTCCCTGTAGTAACCTACGGATGTGAGAGCTGGACCTTAGGGAAGGCTGAGCGAAGGAAGAGAGATGCTTTTGAGCTGTGGTGTTGGAGGAAAGTTCTGAGAGTGCCTTGGACTGCAAGAAGATCCAACCAGTCCATCCTCCAGGAAATAAAGCCCGACTGCTCATTGGAGGGAAGGATACTAGAGACAAAGTTGAAGTACTTTGGCCACATCATGAGGAGACGGCAAAGCCTAGAGAAGACAATTATGCTGGGGAAAGTGGAAGGTAAAAGGAAGAGGGGCCAACCAAGGGCAAGATGGATGGATGGCATCCTTGAAGTGACTGGACTGACCTTGAAGGAGCTGGGGGTGGTGACGGCCGACAGGGAGCTCTGGCATGGACTGGTCCATGAGGTCACGAAGAGTTGGAGACGACTGAACAAATGAACAACAACAACAATTGCAGCAAGGATTATTTTAGCCAGAGTGTGGAAGACCAAATAAATTCCCACAATGGAACAATGGATTCTGAAAGTCCTAGCCATTTTGAACATGGACAGACTTACTCAAAGAATTGCACAAAACAATGGAGGTTACCAAAAAACTGACTGGACAAAAATTTTGGACTTTATAAAAAATGAAATTAAAGAGATTTACATTAGTAAACTATAAAAGAAACTCAAAGGAAATATCAATAAGAAAACAAAGACAAGAAGAATAATCAAAACATACCGAAGTGAGAAGATTTTGCAACTTGGGAAGACCTGGAAGTTTATCTTTTCACCCCCTCCCTATACCTTTACTCTTAACTGTGGTGTCGCACGCTAGGCCTGTGCATTAGACTGTAGACAGGACATAAATTATGTGTGCCCAACGGGACGCCGGGGCTGTCTCAGATTAAAGGCCTTTGGATTTTCTTAAAGCAGAGTCTTTAGATTGCTTAAAGTAAATCCAACAAAGTTCTTTATTGATGAAAACAAACAGGTACTTTCAAGCTTTCTCAACCTGGGGGTCGGGATCCCTGAGGGAGTCGTGAGGGGGTGTTAAAGGGGTCACCAAAGACCATCAGAAAACAGTATTTTCTGTTGGTCATTTGGATTCTGTGTGGGAAGTTTGACCCAATTCTAAAGTTGGTCGAGTACAGAATGCTCTTTGATTGTAGGTGAACTATCAATCCCAACAACTACAACTCCCAAATGTCAAGGTCTATTTTCCCCAGATTCCACCAGTGTTCACATTTGGGCATATTGAGTATTCGTGCCAAGTTTGGTCCAGACCCATCATTGCATTAATCCACAGCACTCTTCTGGATATAGGTGAACTACAACTCCCAAACTCAAGGTCAATGCCCACGAAGCCCTTCCAGTGTTTTCTGTTGCTCATGGGAGTTCTGTGTGCTAAGTTCAGTTTAAATCCATCGCTGGTGGAGTTCAGAATGCTCTTTGATTATAGGTGAACTGTAAATCCCAGCAACTACAACTCCCAAATTACAAAATCAATCCTCACTCCAACCCCACTAGCATTCACATTTGGGCATATTGGGTATTTGTGCTCAATTTAGTCCAGTGAATGAAAATCCATACTACTACATATCGGATATTTATTTACATTATGATTTATGAAAGTAGTAAAATGACAAGTATCAAGTAGCAACGAAAACAATATTATGGTTGGGGGGGGGGGGAGTCACCACAACATAAAGAACTGCATTAAGGGGTCACGGCATTAGCAAGGTTGAGAACCACTGGTCTATTGGCTCTTGCAATCTTGTTCACTGGGAACAGGCACTATCTTCATAACTGTAATTTAACTAATTGGGAAATCCTTAACTTCTAATCTGGGCAGTCTGTCTTTGCCTCTGTTGGCGTGGAGCCCCTGCACCCAGTACCAACTGCGTCTGGCTTCTGTGAGTGACCCTTACCAAGCAGAGCTTTGTAGACTTTCAGGGGAAAAGGAGTTCAGGTTTCTGTGATGGCTGGCTGAAGCCCCTCAGCAAAGGAGCTGTAAGGCTGTATAACTCCAGTCAGGCTGTAGGCTGTATATCTCCCTGGCCAAGCCATAGAAGATGAAGCTTTCTACAGGAGCTCGTTTTATGTCCTGTGCGAAAGCCGCTCTGTGTAGACTGAACTCAAAATGCCTCCTATTCCCACTAAAACTCAAAAAGGGGCAGGACCAGGGAACCTAACGATAATTGACAGGTGGCTTGCCCTATGATTGCAGCCAAAAGAAGCCACCTATCTGCAGAGTCCCTGAAACCTAGGACTGCAACAAACATTCAATGCAAAGCAAACAAAATTGGAGCTCCTGGTACAGCTGTACCAGCACATTAACCCTTTTCCCCCTTTTTTCTCTTCTCTTTTCTTTCCTCCTTCTGACTTTCCTAATTGGATTGTTCCCACTCTTTTTATGTAAGTGGCCATGTCTCTTTTGCTTCTTATTAATGTATTTCCTTCTGTCAAAGATTCTTCAGTCTTGTGAGTTTTTTGCTGAAACACTACATTATCCCCCTCTTCCATATATATATATATATCCAGAGGCTCGCAGGAACAGGGGGAAAGTGTATCCAAAGCCCATAGTAATACTTATTAGCACCGACGCACACAAATTAGCTTTCGACAGAAAAGCATTTCCGAGGTATTCGCTTACAGCCCCGACAGCAAGCAGCAGCAGGTATATTAAAGCCGGTGCCGCACGGAGCCAAGGAAAAGCTATTTGGGACTAAATTATCCCAGCTGTGTCCCTTGGATGAAAGTCAACCGTCTTCGGAAACCACATGCATCAAACCCATTGGCTAAACAGCCGTGTAGACAGGATGTCTCGTATTTCCATCCAAAGTGGCTCTACTCCCTGTTTAAAATAGAAATGCAATTCCACTCGCGGTGTTTACTTAGCCTATTTACAAATAGTCGCTTTTTTACTTCTGCAAAAAAGAAAAAAAAGGAAGAAAGAAATGGGCGCTAAGTTGCTAAAGCTATCAGGAAAAGTTCAAGTTCAAAGCTCTTTAAAAAACCATTTTTTTCCTTTTGAAAAAAATAATAAAGTGCTCATTTTCTCATGTTAGCGATTTGGAAAGAAAGAACAAGAAGAGACGCTCAGTATAGTATCCTCTTATGATACAGACTCCTATCTGCTCACCTTCATAGAAGGTCCTGTCCTGTTCGACATCCTTATTCATGACTAGCTGTTCCTACCACGCGTTGCTGTGGCCAACCTTCCCTCCCACTTTCTCTCCTTCTTTCTTTCTCTCCTTCCTTCCCTCCCTCTTCTTCTTTCCCTTCTTCTTTCTTCCTTCTCTGTTTCTTTTCTTGCTTCCTTTGCTCTTTGGTTCCATCCTTCCTTGTCTCCTTCCTTCCCTCCCTCCTTCCTTCTTTCCTTCCCTCTTTCTCTCTTTTGTTCTTTCTCTCCTTTCTTCAATCTCTCTCTTTTCTTCCTTCTTTAACCTTTTCATTTCCTTCCCCCCTTCTCTACCTTTCTTCTTTCCTTCTTTCCCTCTTTTTCTCCCTCCTTCTCTCCTTCCTTCCTTCATCCTTTTTGTGTGTGTTTTGTGTGTATATATATATGCATATATGTGTGTATATATTTGTGTATATGTTTATATATGTGTGTTTGCGTCTATATATATGGTTTTGCTCATGTGTTGTGATGTATTTTATGTTTTTGGGCTTTTTAAGTGCTGTGTTTTTCAGTGTTTTTATGAGTGATGCTCACTCATTGGCCTGATAGGTGTATTGTGTCCAAATTTGGTGTCAATTCGTCCAGTGGTTTTTGAGTTATGTTCATCCCACAAACGAACATTACATTTTTATTTATATAGACTAACTATACCCACCACGCGTTGCTGTGGACAACCTTCCCTTCCTCTTTCTCTCTCTCTCTCTTCCTTTCTTTCTCTCTCTTTCTTTCTTTCTCTCCTTCCTTCCCTTTTTCTCTTCTTCCTTCCCTTCCTCCTTCCTTCCTTCTTCTTCCTTCCTTCCTTCCTTCCTTCCTTCCTTCCTCCTCTTCCACTTCTTCCCCTCTTTTTTTCCCTTCCACTTTCTCCCCATTCTTCTTTCTCTACCTATTCTTGGGCTGCAGCAGCAGTCCTCCCAATCAATCTAGCTACCTACCTATCTGTCTCTATCTAATCTATCTATCTGGAGGATTGCTGAGAGTTGCAGCCCAGGAATACGAAATATGTAGAGATTGGGATGCTCTAAAAAAAAATCCAAAGAGAAGAAAGTTTGAATCTTGGAAACAGTGCATTTGGAGCATCCTCCTCTTCTAAAGGGCCTGGTCTAGGGGACGCTGGGAGCTGTAGTACGGACGAGAGTGTGGATAAGCTATTGCATGTTTTGTTTGCCGGTTGAAGTCATTTTATGCATCCGCTGTAGCATCTTTTTGCTTTTTTGGCTTTTTAAGTCTCTTCTGCTGTGTTTTTCAATGTTTTATGAGTGATGGTCACTTATTGGCCTGATAGATATATTGTGTCCAAATTTGGTGTTAATTCATCCAGTGGTTTTTGAGTTATGTCAATCCCACAAACTAACATTACATTTTTATTTATATAGACTTAGATGAAGGATGAGAAGGCATGATCATCAAGTTTGCAGACCGGACCCAATTGGGAGAGAAAGCCAATAGTCCAGAAGGCAGGAGCAGAACTCAAAATGATCTGAACAGATTAGGGAGATGATGGGCCAAAACTAACAAAATGAAGTTCAACAGGGACAAATGCAAGAGACTCCACTTAGGCAGGCAAAAAAATGCAATGCAAAGATACAGAATGGGGGACACATGGCTCGAGAGCAGTACGTGTGAAAAAGTTCTTGGAGTCCTTGTGGACAGCAAGTTAAACATGAGCCAACAATGTGATGTAGAGGCAAAAAAGCCAATGGGATTTTGGCCTGCATCAAGAGGAGCCTAGTGTCTAGATCCAGGGAAGTCATGCTACCCCTCTATTCCACCTTGGTTAGACCACACCTGGAATCACAATGTGGGCACCACAATTGAAGGGAGATGGTGATTCTCCCCAATGCTTCCTCTTCATCCTGGAAAGAAGTGACAAGTGGAGTGCCACAGGGTTCCATCCTGGGCTCTGTCCTGTTCAACATCTTTATTAATGACTTAGATGAAGGGTTAGAAGGCCTGATCATCAAGTTTGCAGACGACACCAATTGGGAGGGATAGCAGTACGTGTGAAAACGATCTTGGAGTCCTCGTGGACAACAAGTTAAACATGAGCCAACAATGTGATGTGGGGGCAAAAATAGCCAATGGGATTTTGGCCTGCATCAATAGGTCTAGTGTCTAGATCCAGGGAAGTCATGCTATCCATGCTCTATTCTGCCTTGGTTAGACCACACCTGGAATCACAATGTGTCCAGTTCTGGGCACCACAATTGAAGGGAGATATTGACAAGTTGGAAAGTGTCAAGAGGAGGGTGACTAAAATGATCAAAGGTCTGGAGAACAAGCCCTATGAGGAGCAGCTTAAAGAGCTGGGCATGTATAGCCAGAAGAAGAGAAGGCTGAGAGTAGACATGATAGCCATGTATAAATATGTTAGAGGAAGTCATAAGGAAGAGGGAGCAAGCTTGTTTTCCGCTGCTCTGGAGACTAAGATGCAGAACAATGGCTTCAAACTACAAGAGAGGAGATTCCATCTGAACATGAGGAAGAGCTTCCTGACTGTGAGAGCTGTTCAGCAGTGGAATTCTCTGCCCCGGAGTGTGGTGACGGCTCCTCCTTTGGAGGCTTTCAAACAGAGACTGGATGGCCATCTGTTGGGGGTGCTTTGAATGCGATTGTCCTGCTTCTTGGCAGGGGGTTGGACTGAATGGCCCAACTCTATGATTCTAAGTGTTAGTCCTTGGCTTACATGACGGTGTTCCAATGTCAACCAACCCAGAGAAAAATGACCAAAGTGCCAAAATCGATTTAGAAGCCAAGCCCTGTGAGGAGCAGCCTGGAGAAGAGAAAGCTGAGAGAGGGAATGAGAGCTAGGTTTACATATTTGAAAAGATGTCATCTTGAAGGTGAAGCAAGCTTGGAGCCATGGAATCAAATGTCAGGAAAAGAGATTTCAACATTAGGAAGAATGTCCTGATGGCAAGATCCAGTCAATCATAGAATCATAGAATCAAAGAGTTGGAAGAGACCTCATGGGCCATCCAGTCCAACCCCATTCTGCCAAGAAGCAGGAATATTGCATTCAAATCACCCCTGACAGATGGCCATCCAGCCTCAGTCAACTCTCTGCCCCGGAGTGTGGTGGAGGCTCCTTCTTTGGAAGCTTTTATACAGAGGCTGGATGGCCATCTGTCGGGGGTGCTTTGAATGCAATATTCCTGCTTCTTGGCAGATTGGGGTTGGACTGGATGACCCATGAGGTCTCTTCCAACTCTAGGATTCTATGATTCTATATGCTGCTTCCTGGGAGTCCAGTGAAATCACCTTCTCTAATCAATTTTCATCAGAGGCTGGATGTCCATCTGTTGGGAAGGCTTGGAGTGAGAATCCTGCAGGGAAGAATGGGGTTGAATTGGAAGTCCCTTCTGTACGTATTTCTTTCTCCAACTCTCATTCTATGATTCTACAAAACTCAATTATGAATTTTGAGGCACTTATCTAAAACTACCGGATTCTCCCCACGCGGCTCAAGTTAAGCACATTACATTCCCACTGATATCAAAGGGAGAGTGTTAAGTATGTGCTTATGTCTATCCCAGGGGCATCGAGGGAATTTGGGTCAACAATGGGAAGTATGCTACATTAAATACTTTGCTCCCTCCTTTAAACCCACAAATCCACATTAGCTCCCATGGGGGGAAAAGAAGGGCCAAAACGGTGCATTTTTCCCCAAAGGGATTCAAGATTGTTTGGAGAACAGGCTTCATGCAGGTGGCATGCTTGGAAGAATGCGAGACTCAAGAATGCTTGAAATACTTTCTCCCTAACAGGCTGATTAAGACGTCTTTGCATGGTCAAATCTAAATGTTCTTGGACCAGAGCCACAGTGCAGTCCTTTGCAGAAAGAAAGACTTGCCACCAAGAGGAAGGGAAGAATCACAGCTTGTTCCTTATGCTCCGGTAGAATAAAGACTTCCTTCCTATCGGTGCATCGGCAGATGCTTTGCACATGGTTTGTTATGTGGTTGAATGAGTCAGGCTGAATAATAATAATAATAATAATCATCATCATCATCATCATCATCATTATATAATGTTTTGATCTGTATTTTAATTCTGATGTTCTACCCCGCCTCGAGCCTTGAGGAGGGCTGGGTAAGAAATACAATGTAATGATAATTAATAACAATAACAAAAAAAATGTTATTTTTTTATCCACATCTCTCCAGGGCTCGAGGCAGGGTATGATTTCTTCTCCTTCTTCTTTGTCTCCTTCTTCTCCTGCTTCTCCTTTTTCTTTGTCTCCTTCTCCTTTTTCATCTCCTTTATCTCTTTCTTTGCCTTATTCTCCTTCTTCAATTTCTTGTTCTCCATCTCCTTTGCCCTCTTCTCCTTCTTCTCCTTCTTCTTTGTTTTCACCTTCTTCTCCTTAATCTCTTTCTTTGCCTTCCTTTCCTTCTCCTTTTTTCTCCTTCACCTTCTCCTTCTTCTCTTTCACCTTCCCCTCCTTCTTCTCCTTCTTCTCCTCCTTCTTGTTCTCCTTCTTTATCTTCTTCTCTTTTGTCTCCTTTTCCTCCTCCTCCTTCACCTTCTTCTCTTTCAACTCTTTCTTTGTCATCTCCTCCTCCACCTTTTTCTCCGTCACCTTCTCCTTCTTCACCTTCTCCTTCTCCTCCTCCTCCTTGTCCTCCTTCTTCTCCTTTGTCTCCTTCTTCTTCTCCTTCTTCTCCATCTTTTTGCCTTCTCCTCCTCCCTCTCCTTCTCCTTTCTCCTCCCCCTCCTTCTCCTTCTACCTCTGTCTTCACCTTCTTCTTTCCCTTTCTTTCTCTCCTCTTCTCCCTCCTTTTTCCTTCCTCTTCCTCCTCCTTTTCCTTCATCCTTTTCTCCTTCCTCTTCCTCTTTCTTTTTTCCTCATCTCTCCCTCCTCCTCTTCTCCCTCCTTTTCTCCTTCCTCCTCCTCCTTTTCTCCTATCCCTTCCTCCTCCTCTCTTCCTCTCCCTCCTCCGCTTCTTCTCTTTCTTTGCCGCCTCCTCCTCCTCCTCCTCCTTTTTCTCTTTCTTTACCTTCTCCTTCTTCACCTTCTTATCCTTTTCCTCCTCCTCCTATTCCTACTTAACTACTCCCAAGGCTTGAAGAAGGGTACAACATACTATTATTGATAATAATGATGATAAATAATAATAATCGAGATTTATTGTATGAGAACCTGAGATCCTCAAATATAGGGTGGATGGCCAAATAATAATAATAATCATCATCATCATCATCATCATCATCATCCCAGGTGACAGCAGGATTGAAGGGAAGCAACTGGAAAAGCTGACATGATATGAGGATTTAAAGATCGAACTGCAAAGACTCTGGCACAAGCCAGTCAAGGTGGTCCCAGTGATGATCAGCACACTGGGTGCAGTGCCTAAAGGCCTTGGCCTGCACTTAAACACAATTGGCGCTGACAAGATTACCATCTGCCAGCTGCAAAAGGCCACCCTACTGGGATCTGCACGCATTATTCACTGATACATCACACAGTCCTAGACACAGGGGAAGTGTCCGACGTGTGATCTAATTCAACAGCCAGAAGAGTGATCTTGTCTGCTATGGACATGTGAAAAAGATCTTGGAGTCCTCGTGGACAACAAGTTAAACATGAGCCAACAATGTGATGTGGCGGCAAAAAAGCCAATGGGATTTTGGCCTGCATCAAGAGGAGCCTAGTGTCTAGATCCAGGGAAGTCATGCTACCCTCTATTCTGCTTTGGTTAGACCACACCTGGAATATTGTGTCCAATTCTGGGCACCACAATTCAAGAGAGAGATTGACAAGCTGGAATGTGTCCAGAGGAGGGCGACTAAAATGATCAAGGGTCTGGAGAACAAGCCCTATGAGGAGCGGCTTAAGGAGCTGGGCATGTTTAGCCTGAAGAAGAGAAGGCTGAGAGGAGATATGATAGCATGTATAAATATGTGAGAGGAAGCCACAGGGAGGAGGGAGCAAGCTTGTTTTCTGCTTCCCTGGAGACTAGGACACAATGGAGCAATGGCTTCAAACTACAAGAGAGGAGATTCCATCTGAACATGAGGAAGAACTTCCTGACTGTGAGAGCCGTTCAGCAGTGGAACTCTCTGCCCCGGAGTGTGGTGGAGGCTCCTTCTTTGGAGGCTTTTAAACAGAGGCTGGATGGCCATCTGTCAGGGGTGCTTTGAATGCAATTTTCCTCCTTCTTGGCAGGGGGTTGGACTGGATGGCCCACAAGGTCTCTTTGCTTAATGGTACTGTGCAGGTACAACTGTACCAGGAGCTCCAATTTTGTTTGCTTTGCATTGAATGTTTGTTGCAGTCCTAAGTTTCAGGGACTCTGCAGATAGGTGGCTTCTTTTGGCTGCAATCATAGGGCAAGCCACCTGTCAATTATAGTTAGGTTCCCTGGTCCCGCCTCTTTGGGTTTTTGGAGGGAATAGGAGCATTTTGAGTCAGTCCACATAGAGAAGCCTTTCGCACAGGACATAAAACGAAGAGCTCCTGTAGAAAGCTTTGTCTTCTATGGCTTGGCTGGGGAGATATACAGCCTACAGCCTACAGCTTGGCTGGGGAGAAAAGGCCCCACAGCATGGCTGTGGATTTTGCAGCCTTACAGCTCCTTTGCTGAGGGATTTCAGCCAACCATCACAGCAACCTGAATTCATTCTTTTCCCCTGGAAGTCTACAAAGCTCTGCTTGGTAAGAGCCGTAGCAAACTACTGGAAGCGAGAGCGAGCTTGTGCTCGAGCTCGCTCCGAAGCCCCGCCTTTTTCCCCCCGAGGCTGCTCTCTCTTTGCTAGTGTGCCTGTTTTCCCTTGCTAGGGAAGCGATGCGAGTGTACTCTCGCAGTTGGCAGAATTCAACTGTGAGCGTACGCTCGCATCCCTGCCCTCTGCAATGGAAAACAGGCACGCTAGCAAGAGAGCAGCCTCGGGGGGAAAAAAAGGCGGGGCTTCGGAGCAAGCCCAAACGCAAGCTCTGTAGTTTGCTGCAGCACGAGCGTATGCTCGCAGTGCTGCCCTAGCAAAGGGAAATAGGCGGAGAAAGAGGTGGAGCATCGCTCGTGCTGGCTTAGTTTGCTCTCGCACAAATCTCTGTTTGGTAAGGGTCGCTCGCGGAAGCCAGACGCAGTTGGTACCGGGTGCAGGGGCTACACGCCAACAGAGGCAAGTACAGACTGCCCAGATTAGAAGTTAAGGATTTCCCCATTAGTTAGTATACAGTTATGAAGATAGTGCCTGTTCCCAGTGAACAAGATTGCAAGAGCCAATAGACTGTTAAGAATGCTTTAAAGTACCTGTTTGTTTTCACCAATAAAGACCTTTGTTGGACTTACTTTAAGCTTCTACAGAACGTTGTTTTGGGGAGGTCCAAGGGCCTTTAATTTGAGGCAGCCCTGGCATCCCATTGGGCACACAGAATTTATGTCCTGTCTACAGTCTTATGCACAGGCCCAGCGTGCGACAGCACAGATTCTATGACTCATCTTGTGGTGTTTATAACAACAACAACAACAACAACAACAACTTTATTCTTATATCCTGCCCTGAAGGGACTTGGGGTGTCTTACATGGGGACCAAGCCCAATATAAACAAAGTTGCAAAGTATATGGTTAAAAACATATAACAAACAGCTAAATAAAACAATAAAAGCAATAAATATAAAACATCATAAAGCATCATCTGGCAAGGAAACTAGTCCAATGTGGGCGAGGCAAAACTACGGTGAGGTGGATCTGTAATTGGTTAAGTGGACGAACACAGAGAGTGCTCACTAATGCTTCCTCTTCATCTTGGAAAGAAGTGACGAGTGGAGTGCCGCAGGGTTCCGTCCTGGGCCCGGTCCTGTTCAACATCTTTATTAATGACTTAGATGAAGGGCTAGAAGGCATGATCATCAAGTTTGCAGACGACACCAAATTGGGAGGGAGAGCCAATACTCCAGAGGACAGGAGCAGGATTCAAAACGATCTTGACAGATTAGAGAGATGGGCCAAAACTAACAAAATGAAGTTCAACAGTGACAAATGCAAGATACTCCACTTTGGCAGAAAAAATGAAATGCAACGATACAGAATGGGTGACGCCTGGCTCGAGAGCAGTACGTGTGAAAAAGATCTTGGAGTCCTCGTGGACAACAAGTTAAACATGAGCCAACAATGTGATGTGGCGGAAAAAAAAGCCAATGGGATTTTGGCCTGCATCAATAGGAGCATAGTGTCTAGATCTAGGGAAGTAATGCTACCCCTCTATTCTGCTTTGGTTAGACCACATCTGGAATATTGTGTCCAATTCTGGGCACCACAATTCAAGAGAGATACTGACAAGCTGGAATGTGTCCAGAGGAGGGCGACTAAAATGATCAAGGGTCTGGAGAACAAGCCCTATGAGGAGCTTCAAGAACTGGGCATGTTTAGCCTGAAGAAGAGAAGGCTGAGAGGAGATACGATAGCCATGTATAAATATGTGAGAGGAAGTCACAGGGAGGAGTGAGCAAGCTTGTTTCCTGCTTCCCTGGAGACTAGGACGAGGAACAATGGCTTCAAACTACAAGAAAGGAGATTCCATAACATGAACTTCCTGACTGTGAGAGCCGTTCAGCAGTGGAACTCTCTGCCCCGGAGTGTGGTGGAGGCTCCTTCTTTGGAAGCTTTTAAGCAGAGGCTGGATGGCCATTTGTCAGGGGTGATTTGAATGCAATATTCCTGCTTCTTGGCAGAATGGGGTTGGACTGGATGATGGCCCATGAGGTCTCTTCCAACCCTTTGATTCTATGATTCTATGACTCATCTTGTGGTGTTTATAATAATAATAACAACAACAACAACAACTTTATTCTTATATCCTGCCCTGAAGGGACTCGGGGTGTCTTACATGGGGACCAAGCCCAATACAAACAAAGTTACAAAGTATATGGTTAAAAACATATAACAAACAGCTAAATAAAACAATAAAAGCAATAAATATAAAACATCAGAAAGCATAAACCAAGCATCAACCAACCAATAGTCGGGGAAAGTGGTCATGTGCCGATTCAGGGCTAGCAGGTCAGGACAAGGGCTAGTGCAAATGCAGGCTGTTGGGTTGAGGGCTGGGAATAAAGTGTTGGAGATCTTATTAAAAGTGGAGGGCTAGGCAGAACTTGATCAGTGCTGAACAGTCTTGTGCATATTCAAATGCACAAAGGTTAAGTAAATAAATGTATCAATTTTATGGAAATCTTCCCCTCCCTAGGAAAAAAGCCAACTGTGCAAAGTGCTCTGAGCATTTGACTTTCCTGCGATGTTGGAAAACTACTCTGATGTCATCGCCATAATCTGAAGTCATCAGAATCTGACATTCAGCATTACCTTTGCCCATGTGGTTTCCCTTAACAGCCAGCAACCACACGCCTCTTTTCTATATTTATTTGGGGAGGGGGACGGTGTTAAAAGCCTGTTTGCCTTTGAATATTTTTTTTGAACCCATTGGATGTTTGTTTACTATGCGGAAATGTGACTCAAGGTGAGCGGAAACTTTGAGAAGGGGAACAGAAGGCCCTTTGAGGTCTGAGCTTATGGAAAAATGTAACCACTCCTAATATGATGTCAGCAAAGGTCTTGGTGATGGACTGGGGTTATTATTATTATTAATTATAATAATAAACATGGCTTTTTTACTAGTCGGATGAATGTTTTGAATAGTGGACATCCTCTATATAACCAAGATCTGAAATTTTGCTTTCATGCTTGGAGACCAGCTTTGATCACATCGGCAAATCGCCAATGTACAGAACTGAGGCTATCATACTTTGGCCATATATTAAGATGACATGGCATACAAGAAAGGACAGTGTGATGGCATGCCCGAGCTTTTGGGAAAAACTATAGTGTCTGGCTTTACTTGGGGGCTATCTGTATACCTTCTGTTGAGACCCTTAACACAGAGGCACTTTAGGAAAGGTGAAAAGCTAACCAAAATGAGTGCAAACATGATGAATAAAGGGTTAACTCCACCAGGGACTATCATAAGGTAACTTAAAACAATACATTACTAAAGGAGAATTTTCTGGTTGCAGTCATCTCTCTGGGGTCTTTGAAAGATTCCTGCCTCTGGTGCAAATGGAGAAATTACACTGCTTAGCCGGTATTACACCACCTGACATCCGCCGGGAAGTAGCAGCCAATAGTGAAAGGACCAAGGCAGAGACATCTCCAGCTCATCCCCTTGTTTGGGTATCAGCCAGCACGTCAACAACTTAAATCAAGAAATAGTTTTCTAAGATCTACAGAGACACTCGCTGGAACACCTCAGCAAGCGAGAGTCCAAAAGTGGCAGGCTCAAACCCAGAACCTCAACCAATGGCTGATACCAAATGAGAGACTCCCCCCTGGGCACACTGAAAACTGGGCGACTTGGAAGGCGCTGAACAGACTGCGCCCTGGCACCACGAGATGCAGAGCCAACCTCAAGAAATGGGGCCACAAAGTGGAATCCACGACATGCGAGTGTGGAGAAGAGCAAACCACTGACCACCTGCTGCAATGCAACCTGAGCCCTGCCACCTGCACTATGGAGGACCTTCTTGCAGCAACACCAGAAACACCTCAAGTGGCCAGCTACTGGTCAAAGGACATTTAATCAACTACCAAATTTGCAAATTTTGTGTTTTGTCTGTTTGTTTGCAATTGACTGGTTGCCCCGACATGACAAATCAATAAATAAATAAATTACAAAAGAACCTTTGCTGGTTGCAATAATCTCTCTGGAGTCTTCTGCCTCTGTTGCAAAGTGTTGGTTTACAAGCGGTTGCTTATAAGCTATCTCAATCCTCTTTCTTGTGAAGCTTGAGCTGGTCAAAAGCTTCTGTTGTCCCTGGGACTGCTGGTATAAAAATACTGCTGAATGCAGGTGCCAAGGATGCCTGTTTTTGGATTGCTTCGGCCTAGGATTACCAGACAACTCCCAAGCCTCTATTCTCTGTAGCTCTATTGCAAAAAAAAAAAAAAAAAAGGAGAAGCCCAGCAAAGGAGCCCTATACGGGCAAATGGAATAGACCACCAAACGCTGGCATCTTGGGATTTTTATGCTCCACCCAAAACTAATAAAAAGGAAGGTATCTACACTATTGGGAAAACCTGAAGCAGAGGAGAGGAAAAGGCAGAGCTAAGACTTCACAGACAGTAATGCTTGGAAAGGTAGAAAATAGCAAGAAAAGAAGAAGACCCTCTCCCAAGTGGATGGACTTCAAGGCAGCAACAATTGCACTAACTGCAAGACTGGAGAGTAAGTTGA
>NW_026844366.1:7468263-7503221 GCF_025583915.1 Anolis sagrei ordinatus
AACGAGTTTAGAAACAAATTTTTCCGTTGTTACCCAGGCCTAATAACTATAGCAGAGCTACTTTGGATCCTATGTGGGAAATCAGTCAATGAACCAACCAATCAGTTGTTGCTGTCATAAATTTATCAAATAATCATTGAGAGACTTCCAAGGTTATCTGAGTCTTGCTGAGATCTTGCAGACACAGAGCCATGGTTTCCTTGATTCAAAGTCTTTGGGTGCATCTATTTTGTGGAATTAATGCAGCTTAATACTTCGTTAACTTCCCTAGCTCAATGCTATTTGGTGAGGCAGCAACTCTCTTTGGCAGAGAAGGCTAAAAACCTTTCAAAACTTCTCCTTTCCTTATTCCATATCATTGAGGCCTGGCAGTTAAAGTGAGCTAAAAATGCATTCATCCAACAGTCTATTTGCACCCTTTGTCTACTTCCTAAGATGTGTATTTGTGAGTCGCCTGTGGGCTGAGAATGGTGGTACACAAATGCAGTAAATAAATAATTAAACTTTGCTCACATAACTGTGAACTAAATATAACCATACCACAGAAAATCATAGATAATATCAATTCATGGAATCATAGATTCATAGAATCATAGAATCCTAGAGTTGGAAGAGACCTCATGGGCCATCCAGTCCAACCCCATTCTGCCAAGAAGCAGGAATATTGCATTCAAATCACCCCTGACAGATGGCCATCTAGCCCCTGTTTAAAAGTTTCCAAAGAAGGAGCCTCCACCACACTCCGGGGCAGAGAGTTCCACTGCTGAATGGCTCTCACAGTCAGGAAGTTCTTCCTCATGTTCAGATGGAATCTCCTCTCTTGTAGTTTGAAGAGAGGAATCATAGAATCCGAAAGTTGGAAGAGACCTCGTGGGCCATCTAGTCCAATCCTCTGCCAAGAAGCAGGGCAATCTCATTCAAAGCACCCCCAACAGATGGTCATCCATCCTCTGTTTAAAAACCTCCATAGAAGGAGCCTCCACCATACTCCGGGGCAGAGAGTTTCACTGCTGAACGGCTCTCACAGTCAGGAAGTTCTTCCTAATGTTCAATTGGAATCTCCTTTCTTGTAGTTTGAAGCCATTGCTCCACGTCCTAGTCTCCAGGGCAGCAGAAAAGAAGCTTGCTCCTTCCTCCCTATAACTTCCCCTCACATACATGGCTCTCATGTCTCCTCTCAGCCTTCTCTTCTGCAGGCTAAACATGCCCAGCTCTTTCAGCTGCTCCTCATAGGGCTTGTTCTCCAGACCCTTGGTCATTTTGGTCACCCTCCTCTGGACATATTCCAGCTTGTCAATATCTCTCTTCAATTGATATGCCCAGAATGGGACACAGTATTCCAACAATATCTTAAATGAAATACAGAATAAAGAAGTATTACAACATAATACCTTGTTTTTAAGAACTCTCTGCCCTGGAGTGTGGCGGAGATTCCTTCATTTCAAGACAACGTTCAACTTTGAGGCACAATTCATTTCCTTCCTTCCTTCCCTCTCCCTCCTTTCCTCCAAGTCAAGCATCACATGAATGTGCCTGAACCTGCTGTATTTTTAGACAACCTCCCATGCAGTGTGTAAAAACCTCCACGCCACCCTGCATAAACACATTCAGGTGAAACATACCAATCTGTTGGTCGACACACGGAGTAACTAATTGCTAGTTTGCAAACTAAGTGGCAGCTCTCCAAGTGCACTTGGGGCTTTGGAGACCAAATGGATGAGGGGTGGAAGATCCCAAGGCTGAAGAAAAACAAAACAAGGACATTAAATGAGAGCATTCTGATGTCAGGAATGCTTCCACTGAAGATTTGGGTCCACCTTTTTGCTTCCTCACCGCAATACCCATATATATAGAATCCTAGAGTTGGAAGGAACGAAAAGGGCCATGCAGGAAGGCGCCATCAAAGCACTCCTGACAGATGGCCATCCAAGCTCTGTTTAAGAACCTCTAAATAAGGTTCTGCCTCTAATTGGTAGTTTGTTGGTTGGAGGGGGCATTTCTGCATCTCTTTGGAATACAGTTTGCTGATGAAAGAGGTTAGGGTTACCTTTTGTTCCAGGTTGCTGCTGGGTCTAAAGTAGACATGGGCCAACTTGAGCTTTCCAGGTGTTTTGGACTTCAACTTCCACACTTCCTAACAGCCTCAGACCTCATCCTTTTCCTCTTAAGCAGCTGAGGGGGGAAAGGAAAGGGCCTGAGGCTGTTGTGAATTAGAATCATAGAATCAAAAAGTTGGAAGAGACCTCATGTGCCATCTAGTCCAACCCCATTCTGCCAAGGAGCAGGAATATTGCATTCAAATCACCCCTGACAGATGGCCATCCAGCCTCTGTTTAAAAGCTTCCAAAGAAGGAGCCTCCACCACACTTCGGGGCAGAGAGTTCCACTGCTGAACGGCTCTCCCAGTCAGGAAGTTCTTCCTCATGTTCAGATGGAATCTCCTCTCTTGTAGTTTGAAGCCATTGTTCCGCGTAGTAACCTATGGATATGAGAGCTGGACCATAAGGAAGGCAGAACGAAGGAAGAGAGACGCTTTTGAACTGTGGTGTTGAGAATGCCTTGGACCGCGAGAAGATCCAACCAGTCCATCCTCCAGGAAATAAAGCCCGACTGCTCACTTGAGAGAATGATATTAGAGGCAAAGATGAAGCACTTTGGTCACATCATTAGAAGACAGGAAATTGTGGAGAAGAGAATGATGGTGGGGGAAAAGGAAGGAAAAAGGAAGAGGGGCTGACCAAGGGGAAGGTGGATGGATGGTAATCTTGAAGTGACTGGCTTGACTTTGAAGGAGCTGGGGATGGCCACGGCCAACAGGGAGCTGTGGCGTGGGCTAGTCCAAGAGGTCACACTAAGAGCTAGAAGTGACTGAAGGAATAAGCAACAAACAAACAATCTACAAACAACCTACAGACCCACCAAGGAAATCCAACAAATGCTACGTTCAGCAAAATATAAGAGGGATCCTCTCACAACTACAGGAGTCTCCCATATACTGTGCAGCTGTGGACAAGAAGTCTACACAGGGACTGTTGTGACTCAGCTGGAACCACAGACACAGACTGGTAATGTTGTGACTCAGATGGGGTCTCAGAGTGACTCTGATGAGGATGATGGGAATCAGGTTCACAATCAGGTTCAAAATGTTCCTGTTGTAGATAATGAGGAACAGGGTGTACAAGTTCAGTTTCCCACAGCAGGGAATGATGTTTTTGATACTGAAACTAGCCAGGTGTAAATTGACTCAGAAAAGGCAACCAGGCTAACACTAACGATTAGTCTGACCTTGATGAAACAGGAACCTTAGATCGGGCTGACCATTTGGAATTTATTCGGAGGAGTGTGAGAATAGCCAACAAGAAGGAGGTCAGAGGGCAAAGAAATGATTTCATGCATTGCAAAGGGTATTAAGCAGTGTGTTTGAAAACAAACCTTTGTCAGAGCAACTTCTCGCTCAACCAAGCAGCTTGTGCTCGTTTTCCTGTGTCCATGGTCGTGGGATTTTGTCATGTTCTCATGGGACTTTGTTTCGTTGGTGCCATTTGGAATTCTGCTTTCCAGTGCTATGTTTTATTGATCTTTGGAACTCTACTTGCTTTTTAAACTTTTCATATTTTACTTTTTAATACAAAGACTTCAGTCTGTGTGCAGTTCTAGTGATTTCAGCAAGGTGAGTCTATTCTGAGTTGCAACACAAACACAACAGTGCCCAGACATGAATCAAAGAGCATGAAAGGAATTGCAAAATAGTCCAGTCAGAGAAGTCAGCCATAGCTGAGCACTCGATGAACCAACCTGGACACAGAGTATTTTTTGGGATCTGAGAAGATTACTGCAGACGCAGACTGCAGCCAGGAAATCAAAAGATGTTTCCTTCTTGGGAGGAGAGCAAGGACCAATCTCAATGAAAGCGTGAAGAGTAGAGATATCACACTGGCAACGAAGATGTGCAAAGTTAAAGAAATGGCATGTAGTGTGATGGCGTGTCAGGCCCCACTTGTATGTGAATGTACAGTTGAATCATTTGGTTATCTATAGCTGTCAATCAATGTTGTTTTGAGCTGGTTGAATTGCCCCCCCCCCCGCGCTTAATTGTTTGGCTCCTCCCCTTCCTGGGGAGGAGGGCAGTGCTTTCTTTTATTCATTCTACCATCAAACAACTCTACAGATGGACGTGAAAAAGACTTGGCTCTAAAGCCCTTTATTAAGTTATCTCTTATCACCAATTCTCAGGTTTATACCCTTGGGACTCACACTTCATGCCCAGTTCACCCTGGACGACGTTGAGGAGACCCAAGTGCCTTCAAACCAGTTCTTTTGGCACCAGAGGAAGGCCTTGTCCCTTCAGATATAGGCCATTGGAATTGGGGTTGTGATTATTCCGATATTCACAGCCATTGAGGAAAGAGGAAACTTGGAAAAGCTCCTCAGCAGCAAACTCTTTGGTCCCAAGACAAACAGAGACTATGATGTATTTTTCCTTTACCCCTTTGAATATCAAGTTTATGCCTAAGGAAGATAACTCATTGTGAACAATAAAACCTATTTCGAGTTATCTGTAGTGTCTTGGTCCTTGAGAGTTCCAGTTCTCTAAAGGAGGGCAAGAAGCAATCCCCTGGGGAAAAGATGTCACGTCCATGTTTCTTTCACTAAGAGCTATAGTCCCAGGCGTGATGGCACACGTAGTAACCTATGGATGTGAGAGCTGGACCATAAGGAAGGCTGAGTGAAGGAAGATAGAAACTTTTATTTATTTATTTACTTTACTTTACTTATATACCGCTGTTCTCAGCCCGAGGGCGACTCACAGCGGTTCACAACAACAAGAATAGCAAAAATTCAATACCACAATATTAAAAACAATTAACAACTCAGCACATCACACAATTAATAAGCAATTACTACAATAACTTCACTATCGTCTCATCCACAAGAACGTAATCCAGATTCGTCAACCATTATTCCATTCCTATATTCATCACCGGTCATTGCACTAATTATTCGAACGCCTGCTTAAACAGCCAGGTCTTCACTTTTTTACGGAATACCATTAAGGATGGTGCTAGCTTAATGTCCGCGGGAAGGGCGTTCCACAGCCGAGGAGCCACCACCGAGAAGGCCCTATCTCTCATCCCCGCCAGCCGTGCTTGTGAAGCAGGCGGGATCGAGAGCAGGGCCTCCCCGGAAGATCTCAAAGTCCTGGTGGGCTCGTAGGTCGAGATGCGGTCGGATAGGTAGCTTGGGCCGGAACCGTTTAGGGCTTTAAAGGCCAACGCCAGCACTTTGAATTGAGCCCGGTAGCAGATCGGTAGCCAGTGGAGTTGGCGCAACAGGGGGGTTGTATGCTCCCTGCGCTCCGCTCCTGTTAGTATCATGGCTGCTGAGCGTTGGACTAGTTGGAGCTTCCGAGCCGTCTTCAAAGGCAACCCCACGTAGAGAGCGTTGCAGTAGTCTAGGCGGGATGTAACCAGAGCGTGGACTACCGTGGCCAAGTCAGACTTCCCAAGGTACGGGCACAGCTGGCGCACTTTTGAACTGTGGCATTGAAGGAAAAATCTGAAAGTGCCTTGGACCGCAAGAAGATCCAACCAGTCCATAGTCCAGAAAGTAACGCCCGACTGCTAACTGGAGGGAAGGGTATTAGAGGCAAAGATGAAGGGAAAATAGAAGGAAAAAGGAAGAGGGGCCAACCAAAGGCAAGATGGATGGATGGAATCCTTGAAATGACTGGCTTGACCTTGAAGGAGCTGGGGGTTGTGACGGTCGACAGGGAGCTCTGGTGTGAGCTGGTCCAGGAGGTCACAAAGGAGAGTCAGAAGCGACTGAATGAATAAACAACAACCTGGGGGCTCTACTTTGCTTGGATGAGGCACCACCATTCTTTGGCAGAGGAGGTTACAGACCTTAGAAAAACATTGAGCATTCATTCTATATTGTAGATTATTTATTTTTGTTAGTATATCCCACTTTTTCTCTCTTAAAACAGGCTCGTCCTTGTCACTCATCTGATAATATCATGAGATGTAGTCAAGGAACCACATTTTAGATCTTGCCTTCCCAAAACAATGACTTGCTTGCTAAAAATTTGGGGGGAATTATCTGATGTGTTCCTATTTCCACTCCACTCCTGAACTTTTCTGAGGAGAGTTCATGAGAATGGTCGAAAAGAGCATTTAGAAATGGTTTCCATAATGTCATCGTGATGGTGTTCATTTTCCCTCATCTCTCTGGAATTCCTTCCCTTATAGTTCAAGCATCTCGTGGCATGAAGTCCTTGTTTTCCCTTTTGTTATTAATCTGGGAAGGAATGCTCTCCAACATCAGCGAAGATGTAAACGGAAACGGTCAGCGCGTCCAGCATCAGATACACGAATTCTGCTGCTCTTCTTGGGCAGATTTCAAACAGGAAACAACAGCTTTAGAGATGAAGGATTCTGAAAAGGCCCCAAACACAACAAAATGAAGAACTTGCAATTTGATGGCTTCTTGTGTTGATGATTAGCAGGGGAGCATTTGAGAGGGTTTTGCTGGGACTTAAATATTGGCTGCTCTGTGACTTCAAATTCTTTCCAACTGGTGGCAACAACAAGGCTAACCTTCTTGGAGATGTTTCTTGAGAGGAGGTTTGCCATTTCCTGAGGCTGAGGGCCTATCTCCAAGGGCCACAAATGGTGATGCTGATCTCAGATAGAATCATAGACTCATAGAGTTGGAAGAGACCTCATGGGCCATCCAGTCCAACCCCATTCTGCCAAGAAGCAGGAATATTGCATTCAAATCACCCCTGACAGATGGCCATCCAGCCTCTGTTTAAAAGCTTCCAAAGAAGGAGCCTCCACCACACTCTGGGGCAGAGAGTTCCACTGCTGAACAGCTCTCACAGTCAGGAAGTTCTTCCTCACGTTCAGATGGAATCTCCTTTCTTGGCAGAAAGAGGTTAGACTGGTGCTTCTGATTCAGAGTACCCCAAGGGTCTGAAGAACAAGCCCCATGAGGAGCAACTTAAAGAGCTGGGCATGTTTAACCTGCAGAAGAGAAGGCTGAGAGGAGACATGATGAGAGCCATGTATAAATATGTGAGGGGAATTCATAGGGAGGAGGGAGGAGGCTTTTCTTCTGCTGCCCTGGAGACTAGGAACAATGGCTTCAAAGTACAGGAAAGGAGATTCTATCTGAATATGAAGTAGAACTTCCTGACTGTGAGAGCCTCCACCACACTCCGGGGCAGAGAGTTCCACTGCTGAAAGGCTCTCACAGTCAGGAAGTTCTTCCTAATGTTCAGGTGGAATCTCCTTTCATGGCAGAAAGGTTAGACTGGATGGCCCACAAGGTATCTTCCAACTCTATGATTCTGTGATTCGATGCCCAGTGTTCTTGGCCTCTGGTTGATGCTTATTGGTGTTCTTAAGTTTTAATAATGTCTGTTGCTCGGTCTTATTGTTTTAATTATTAAAATGTAATGTATTTTAATGGTTATTTCTTACTTCTGTTTTTACCGAGCTTGGTCACCATGTAAGCTGCCCCGAGTCTCTTCGGAGAGATGGGTGTGGGATATAAGAATAAAGTTATTATTATTATTTTACTGACACGAAAACACAGCATATCACAGCAAATGAGATCTATATGCTGGATTTTGTATCCAAAATCACAAGTCGAACACTTCCCAAGCGTCTAGGACTGTGTGATGGATTTTCAAATGATGTGCACAGATCCAAGTAAGGTGGCCTTTTGCAGTTGACAGATTGTGATTTTGTCAATGTTTATTGTTTCCAAATGCCGGGTTTCATCTTTTGACACGGCACCCAGTGTCCTGATTATCACTTGACCACCTGTACTGGTTGATGCCAGAGCCTTTGCAGTTCAATTTTGAGGTCTTGATAGTGGCTGATTTTTTCCTGTTGTTTTTCCTCAATGCGGCTGTCACCTGGTATGGCGACATCATTAATCCAAACTTTGTTCTTTTCCACACTCGTGATGTCTGGTGTATTGTGTTCCAAAACTTTGTCAGACTGGATTTGAAAGTCCCAGAGAAGTCTGAAGTGTTCATTTCTGCGTTTTCATTTTCCACAACCTTTGCAGGTTGATGATTTACCTGTCCCAGTTTACCTGTCCGAATGGATTCTCCCCTATGAACCATCAAGGCTATTAAGATCTTCCGGGGGGGGGGCTGCTCTCGGTCCCACCACTGTCACAATCGCGGTTGGTGGGGACGAGAGACAGGGCCTTCTCGATGGTGGCTCCCCGGCTTTGGAACTCCCTCCCACAGGAGATTAGAACTGCTCCCTCCCTCCTGACGTTCAGGAAATTACTAAAAACCTGGCTCTGGAATGTGGCATTTGAGGACTGAACCTAGAACTTCTTCCTGTGATGAATTATGATGAACTGTGACTACGAGTATGACTTGACTATGACTGGATTGACGATTTGGCTTAGGTAATTGTAATGATGATGTTTTATTGTACTGTATTGTACTATTTTAATATGTAATGAATTTGTACTTGTTGTTCTTTATATGATTGTATTTTATACATGCTGTAAACCGACCTGAGTCCCTCGTCGAGGTGAGACAGCCGGTATAGAAAACTTCTAAATAATAATAAATAATAATGATCCCACCAATTCTTTGCTGCTGGCAGGTGGTACTTGTGACATAAGTTCCAGTGAATCATTTGGGCCACGGAGTTGTGGCTTTGTTTGTAGTCCGTCTGTGGGATTTTTGTGCAGCAGTGGAGAATATGATCCATGGTGTCATCCACTTCCTTGCACAGTCTACATTTTGGGTCATCAGCTGATTTTTCAATCCTGGCCTTAATGGCCTTTGTTCTGATGGCTTGCTCCTGGGCTGCAAGAATCAGGCCTTCTTCTGTCTCCTTCTTCAGGGTTCCATTCGTGAGCCATAGCCAGGTCTTCTTGTTCTGTCCCGCACTGGGCCTGTAATAATTGTCTTTTGAAATAGGACGTGCACCTTGTGCCCAGCGGGAAGCCAGGGCGCCATGAAAGCGGCCCTCAAGGATTTTCCTGAAGAAATGGTCTTTAGATGGCTTGACAGGTTAAACAAAGTCCTTTATTATTGAACAAGTTAAACAGATATTTCTCAAATCTTCAATGAGTCAAACAAATGCTTCAAGGCTGTAAATCAACTGGTGGCTTCCTTAATCTTTTTCACAAGGGACAGGCAACTGTCTTCGTTAATTGTTCTTATACTTTGAGAGGAAAACCCTTTTTTAACCTCTCCCAGGCTGTCTGTTATCTAAGCTTTGTTGGTGTGGGATCTACTACCGATTCCAAACTGTGTCTTGGTACCGAGTAAACCTACCAGACAAAGCTTGTAGATTCTCCAGCTGGAGTTCTTTGGGTCTGTAAAGCTGTTTTCCCTCTGGAATTTCTTTAAGACTTTAGGGCTGTTTCCCTCAGATGCTGTAAGGCTGAGAGGCTGCAAGCTCCCAGCCAGAGCTTTGGGAATTTCCCCCCGGAATGTCTTGAGAAATGAAGCTTTTCTGCAGGTGAAGCTTGTCCACGTCCTCTAACTTAGCTTTCCTCACTAAGACTAACTAAAAATGGCCCCCTCTTCCCTTCCCATCTCCCTGGGAGAAGGGGCGGATCCAAACTTAACAATGATAGACAGGTGGCTTCATAGAATCATAGAATCAAAGAGTTGGAAGAGCCCTCATGGGCCATCCAGTCCAACCTTCTGCCAAGAAGCAGGAATATTCCATTCAAAGCATCCCCGACAGATGGCCATCCAGCCTCTGTTTAAAAGCTTCCAAAGAAGGAGCCTCCACCACACTCCGGGGCAGAGAGTTCCACTGCTGAACGGCTCTCACAGTCAGGAAGTTCTTCCTCATGTTCAGATGGAATCTCCTCTCTTGTAGTTTGAAGCCATTGTTCCATTGCGTCCTAGTCTCCAAGGAAGCAGAAAACAAGCTTGCTACCTCCTCCCTGTGGCTTCCTCTCACATATTTATACATGGCTATCATATCCCCTCTCAGCCTTCTCTTCTTCAGGCTAAACATGCCAGTTTTATGACTGCAAACCAAAGGAAGCCACCTTTTTGTAGAATCACTGAAACTTTGGAATGCATGCAAACACTTAATAGAAAGAAAATAAAATTGGAGCTCCTGGTATTATTTATTTATTTGCTTTATTTCTATATCGCATTTTTCAGCCTGATAAGGCGACTCAATGCGGTTTACACAATGAAAATTATCACAATAACATCAATACTATCACAACAATATCCTAAACAATTAAAACACATCATATGCAACAACAAAATCAAACAATCATTAACAATTCATAACGCCTCAATATGAAATCAGTATCCGTTCTCGTAATCCTTGTGCCATTCCTGAGATCAAATTTTACCGTCCTCCTATATTCAGTTGCACTGTTTAGCCAAACGCTTGTTCATAGAGCCAGGTCTTAACCTTCTTCCGAAACGCCAGCAACGAAGGGGCCTGTCTGATGTCTACGGGTAGGGCATTCCATAGCCAAGGGGCCACCACCGAGAAGGCCCTGTCCCTCGTCCCCGCCAGACGCGCCTGTGACGCAGGCGGGACCGAGAGCAGGGCCTCCCCGGACGATCTTAATGTCCTAGTCGGTTCATAGGTGGAGATGCGTTCGGAGAGGTAAGTAGGGCCAGAACCGTTTAGGGCTTTATAGGCTAAAGCCAGCACCTTGAATTGTGCCCGGTAGCAGATTGGCAGCCAGTGGAGCTGGCTCAACAGGGGGGTGGTATGCTCCCTGAGTGCTGCTCCCGTTAGCAACCTGGCTGCCGAGCGCTGGACCATCTGAAGCTTCCGGGCAGTCTTCAAGGGCAACCCCACGTAGAGCGCGTTGCAGTAATCTATACGGGATGTAACCAGAGCGTGGACTACCGTGGCCAAGTCAGACTTCCCAAGGTACGGGCGCAGCTGGCGCACAGACATACCAGCACATCTCCTCGTCAACTTTTCCTTCAATTTTGTCAAGGAACTATTATTAGTAGTATTAGTATTAGTATTAAGCAAGGAGGCCAGATTCACCTGGACTGACTATGTAAACTGGCTTTTGCAACCCGAGGAACCCTTGCCTCTCTTCCAATTTCTTTGCCATTGCGAACAGCAGTCAGGGATATTAAAAAATCATTTGTTCTTCCTGGTTTATTTACAGAGGCCAAGAGCCAGGCTTGCCGGAGTGATATCTCCCCATTGTTGCCCCATCAGTACCAAGGGCTGGTAACAATGAGCGATATCAAACGCACGAGGGGAAACAGCCATCAAATTATTCACACAGTTTAGGAAGAAATGGATGTCTGCGAACCGTCTAAACAAACCAACCGGCTTTGAACAGCAGATTGGGAGTCATTAGCTTTGTTCTCACCACTCTCTTTCCCTCCTCCCCCGTTTTCTTTCTTCTTTCTCTCCCTTCCTAGGCTTTTGTTTCGCCTGACACCATCATTTGTTTTTGGTGATAGACTGGATTAAATGAATTGAGGCTTGGAACAATATACATTTCCTCTTGCAGCTACTTTCTCTGCCAAAGTGATCTTATCTGTCTCATTAGCCTCGACAGCTTCCACTTCCACGACAGTCTTCCTTCCTTTCTTTTCTTATGGCAGATATTATAAATATATTTGGTATTTTTAAAAACAGGTACCAAACCAAATACGGAGCAATCAGCAATCCATTCAAAGTTCTTTTCATGGATACTATTTCAATGTTCAGACATTTCCCTTCTGCTCCCTTGCTCCTTTTTGACTGATACAGAGTCAAGAAAGGGGAGAACGGCATGACAGAATAAAAGACATGCTGATCACATTTGCAGATGATATGAAGTTGGGAGGGATAGCTAATAGGATCAGGATCCAGAATGACATGAACAGATTAGAGAGCTGGGACAAAACTAAGGAAAGGAATTTCAAGAGGGAGTAATGTATTGTGGTGCACTTAAGCAGAGAAATAAAATACTGAGATATCGGATGGGTGACACCAAGCTTGAAGGCGATCCATGGGCACTTCCAACCAGCACTAAATAACAGGTTTTAAACAGGGGCAAAAAAAATCCTGGGACTTCAGAAGAGGCCCATATAAAAGATAGAGGCTTTATTTGGGAACAAAATCCCAAAAAGGCCGAACACCACTTGTGATTGGAATGTGGCTTCCGTATGTAAAAGCCCAAAACAAAAGCTGTAAGGAAAGCTTGAACTTCCTTCTGGCTGAAAACCTTTTGAAAGAACCCTCTGGCCGCCACCAACTTAAAAGCACTGATAAGCCCTTGGCTTACTGGAAGTATCTTAAGTAAGAGTGTGTTGGATTAGGCCTCAGGCTTGTGTTCTTTAAATTATATGCTGCCACCATAGACTCTTGTTTGCTGCAGTAAACTGCTTTTAAAACTTCACCCTCAGAGGCACACGTGAGGCAGATGTTGTGAACAACAAAACAATGTTGTTTATTTAAGAGAACTGGAACAATTCAGGTATAAAGCTTAGCTGTTTCAGAGTATTGACTTTAAAAGTGTGTGGTTACATTAAGCAGTTCAGACTTAGTTACACAGGAACACTTCTCTCTCCCTCCAAAGAATTAACTAACAGGATTGTCTCTCTGAAAGTAATTCTAAACACAGCACAGATAGTCCTATCCTGGATCTATCTCTTCACTCCTCCACCAGCTATTTTCCTAATAGCTGTAGAGATTAGGGCTGGGCGGTTTCGTTTCGTTAATTCGTAATTCGTTAAAAATTCGGGTTTTTTTTGTTAACGAAGCGATAACGAACCATTCTGGAGCAACTTAAAAACGAAACGAATTTTTCAATTCGTTTCGTAAATGCTTCGTATTTCGTTATGTATTCGTTTCGTTATTGGTTTGAGGTCGTTTCGTTATTATTTCCGCATGTCTGGGCCAAGTTTTAGGGTTGCTGTTTGTTTAATTAATGGAAAAAAATTATAATATCACACCAACAGTCAACAACAGAGGGAGAGGGAAGCTTCAGAAGTTTTTTTAGCGTATTGCGCGATCGCGGCCGCCATTAACGAATCGATTCGTTATTGTTTCGTTATTGTTTTGTAATTTTTTTACCATTTACGAAATTTCGTAAATATCGAACTTTTTTTAAAAAAAATTTCGGAATTCTTTTAAATATCGAAACGCAAAAAACCCCAAAAAACGAATCGATTTTAGAAACAAATTTTTCCGTTGTTACCCAGGCCTAGTAGAAATCTTTTCACTAGCTATCTCCGCTGGCCAACAGATCAATTTCAGGCTTCTCCCACTAACCCTTCACCACTCCTAACTCCCAGCTCCTTCTTCTTTGACTCACCCTGTCAATTTCCTTTGACTCCCAGATTCAATCTGCCTGAGAGAGTTTTAAAACGTCCCTATAAAGTCATTTTTTTCCCTTTTGCCAAGTTAGGCTCCGCCCACTCTGACTCAGCCAATTACAGTCTTCCCTCATTTCCCTCCAAAGCTGCTCTTTCTAAATACACCCCCTTCAGGAAATGAGTAACTAAAATGGATTCCCCCAGCACCCCCCCCCCCAAATGGCTGCCAAATATCTTGGGCCTACTTTTTCCTAGGATTTTCCTAGCCTAACAAGTAGGGAATTCACTACAGTCCACATACAGACCTTTTGGTCCCGGGATTTCTGCATCCGTTGTCCAGACTTGATGCTTTGTTATGAGATTTAGAGGCTCTCAAGATGGCCACCATGGGACTTCCGCTGGAAACCTTGGCCATTTGTTTTTAAATAAACCCAATATGCGGATATTCAGGTTAGCAGAGGTCCGGATATGCAGATCATTCCAAAAGTTCCATTCTTTGTCCTAGCCAGAGAAATTGTGCCCTCCACACATTTCATTTAGTTTCTGGCACACAAACAAAGTTTTTGTCTTTTACTCAAGTGTTACCTTCTTTTTAGGAACTGACCAATCAGGAACAAACATCTAAAACCCAGGAACAAACCTAGATTAAAAAATCCCAAGATTCCAGAGTGCAGGGACATACAGACATTCGAAGATGCGGATATTCACCTCAAAAATGTGATATTCCTACACCTGGAAATCTTGTGTTTTTTACTTTTTGTAGTGATTGCTTCTGTGTTTTCAGGGAACAGCGTCTGCCACTCTCCTGTTTGCTGTGGAAGCTCCTGGGATGAAGGTACTTTCTGAATGGGCCCCATGTGAGAGAATCTAGGGGTCTAAGCAAACTAGAAGATGAATGTGAATCAACAGTGTGATGCCACAGCTTAAAAATCCAATGCAATTCTAGGCTACATCAAGAGAAGTCTAGTGTTTAGATCAGGGGTCCCCAAACTAAAGCTCTTGGGCTGCATACGGCCCTCCAAGGCCATTTACTTGAAGGTGGGAAACCGTGACAGTTTGGGGGTTCTGCTGGTGTACCGTCCACCCCGTGACTCAGCAGTCTCCCTGCCAGAGCTAGTAGATGTGGTCTCCAATTCGGCACTGGTCTCCCAGCACTTGATTGTGCTGGGGGACTTTAAAATTCATGCAGAGACCACTTTAACAGGAGTGGTTCAAGACTTTATGGTTGCCATGACGACCATTGGGCTATCACAAGTTATATCTGGGAATACCTATCAGGCTGGACATACACTTGATCTAGTTTTCATTGCAGACAGCGGAATGGTAGAGTGGAAGAGAAACTTTAGACTAGGGTCATCCTGAGTCTGAAATGACTTGAAAGCACACAACCTGGAATATTGTGTCCAATTCTGGGCACCACAATTGAAGAAAGATGTTGACAAGCTGGAATGTGTCCAGAGGAGGGCGACTCAAATGATCAAGGGTCTGAGAACAAGCTCTATGAGGAGCGGCTTAAAGAGCTGGGCATGTTTTGCCTGCAGAAGAGAAGGCTGAGAAGAGACATGATGAGGGCCATGGATCAAGATGTGAGGGGAAGTCATAAGGAGGAGGGAGCAAGCTTGTTTTCTGGTGCCCTGGAGACTAGGACGCACTGGAACAATGGCTTCAAACTACAAGGAAGGAAATTCCATCTGAACATTAGGAGGAACTTCCTGTGAGTCGTTCAGCAGTGGAACTCTCTGCTCCAGAGTGTGGTGGAGGCTCCTTCTTTGGAAGCTTTTAAACATAGGCTGGATGGCCATCTGTCAGGGGTGATTTGAATGCAATTTTCCTGTTTCTTGGCAGAATGAGGTTGGACTGGATGGCCCATGAGGTCTCTTCCAACTCTATGATTCTAACAACAACAACTACAACAACAACAGCAACAACAAAGTAAGTAACTTTATTTTTATACCCTGCCAGATCACACAAAGAGAGCATACAAAGAGAGCATCACATGAAGAAAAGACATGCAGAGATCACAAAGAGAGAGTGAGTGAGCATTTCACTCTCCTTTTATAGCCACCTGGTGACTTGTCATCATCAAGGGACAAATGAATGATGCAACCTCTAGTCATACATCTGACACAATTATGACTCATTCATTTCCACAATCCCCTCTGGCATTTCATCATACCCTCTCAGTCATTACCCAGGTGTTTGTCACATATACATCAGAACAGTATTTTACACTTGGATTAAACACTCAGTTACCAACTCAAGGTATTCAAAAGGTTACCCAATTCTTAAGTGGTCTGACCCTCTGAAGCTTAAGAAAAAGGGGACATCAAGCTATTGTCTATATTGTGAAATGCTTGAGAGTCCATTCAACAAAGTGAAGACCTAGAGCGACCTGTGGTACCTGGGTCAGGAAATGATGGCCAGAGTTCATAAAAATGTCACCTTGCCTCCTGTTTAAACAGACATACATATAAAAATAATATACATTTACAGATAGAATCATAGAATCAAAGAGTTGGAAGAGACCTCATGGGCCATCCAGTCCAACCCCATTCTGCCAAGAAGCAGGAATATTGCATTCAAATCACCCCTGACAGATGGCCATCCAGCCTCTGTTTAAAAGCTTCCAAAGAAGGAGCCTCCACCACACTCTGGGGCAGTGAGTTCCACTGCTGAACGGCTCTCACAGTCAGGAAGTTCTTCCTCATGTTCAGATGGAATCTCCTCTCTTGTAGTTTGAAGCCATTGTTCCGTGTCCTAGTCTCCAGAGAAGCAGAAAACAAGCTTGCTTCCCTCTCCCTGTGGCTTCCTCTCACATATTTATACATGGCTTTAAATTCTCGCCACTTTTGTTCAGGCTAAACATGCCCAGCTCCTTATGCCGCTCCTCATAGGGCTTGTTCTCCAGACCCTTGATCATTTTAGTCGCCCTCCTCTGGACACATTCCAGCTTGTCAATATCTCTCTTGAATTGTGGTGCCCAGAATTGGACACAATATTCCAGGTGTGGTCTAACCAAAGCGGAATAGAGCATGGGGAGCATGACTTCCCTAGATCTAGACAGTAGGCTCCTATTGTTGCAGGCCAAAATCCCATTGGCTTTTTTTGCCGCCATATCACATTGTTGGCTCATGTTTAACTTGTTGTCCACGAGGACTCCAAGATCTTTTTCACACGTACTGCTCTCGAGCCAGGCATTGTCCCCCATTCTGTATCTTTGCATTTCGTTTTTCCTGCCAAAGTGGAGTATCTTGCATTTGTCCCTGTTGAACTTCATTTTGTTAGTTTTGGCCCATCTCTCTAATCTGTCAAGATCGTTTTGAATCCTGCTCCTGTCCTCTGGAGTATTTGCCCCTCCAAATTTGGTTTCGTCTGCAAACTTGATGATCATGCCTTCTAACCCTTCATCTAAGTCATTAATAAAGATGTTGATTAAAGAAGATAGATACACATTAGGGTCCATAGGAATCAGGGGGACTCCTGACACACTAAGGAGAGACGCAAGGGTATTTGGGATCATGCAGGGCGGGGTAAGAGAAGTCCTTCTGCAGATTGGCCAAAACGCAACTCTTATTATATCATTCCAGCCTGGTGTCCTTGGCAAAACTATGAGTTTCCTGATTATGAACCATCTTTTATGGGGGCAGGAGGAGTCACCTCCAACTACAGTGTTGGATCCTGTCTTCCTGCATGGCAAAACAGGATTGGACTCAGTGGCCCTTGAGGTCTGTTCCAATTCCATGATCCTCTGACTCTTCTCTGTTCTCTTCTTGGCAACAAGCAAAGACCATTTTGTTCAAACAGGCCTCCAGCTATTAACGTCTTGGGGTGGTGAGCTGACGTACTGGTAGTTATTACAGCAAAAGAGATTTTGACATGCTTTTAACTGCTTCAAATTAATGTTTTTCAGTGGATTGTTGGTAATGCTTTGTCAAAAGAAAAATGGAGGGTCAGGGGTTTTCAGCTCTATTGTATGATGTAAGCCGCTTTGGGTCCACTATGAGATTAAAGAAGGCCATATCCGAACAAATAAACGCAGTCCGGCAACCTGGGTTGGGGAGGCCATCCCCGAAAGGGAAAACAGCCCGGCAGCTGGACATATTTAAGCTCCGAACTGCCGCATCGCCTTGATCTCCAACGCCAAGGAAGGCGACCTCAAATCCTGGCTCCGGTGCCAAGCCATTAGAGAACATACTGTAATTCCGTAATGCGAACCAGAAAGGCCTCTTTAACTGCACCGAGCAGGAGAGGAGGAATTCTGACATAATCCATTTACATGTTTTATGGTAATCGCTTCCATCTTCGGGACACATGCAAACAATGGCCCTGCTAGGGATTGATGCTTGGCGGAGAGGCAGATGTTCGAAACTACTGAATGCCCAGCGCAGGGTGTAGGCATATTTGGAATCTAGAGCAGAGTGCAACATAAGCAGTACAATATAAGAGCTTACGGTAGGAAACAGGAGAGAAAAGGCGCAGGATGCTCTAGCAAGGTTTTGGAAATGTTATTTATTTATTTGTATCAAAAGCATTGCATAAATTGGTGTTGGAGGAAAGTTCTGAGAGTGCCTTGGACTGCGAGAAGATCCAACCAGTCCATCCTCCAGGAAATAAAGCCCGACTGCTCACTGGAGGGAAGGATACTAGAGACAAAGTTGAAGTACTTTGGCCACATCATGAGGAGACAGGCAAGCCTAGAGAAGACAATGATGCGGGGGAAAGTGGAAGGCAAAAAGAAGAGGGGCCGACCAAGGGCAAGATGGATGGATGGCATCCTTGAAGTGACTGGACTGACCTTGAGGAGCTGGGGGTGGTGACGGCCGACAGGGAGCTCTGGCGTGGGCTGGTCCATGAAGTCACGAAGAGTCGGAGACGACTGAACGAATGAACAACAACAAAGGTTTTTGAGGCTATATGGCCATGTGCTGTCGCACGCTGGGCCTGTGATAATGTCTGTTTCTAGGACGTGCTTTCTGTATGCCCAACGGGACGCCGGGGTTTCCCAACACAAGGTTCTGTAGAGGCTCAAAGTAAGTCCAACAAAGTTCTTTATTAAGGCTTAAATAAAGAGAGATGGGCCAAAACTAACAAAATGAAGTTCACCAGTGACAAATGCAAGATACTCCACTTTGGCAGAAAAAATGAAATGCAAAGATACAGAATGGGGGACAATGCCTGGCTCGAGAGCAGTACGTGTGAAAAAGATCTTGGAGTCCTCGTGGACAACAAGTTAAACATGAGCCAGGAATGTGATGTGGCGGCAAAAAAAGCCAATGGGATTTTGGCCTGCATCAATAGGAGCCTAGTGTCTAGATCTAGGGAAGTCATGCTACCCCTCTATTCTGCTTTGGTTAGACCACACCTGGAATATTGTGTCCAATTCTGGGCACCACAATTCAAGAGAGATATTGACAAGCTGGAATGTGTCCAGAGGAGGGCGACTAAAACGATCAAGGGTCTGAGAACAAGCCCTATGAGGAGCGGCTTAAGGAGCTGGGCATGTTTAGCCTGAAGAAGAGAAGGCTGAGAGGAGATATGATAGCCATGTATAAATATGTGAGAGGAAGCCACAGGGAGGAGGGAGCAAGCTTGTTTTCTGCTTCCCTGGAAACTAGGACACGGAACAATGGCTTCAAATTACAAGAAAGGATATTCCATCTGAACATTAGGAAGAACTTCCTGACTGTGAGAGCTGTTCAGCAGTGGAACTCTCTGCCACAAAGTGTGGTGGAGGCTCCTTCTTTGGAAGCTTTTAACAGAGGCTGGATGGCCATCTGTCAGGGGTGCTTTGAATGCAATATTCCTGCTTCTTGGCAGGGGGTTGGACTGGATGGCCCATGAGGTCTCTTCCAACTCTTTGATTCTATGATTCTATGATTCTAAATCTTCGAATAAATGAATAAAATGCCATATAATCTTGAAAAACTGGTAGCTTTCTCGATCTGCCGACAAGGGACAGGCAACTGCTTGATAAATGTTCCTATCTTCTTTAGGGAAATCTTCCAACCCCTCTTAGGGCAATCTTTCTTAACCCTACTGGTGTGAGGCCCCAACTCCCGGCTCCAAGCTGCGTTATGGATAGCCCGAGTGGTCCCTTACCAGGCAATGGTTGCTGCAGATCTGCCAAGCTGGTGTCCTTTTAGTTTCTCCACGAAGGCTGTGGAACTGTAACTTTCAATGGTAAGCAAACAGTATTTTGCCCCCCCCCCCCCCAACCAATCATTGATATATATTTTCTGTTTGTCGTGGGAGTTCTGTGTGCCATATTTGGTTCAATTCCATCATTGGTGGAGTTCAGAATGCTCTTTGATTGTAGGTGAACTATACATCCCAGTAACTACACTTGCCGCATTTGCTCCCTTACCTGGCCCACTTTGGGTCCGGAGGCGTGCCTGATGACCCCGGCGTGTGCACCAAAAGTCACCTTTTCTCCTGACTTTCTCCTCAGCCATTGGGACCAAGAGAGAGAGACAGAGACAGAGGTGGAGATGCCCACCTTTCCTGAAGTTAGGCGCAAAAACAAAGGAGGGAGCGGAGGTGGGAGATACCTCCAGCCGGAGGGGCTCTCTCTCTCTCCCTCTCTCTCTTGGTCCCAATGGCTGAAGAGAAAGTCAGGAGAAGAGGCGACATTTGGTGCGCATGCCGGGGTCTTCAGACACGCCTCCGGACCTGAAGTGGGCCAGACGCGGCGGCTCCGCCCCTTGGCCCACCCGCGGATTGGGGAGAGGAGAGGAGGCGTGGGGGATCGGGAAAGGGAGCCGGTCATGGGGAAGGGATCGAACGCGGAGAACGATTGAGCGCCGGCTCTGCTCGCGCACCTGGTGGCCGGGTGGAGCAGGAACGAGAGGGGCTAGGCGAGGCTCAAGGGCCCGGCCCCTTTGGGAAGAGGATCGCCCGGCAGCGAGGCAAGAAAGCCGAGGCTCCCCCCGGACTGCTAGGGCTGTTGTGAGCTGAGGGGGCGCTCCTCAAGTGGTGGTCGAGGGGCATTTACAGAGGCGCCTCTGTGCCCCTGGCAAAAAAAAGTGTTCTGCGACCGCTTACTTCGCGTAATGGACGAGCCGCCCCTGGCTGTGGAACTGTAACTTTACTCTCCAGCAAAGCTGTAGAGGTTTTCCTTTTTCCCCAGCAAAAGCTGGCTGTAGATCTATTTCTTTTACCCCAGCAGAGCTGTAAGAAGCGAAGCTTTTTACAGTCCGGATAGAGAAAAGCCCACACGTCCTACTGTAGGGCTCCAAACTATGAGACTGAACTAAAAGTCCCCCTTTCCCTCCAAATCTGGGGAAAGGGGCGGATCTAAAGGCTCTAATGATGATTGATAGATTGTTGGCCCTATGATTGCAACCTGGGGAATAGATTCATGCAAACTAACAGTGCAAGAAAAAGAATCAAATTTCCTGGCACAGCCGTGCCAGCACAGGCCATGTTCTAGAAGCATTCTCTCCTGACATTTTGCCTACATCTATGGCAGGCAACCTCTGAGGGTGCTGCCATAGATGCAGGTGAAACATCAGGAGAGAATGCTTCTAGAACATGGCCATATAGCCCAAAAAACCTACAACAACCCAGTGATTCCAGCCATGAAAGCCTTTGACAATACATTGCATAAACTAGTATAAAACTGATAAAAATAGGAACACAAGTGGCTCAGTATCTTTTGACCAAAAACAGGCAACAATGACCACACTGTCTGTAGCCTCCTGTTGCACTCCAGGACAGGAAAAGCCCTCTGACTTTAAACACCACACAGTTGGATGGGGAAACAATCCTTTTATTGAAGATAATTAAAAACCAGTAAAGTAAAAAAAAACCACTTTAAAGAAATAGGTAAATCCAATTAGGTAGGAAGATAAGCAGGGGCAAAGTAGTCCAGGGTAATAGTCAGGCAAAGTCCATAAAAACAAAGTCAAAACTCCCGAAATAAAATGCAAGCAATCAGGAAACAGTAATCCAAGGTATGAATATAAAAGCATAGAATCCAAGAATCAAAACTATGAAACAAAGGCACTTAGAACATGAATTTTCCAAGCAAAGCTTCCATGAAACAAGGATGAGATCTTGACTGGATTCCAAACGATGCTTCATCTCACTATATCCTGTACTTGGGACTTTTATCTCCTCGTTAGCTATGTCTCTAGCACTCAGAAATTGGTTTCGCTTTAGCTGAGAATTTCTTATCTTTTTCTCTCGGAGCCTGGCAGACCACCGAAGCCACTGTTTGGCTCTCCTGTTTTGATTGATCTCCTCTCATCTGTCTATTTGCTCATTAATTTCTGCAGCTGGGCCAGGTGCCGAGCTGTTTTCATGTTCTCTATCATGGGAACTCTCTGGTAACAATTCTGAAAGCACACCATCATCCTCACACACCTCGTTGGCAGATTGACTGGTGATTATGTGGAAAAGTGAATAGTGGTAGTTAAAGAGCACATTCTAAGGATTATTTCTGCCTTTGATTTATTCAAATATTCCCATCCAAATCCAAGTAATGAAGGTGGAAGCATTTCATTCAACCCTCATATTGTGCCATTGCCTTTCTCCCTCGCAAGCCCTTCTGAGTGAGATTGACTCTCGATCCCATCATCCCCAGCCAAACTGAGGCTGATGGGACAGTCAGTAAACCGTTAGGAACTGTGGAAGTTGAATCCCAAAACACCTGGAGGGAGGGCTGAAGTTTGTCCACGCGTGCTTTAGATTATCCATTGGAACTCTATGATATGCTGGCAACTACATTTTCTAGGCTTATACATGAAAGTATATGGCAATAGTATGTAGAATATGTAGTGTAACAGCACATCTAATTTGTTTTGACAATCTGATGTGCCACCAGATGCAAAACAGAATGCACAACGGAATGCATAGCAAAAGCTCAACCATATGTGCATCCATGTGTCCCATGGCACAATTCTGTGTCCTTGAGCTTGACACAGACTCACGCATTCAGCAAAAGGTCCAACCACGACCATAGGTAAACTGATGCATGTATGAGAGAATTCAGCCCTCACTTCTGGGATGGTGTTGTTCCGCATCATAAATAGCTGGAAGCGGGTGTTCCTTGCCTTCCTTTCCCCGCTGGCCATATTGCTTCTTGCTCTGATCAGTTTCAGGGGAGCCTCTGACAATAATGTCACATTGAGAAGACCCTACGAGGCTGAAACGCGAGCCCTCCGAAGCCCAGCTCGCGAAGTTCAAACGAGACAAAAGGGAACGATAAAAGGCTCCCGGCCTGTGATGCTCATTCCTGGTGGAACAATGGGAGGTGCAAGCCATTCACCACTTAAAAGGAGAACTTCCTGAGATGGTATTGCGTGTCTTCGTTCTGAAAGACAAGAGAGGGTTTGGGGTGCACGGGACGGGCTACAATCAAGTCATTGTCTAGGAGAGAGCAACTACTCCAAATTCAGCCGGATGAGCTGCCCAATGGGAATAGCTGTCAGGATTTCAACCACAACTTTCATGTCCTTCTCCCCATTGATGGGGGCTTCAGCAAATGCTAAAGAGGGGGAAACTGGGGAGACAAAGAGAGGAACCATTGGGAAGGCTGATCAAATGAGATGCCTGTAAATAGAACCAGCCCTAATTGTTAGAGGCTCATTCATCAATTTGTAAGGTTTGGGACACCAAGGCAAACGCAACCATGAGAAGGACTGAGGCTGGGAGAGAAGGGACATTAAAGATCATTCATGAAAGATCTGAGGCAACTCAGAAATGCAGAATGGTGGGAAACGAGGATCACTCAGGTGGCTCCATTAAAGGGCACACTTACACCTACTTGTCTGAACATCTGCCTGAACATCAAGCAAAAAGTGGATGCTAGAAACAATATCATATGAAAGCTGACTGGCACAACCTGGGGATCACAACCAGACACAGTGAAGACATCTGCCCTTGCGCTATGCTACTCTGCTGCTGAGTATGCATGCCCAGTGTGGAACACATCTCACCACACTAAAACAGTAGATGTGGCTCTTAATGAGACATGCCGCATTATCACAGGGTGTCTGCGCCCTACACCACTGGAGAAATTACACTGTCTAGCCGGTATTGCACCACCTGACATCCGCTGGGAAGTAGCAGCCAATAGTGAAAGGACCAAGGCAGAGACATCTCCAGCTCATCCCTGTTTGGGTATCAGCCAGCACGTCAACGACTTAAATCGAAATAGTTTTCTAAGATCTACAGAGACACTCGCTGGAACACCCCAGCAAGCGAGAGTCCAAAAGTGGCAGGCTCAAACCCAGAACCTCAACCAATGGCTGATACCAAATGAGAGACTCCCCCCTGGGCACACAGAAGACTGGGCGACTTGGAAGGCGCTGAACAGACTGCGCTCTGGCACCATGAGATGCAGAGCCAACCTCAAGAAATGGGGCCACAAAGTGGAATCCACGACATGCAAGTGTGGAGAAGAGCAAACCACTGACCACCTGCTGCAATGCACCCTGAGCCCTGCCACATGCACAATGGAGGACCTTCTTGCAGCAACACCAGAAGCACTCCAAGTGGCCAGATACTGGTCAAAGGACATTTAATCAACTACCAAAGTTTGCAAAATTTGTGTTTTTTATCTGTTTGTTTGTTTTGTTCTGTTAGAAATGTAATACAATTGACTGGTTGCCCTGACACGACAAATAAATAAAAAAACCTGTTGTTGTTGTTCATTCGTTCAGTCGCCTCCGACTCTTCGTGACCTCATGGACCAGCCCACGCCAGAGCTCCCTGTCGGCCGTCACCACCCCCAGCTCCTTCAAGGTCAGTCCAGTCACTTCAAGGATGCCATCCATCCATCTTGCCCTTGGTCGGCCCCTCTTCCTTTTACCTTCCACCTTCCCCAGCATAATCGTCTTCTCCAGGCTTTGCTGTCTCCTCATGATGTGGCCAAAGTACTTCAACTTTGTCTCTAGTATCCTTCCCTCCAGTGAGCAGTCGGGCTTTATTTCCTGGAGGATGGACTGGTTGGATCTTCTCGCAGTCCAAGGCACTCTCAGAACTTTCCTCTTGTGTAAAAACCTACTTGTGTAAATATGCCGTGGATCCCACACATTGGTGCCGAATCTTGGGTCATTATTTAGACAGTAGGAAGCACATCTGCTCTGCTATGGAGATGCACATTTCTCCTTCATTGCCATTCCTAGTTGGAGCTCCATTTAAATTCCTAACCATCAAGGCCATCTCTATGGACATCAGAATACTGTTTCCAGTTCAGGGCACCACCATTCAAGAAGGATGTGAACAAGCTGGAAGGTGTCCAAAGGAAGGCAACCGAAGTGGTCAAAGTTTTGGAGACCATGAATCCCTCTGAGGAACAGCTGAAGGGGCTGGGAAAGTTTAGCTTGGAGAAGAGAATATGAAGAGGTGACATGACAGCCATGTTTCTAGATTTGAAAGGATGTCACACTGAGGAGGGACAAGCGTGTGTTCTGCTTCTCAAGAAATTAGGACACAATGAAGCAATGGATTCAAATTGTGGGGAAAAAGATTAATAATAATAATAATTTAAAAAACAAGAAAAACTGACGACAATCCACTACTCATCACACCCATGTAGTGATGTCAACAGACTTTACCTGCCCAGAAAATCAGGAGACAGACAGAGGGCTTCTGCTAGGGAAACAAATGGTAGAAGAAGAAAAACACGCCCTGGCAGATGATGTGAAAGGCAATCAAGAACCAATATTGATGGAAGTCAATAGTAGTAAACTGCCTAAAGTGCAAAAGACAAAGAGGGAATACCTTAAAAACACAATCCAGAGCAGAAGAGAAAACTGGCGAAAGAAAGCTCTCTATGGACAGTTCCTGGGGAAAAACTGAGAGCCAAATTGACAAAGAAAAGACATGGCTGTGGCTCACAAATGGAATTCTGAAAAGGGAGACAAAGGAGGGCCTGATTCTGGCAGCACAAGAACAAGCCATTCAAACCAATGCCATCAAAGCCAGAATTGAAAAGTCGATGACAGATCCCAAGTGTAGACTCTGCAAGGAAGCAGATGAAAGAATAGATCACATCCTCAGTGGCTGCAAGAAGATTGCGCAGACAGACTACAAGCAGAGGCACAACGCCGTTGCTCAGATGATTCATTGGAACTTGTGCCACAACTACCATCTGCCTGCGACAAAGAACTGGTGGGATCACAAGCCGGAAAAAGTTACAGAGAATGAACACGTCAAGCTACTCTCGGACTTCCGAATTCAGACAGACAGAGTTTTGGAGCACAATGCACCTGACCTCATGATTGTGTTAAAAAACAAAGTATGGATTGTCGATGTTGCAGTCCCAAATGACAGCAGGATTGAAGATAAACAACTGGAAAAGCTGCCATGATATGAGGATTTAAAGATCGAACTGTGTGCCAAGTTTGATTCAATTCTGCCACGGGTGGAGTTAAGAATGTGCTATGATTGTAGGTGATCTATAAATCTCAGCAACTACAACTCCCAAATGTCAAGGTCTATTCTCCCCAAACTCCACCAGTATTCAGATTTGGGAGTATCGGGTTTTTGTGCCAAATTTGGTCTAGTGAATGGAAATACATCCTGCATATCAGATATTTACATGGTGATTCATAACGGTAGCAAAATTACAATTATGAAGTAGTGACAAAAATAATGTTATGGTTGAGGGTCACCACAACATAAGGAATTGGATTAAGGGGTTGTGGCATTAGGAAGGTTGAGAACCACTGATTAAGATGTTGACTAGCCCTGGGCCCAGGACAGAACTCCATTTAATACCGCACTGGTCACTTCTGTACAGGATGAAGACCAAGAGTCACTGTTGAGCACGCTTTGTGTTTGGCCATTAAACCATTTGCAAATCCATTTGATAGTAACATTGTCTAGCCCACATTTTAGTAGCTTATTTGCAAGAGGACTGTTGTTGGGTTGTTGTAGGTTTTTCAGGCTGTATGGCCATGTTCTAGAAGCACTCTCTGTGATGGTGCGATTGTATCATGCCTGATTTTGCCTTTTTACCCTGTAAATATATAGTTGGATTGATTGGTTATTTATAGCTGTCAATCAATGTTGTTTGCACCAGTTGAATTGCTCCTCCTGCTCAATTGTTTGACCCCACCTCTTCCTAGAGAGCAGGACAGTGTTTCCTTTTCCATTCCACCATCAAACTTTCTATCAGATGGACATGAGAGAGAGACTTGCCTCTGAAGCCCTTGATTAAGTTACCTCTCGGCACCAATTCTGAGGTTCTTACCCTTGAGACTTATGCTTCATGTTCAGATCAACCTGGACAACGTTGAGAAGTCTCAAGTGCCTTCAAACCAGTTCTTTGGCACCAGAGGAAGGCATTGTGCCTTCAAAATATAGGCCATTGGAATTGGGGTTGTGATTATTCCAGTATTCACAGCCATTGAGAAAGAGAGACTTGGAAAAGCTTCTCAGCTGCAAAACTCCTTGGACCCAAGACAACCAGAGACTGTAATGTATATTTTCCTTTACCCCTTTGCAACTTCCAGCTTATTGACTTAAAGGGATAACTCTTTGTGAACAATAAAACCTATTTTGAGTTATCTACAATGTTTTGGTCTTTGGGAGTTCCAGTTTCCTAAAGGAGGGCAAGAAGCAATCCCCTGGGGGAAATACATCACGTCCATGCTTCTTTCACTAAGAGTTATAGCCCCCCAGGCATGACGGCACACTCTCTTCTGACGTTTCGCCTGCATCTATGGCAGGCATCCTCAGAAGTTGTGAGGTATTCTTTATAAAGTAGGCCACCTGAAAATCCTCCATCGCTATGTATTCATTTGAAGCTCTGAATGTACCTCTCTCCAGAGGTTCAGATCAATGCCTGGACATGCTGCACGGAACCACGTGCCTCCGTGCATAATAACGCGCTGCGTGAGCAGATGGGAAGAATGTGCTCTCCTCCGTAAAAGTGTGTTATACGCTAAGCCCCATACATGCACTTAAGTCAATAGGTGATGGCACTTTACATAAATATATGACGGTCTGCTGCTCGGCGCAATAAAAATCCGCCGTACGAAACGTGGAAGCAATTCCGAAAAGCAGATCTCACATTTTTGCCATCGTTAAAGTCAGATCCTGACATGCCGTGATTAAAAACCCAACATCTGCGCACATTTAAAATTAAAATATATAGGGGTCCGTGTTTGCCTCCCTCCGCACAAATGTTTTACTGCCAACTTGCTCTCTTTAAAATATTAAAAACATTACATTATTTTATTTCAGATGTCACAGTATGTTACAGATCACCCTTTCACCTTGGAGTTTTGGTCCAATTCCAGCTCTTAGCTAAGGAAATAGAAACCATCTGACTGGGTCTGACAGACTCCGCTTGGGCCTCGCAGGGCCTGGGACAGAAGGAGAAGCAACGGGGATTTCGCCTGCGATCTGAAACATGTCATTGCTAGCACCGGTTAGAGAAGTCCCATACACTCAGTGGGATTTGCACTGATATAGAACCAAAGAATTGGAAGAGACCTCAAGGGCCATCCAGCCAGCCCCTTTCTGTCACTCAGGAAGACACAAAGCAAGCATTCCTGATAGATGACCAACTATCCTCTGCTTAAGCATCTCCAGAGAGGGAAGAGACTCCATCAGATTCCCAGGCAGCATCTTCCACTGTCTAATACAGTGTTTCTCAACCTGGGGATCAGGACTCCTGGGGGGTCATGAGGAGGTTTCAGATGGGTCACCAAAGACCATCAGATACATATATTCCTGATGGTCTTAGGAACCCCTTTGGCAGAGAAGGCTGAAGATCTATTTGGAAACAGACGGTGATTCCTCCCACCAAAAGCCCTCCTCCACTGCAATTGGCTGGTCTCTGAGACTCCAAGCCAGGGGGGGAGGCATGCTTGGCGCAGGGCAGTTTGGTGTGCATGTGTGAGCAAGGGAGAGTGTGTGAGGCTGGAGGGAGGCTCCAGCAAATTCCTTCAAGGCATGGGGATTCTGTGTGGTAAGTTTGGCCCAATTCTTTGTTGGAGAAGTTCAGAATGCTCTTTGATTGTAGATGAACTATGAATCCCAGTAACTACAAATCCCAAATGTCAAGGCCTATTTTCCCCAAACTCCATCAGTGTTCACATTTGAACATATTGAGTATTCATACCAAGTTTGATCCAGAATTATCATTATTTGAGTCCACAGTGCACTCTGGATGTAGGTGAACTACAACTCCAAAACTCAATGTCAGTGCCCAGCACACCCATCCAGTTTTTTCTGTTGGAGTTCTGTGTGCCAAGCTTGGTTCAGTTCCATCATTGCTGGAGATCAGAATGCTCTTTGATGGTAGATTAACTATATATCCCAGCAACTACAACTCCCAAATGTTAGGGCCTATTTTACCCAATCTCCACCATTGTTTATATTTGAGCATACTGAGTATTCATGTCAAATTTGGTACAAGCCCATCATTGTTTGAGTCTACAGTGTGCTCTGGATGTAGATGAACTACAACTCCAAAATTCAAGGTCAATGCCCACCAAACCCTTCCAGTTTTTTCTGTTGATCATGGGAGTTCTGTGTGCCAGGTTTGGTTCAATTCCATTGTTGGTGTAGAGTTCAGAATGCTCTTTGATTGTAGGTGAACTATAAATCCCAGCAACTACAACTCCCGAATGTCAGGGCCTATTTTCCCCAAACTCCACCAGTGTTTATATTTGAGCATACTGAGTATTCATGCCAAGTTTGGTGCAAGTCCATCATTGTTTGAGTCCAGAGTGCTCCTTGGATGTAGGTGAACTATAACTCCAAAATTCAAGGTCAATGCCCATCAAACCCTTCCAGTTTTTTCTGTTGGTCATGGGAATTCTGTGTGCTAGGTTTGATTCAATTCCATTGTTGGCGGAGTTCAGAATGCTCTTTGATTGTAGATGAACTATAAATCCCAGCAACTACAACTCCCAAATGACAAAATCAATCCTGCACCCCACCAGTATTCAAATTTGGTCATATCAGCTATTTGTGCCAAATTTGGTCCAGTAAATGAAAATACATCCGACATATCAGATGTTTACATGACGATTCATAACAGTAGCAAAATTACAGTTATGAAGTAGCAAGGAAAATAATGTTATGGTTGGGGGTCACCACAATATGAGGAACTGTATTAAGGGGTCGCAGCATTAGGAAGGTTGAGAAACACTGGTCTAATAGCTCTTATCATCAAGATAAGATCCAACATTAATAATGCTTAGGCGGAATTTCCCCCCTGCAATTTGAGCTAGGACAAAGTGAAATACAGAGATATAGGATGAGTGATACCTTGCTGGACAAAAAGTACCTTTAAAAGACATCTAAACTCTCAGAAGGGCAGACACTTGGGATCCATCTCCACTGCTAAAGAATGCAGTTTAACTGCATTGAATTAGATTATATGAGCCTACAAGTCTACACCAGGCATGGACAAATGGCACTGTCAGGCCATTGTACGCTAATCAAGGTGGTCAGTTGAAACATTCACACCTATCTCCAGCAGACAAGAGTCCTTTGTCCCACCCTGGTCATTCCACAGATATATAAACCCTTTTTCCTAGTTCCAACAGACATCACTACCTCTGAGGATGCTTGCCATAGATGCAGGCGAAATGTCAGGAAAGAATGCCTCTAGACCATGGCCATATAGCCCGAAGAACCCTACAACAACCCAAGTTTCTGAATGTTTCACTCATCCATGGTGAAACCACAGGTACTGGACCCATAAGTCTCTGTATTGTTGTGCAGGCATGTTTTGAATAATTTTCTGATAAAATATTAAATGTCTATGATCCTCAATATATTTTGTCCCATATTCCAGGTTTGCACTCTGGATTTCTGTGGAGGCTTTCCCCCTCATTTGGGATGAGCACTAAAATACTCAGAGAAGTGGAAAATTGAAAGATTAAGGAAGGCATGCTGGGTTCCGCACTTGAATCCAGGAGGTAAAGATTAGGTTGAACTCACATCCGAAATCATAAAGATTGAGCATCCTTACTTTAGCCATGTGCACACACGCCTTCCTTTCTCTCCGCATGATCGCCATACGAACTGGTGAAGGCAGCTGACTGAGGTCACTGAGAAACTTTGCTATTCAGGTGTGTCTGTGTGTGTGCACAAGTGTCTGTTGAACAAGTTTGAGAGAGTGTGCAAACTACTTCTGCGAGTCCTTTCAAAGGTTTGGAAGGGACATTATAGCCATCTTCTCTATATACTGTATAAAAAGTCAAAGTATATAGGGATGCATGTATATTGGTTGGTTGGTTGATTTGTACCACAAAGACTCCTCCATGGTTTGATGGACCTGGACCAAAATTGGTACACAAGACCCTTCAGGATACAACTTAAAATAATTGAGGGGTTTGGACTAAATAAAAAAAAACATCTCTTTCAGGGCCAGAACAGAGGGAAAGAAAAGGAACAGAGTGGATTGGCTGTGGCCAGGTGAAGGATTGGCTGTTGCTAGGTGAAGTGGCCCTTTGTGATGTCACTGGGAAAGAAAAGGAGTTGGCTGCTGCTAGATGACATTTGTAGGAGAGGATGAGAGGAAGGAAAGGAAAGGAAGCAGCGAGAAGAAGGGAGGTAAAGGAAAGGGGAAAGGCACGAGGGAAGGCAAGTAAAGGGAAGGGAGTGAAGGAGGGAGGGAGGGAGGAGAGAAAAAGAAGAGAAAGGAAAGGAAAAGGATGGGAAGAAAGGAAGGAAGGAGAGAGAGAGAAGGAGGGAAAGGAAATGTGAAAAACATGGGGGGAGGAAAGTAAACAAAGAGAAAGAAGGGAAGGGAAGAAGGAAGGAAGAAGAGAGGGAAAGGGAAAGACATTAGGGGAGGAAAGTAAACAAAGGAAAAGAAGGGAAGGGAAGAAGGAAGGAAAAAGAGAGGAGAAGGGAGGGAAAGGAAAGGACATGATGGGAGGAAAGTAAGCAAAGAGAAAGAAGGGAAGAAGGGAAGAAGGAAGAAGGAAGAGACAAGAAGGGAAGGAGGGAGGGAGGGAGGGAGGGAGGGAGAGAGGAAGGGAGGGAGGGAGGAAGGAAGGAAGGAAGGAAGGAAGGAAGGAAGAAAGGAAGGAAGAAGGAAGGAAGGGAAAAGAGAGAGAAGAAGAGAGAGGAGAAAGGAGGGGAAGGAAGAAGGAGAAGAGGAAGGAAGAAGGAAGAAGAAAGAGAGAAAAAGAAGGGAAAGGGAGGAGGATGGAGGGAAGGAAGGAAAGGAAAAAAGAGAAGAAAGGAGGAGAAAAGAAGGAAAGAGAGGAGGAAGAAAAGAGAAGAAGGAAAGGAAGAAGGAAGGAAAGAAGGATGGAGGGAGAAGAAGGAAGGAAGGAAGGAAGGAAGGAAGGAAGGAAGGAAGGAAGGAAGGAAGGAAAAGAAGGAAGAAAAAAGAAAGGAAGGAAGAAGGAGGAAGGAAAAAGAAAGAGAAGGGAGGGAAAAAAGGAAGGAAGGGAAGGGAAGAAAAGGAAAAGAAGGAAGGGGAAGGAAGGAAGGAAGGAAGGAAGGAAGGAAGAGGGAGAAGGGAGGGAGAGGAAAGGAAGGGGGGAATTTAGCAGAAGGAAGTAAACAAAGAGAAAGAAAAGAAGGGATAAAGAAAGGAAGAAAGGGAAGAGAGAGGAAAAAAACTGAGTGGAAAAGATGCATGAGGAAAAGAAAAGGAATAAGAAAAGGCAAGAAAGAAGGAAGAGAAGGAGAAGGTGTATGAGGGGAAAAGTGGAAGGAAAGAAAGAGCCACCAAGAGAGCCTGCCCAGCTTTGCCAGAAGGCAGAAAGGAATTGGACTGGGTGGCCCTTGGAGTCCTTTCCAATTCTAGGATTCTAATATGCTAGGATGGGATTCCCTCCTTCTCAAGTGATGCGTGTCCATTTGTGAACCAAGCCTGGGTTCATAGCAGCCCCAAGCCATGCGCCAATGTGTCAATGAACCCCAAATGGAACCGGCCCTGGGTATCCCTGCCTATGGCTCACACAATGGCCGAGCGCTCCTTCCCACCATATGGAAACAATTCTTCCCCATTGTCATGCCTTGCCTCGGAAACTCGGCTCTTCCACCCGACCCTCTCCCTCTATGCTAATTCCATAATATTTATCCCATACTCTTTAAAGCATATTTCCCTCAAAAAATGCAAGCGAGGAGGGCCGCTCTGCTTATAATAAATTTGGTGTACTGCATTGTAATCTAAACTGTACAGTTACAGAGGGGGAAGGACTGCGCGTTTTGAGTTACGCCCCTTGGCAAACGTTGTTCGAGGATTGCTTGAATAAGCAGTACGAAACCAGATGTCCTTTGGTAAGAGTATCGGAGCGGTCAAAAAATTTGCTGTCTGGGTGCTTTTTTTTTCTTGCTTGCTTTCTTTAAAATAAACTTTCCTCCCCCAAAAGGAGAAATTCTTTGGATTTATATCATATTTAGCAGCTGTGAAATAGCACAAACAGCTGGCGCTACCTAGGGAGAACTGAACGCTGTGATCATGGCCTCCTTATCACTAAGCAACCAAATAATCTCACATCTAAAGCAGGGCTGCTTGCTTTGAGTTACATCTGGCAAGACGCACGCTTGCCTTGACTTAAATCTAGGGGTTGGACTAGATGACTGCTGTTCCAGCAGTCACCAGCCAATCCCTTTCCAATGCCAGAAATACAGCTTAATGGTGTAACGTTAGAAAACGTTGACCATTTCCGCTCCTTTGGCAGCCACCTCTCCACAAAAGTCAGCATTGACACTGAAATACAACACTGCCTGAGCTCTGCGAGTGCAGCATTTTTCCGAATGAAGCAGAGAATGTTTGAGGATTGGAACATCCGTAGGGATACCAAGGTGCTTGTTTATAAAGCTATTGTCCTCCCAACCCTGTTACATGCCTGCAAAACATGGACTATCTACAGATGTCACACCCAACTCCTGGAACGATTCCATCAGCGCTGCCTCCGAAAAATCCTGCAAATCTCTTGGGAAGACAAGCAGACAAACATCAGCATGCTGGAAGAAGCAAAAACCACCAGCATTGAAGTGATGGTCCTCCACCATCAACTCCGCTGCACTGGCCATGTTGTCCAGATGTCCGACCACCATCTCCCAAAGCAGTTGCTCTATTCTGCAAGAATCATAGAATCATAGAATCAAAGAGTTGGAAGAGACCTCATGGGCCATCCAGTCCAACCCCATTCTGCCAAGAAGCAGGAATATTGCATTCAAATCACCCCTGACAGATGGCCTTCCAGCCTCTGTTTAAAAGCTTCCAAAGAAGGAGCCTCCACCACACTCCGGGGCAGAGAGTTCCACTGCTGAACGGCTCTCACAGTCAGGAAGTTCTTCCTCATGTTCAGATGGAATCTCCTCTCTTGTAGTTTGAAGCCATTGTTCCGCCATCCTAGTCTCCAAGGAAGCAGAAAACACGCTTTCTCCCTCCTCCCTGTGGCTTCCTCTCACATATTTATACATGGCTATCATATTTCCTCTCAGCCTTCTCTTCTTCAGGCTAAACATGCCCAGCTCCTTAAGCCGCTCCTCATAGGGCTTGTTCTCCAAACCTTTTATCATTTTAGTCGCTCTCCTCTGGACACACTTGTCAATATCTCTCTTGAATTGTGGTGCCCAGAACTGGACACAATATTCCAGATGTGTTCTAACCAAAACAGAATAGAGGGGTCTCATGTGGGCAGGAAAAGAGATTTAAAGATGGGCTCAAAGCCAACCTTAAAAATTCTGGCATAGACACTGAGAACTGGGAAGCCCTGGCCCTTGAATGCTCCAGCTGGAAGTCAGCTGTGACCAGCAGTGCCGTAGAATTTGAAGAGGTGCGAACGGAGGGCGAAAGAGAGAAATGTGCCAAGAGGAAGGCACGTTAAGCCAACCCCAACCGAGACTGCTTTCCACCTGGAAACCGATGTCCTCACTGTGGGAAAACATGTGGGTCAAGAATAGGGCTCCAGAGTCACCTACAGACTCACCGCCAGGACACTGATCCTGGCAGACTATCCTACTCCAGTCTCTGTTTAAAGACCTTCAAAGAAGGTCCATCATGTTCTCTAAGGCAACCTATTCCAGTGCTGAGTCGGTCTTCCATTTAAAAAGCTATTTTTCCCTTTGTTCGCTACCTTGAAGCTATATATATGCCTTCTGTGGCCATTCTTTTTGTCCTCTTGATATTCAGCTTTTGCACTTTCCCCTTTAACTTTAATCGGTTGTTGGTCCAGATATTCCCTAAAGAGCGAGATGCAGGCAAACCTCACAGCGCATCATACCCCCCGGAGGGATGGTTTCCCCCACCCACCTCTTTCAGGCCGCACATGTATGGGGATATTAATATAGATTCTGCTGAAAAGGGTTTATTTTTACATAATTACAAAAATACTTCCAGCTGTTTTGAATGTGCCTGTGAACCCTGATAGACAAGAGGAATGAGTATCACTCTCTTTCTCTGCCTGTTTCTACAGAGACATCCCATAGTCAAAACTAGGTCCATATTCACACAAGGAAGGAAGGATATTTGCCCAGAGTTTCATATTGTTGCCTTCCTCTCTCCCTTTTTTGTTTCCTTGCTTCTTTCCTTCTTTTCCTCCTTCTCTCGTCCTTTCCCTTTTTTCTCTGGCTCTCCTTTTTTTCTCTTTCTTTCTTCTTTCTTTCTTTCAGTTTCTCCCGCCTTCCTAGTTTTCTTTTTTCTTCATTCCCCCTCTCCTTCTTCCTTCCATCCTTCTCTCCTTGCCCCCTCCCTCCTCTATGTCTTTCCCCTCCCTCC
>NW_026844366.1:7507447-7562036 GCF_025583915.1 Anolis sagrei ordinatus
AGGTCTCTTCCAACTCTAGGATTCTATGATTCCATCATTCTAGGCATCTCTGGATCCTGGAGAGAAATGTTATGGTCAATGTCTGACCACAGAATTGTGAATTATGGACTGCTCCTTCCCTCACTAATTTAAAATCTCCATTGAATTTTTTTTGTTTTCCAAAGAAATTTGAATTTTAGTTTTGTGTCATTTCATAGGACGCACCTACACTGTGGACTTAATGCAGTTTGATATCACTTTAACTGCCATGGCTCAATGCTGTATCTTTCTCTGCTGTTTGACAGACAGTACATAAACAGAGGTAAAGGCTTCCCATCTTGGGTTGTTGCGGGTTTTTTGGGCTATATGGCCATGTTCTAGAAGCACTCTCTCCTGACGTTTCACCTGCATCTATGGCAAGCATCCTCAGAGGTTATGAGGATGCTTGCCATAGATGCAGGTGAAACGTCAGGAGAGAATGCTTCTAGAACATGGCCATATAGCCCAAAAAACCTATCACAACCCAGTGATTCCAGCCATGAAAGCCTTCGACAATGCTTCCCATCTTTTTCCGTCTCCCGGATCTGGAGGCTCTGCTCGATTTCTGCCACAGGAGGTGCTATTGCTCCATCTTCCATGCCGCGAAGCTTTGTTGTCCATAGACGTTCTCCTGATCAAATTGCCGGCATGTCTGCATGGACGCCTTTTATTACCTCACCGCCAAAGCGGGTACCTATTTATCTACCCACATTGCTGTTTTTGAGCAGCTAGGTAAGCAGAAGCTGGACTGATGGTGGGAGCTCACCCTAACCCAGGCTTGAACTGTTGAGCTTTCGATTGTAAGATTTTCTGCAGCTGACGGTTAAACTCACTGTAATAAAGCCCAGCCTATTTTAGCTGGTGGGATGCATAGTGATTTTTTGACCACATGTAAAAACAGCCCCAGGTGGCGCAGTGGGTTAAAGCACTGAGCTGCTGAGCTTGTTGATCGAAAGGTCGCAGGTTCGATTCCGGGGAGCGGCGTGAGCTTCCGCTGTCACCCCTAGCTTCTGCCAACCTAGCAGTTCGAAAACATGCAAATGTGAGTAGATCAATAGGTACCGCTCCGACGGGAAGGTAAAGGCGCTCCATGCAGTCATGCCAGCCACATGACCTTGGAGGTGTCTAAGGACAATGCCGGCTCTTCAGCTTAGAAATGGAGATGAGCACCACACCCCAGAGTCAGACATGCCTGGACTTATTGTCAGGGGACTACCTTTACCTTTTACCTAAAAACAGTACCTATGCAATGTATACAATCATAGTAAATTTAAAAAACGCAATTAGAATTGTATTGTCGAAGGCTTTCGTAGCCAGAATCACTGGGTTGTTTTAAGTTTTTCGGGCTGTATGGCCATATTCTAGAAGCATTCTCTCCTGATGTTTCAGCTGCATCTATCGCAGGCATCCTCAGAGGTTGTGAGACTTCACAACCTCTGAGGATGCCTGCTATAGATGCAGGCCAAACATCGGGAGAGAATACTTCTATAACATGGCCATACAGCCCGAAAAATCTACAACAATCCACAATTAGAACCTCTTGTGCAATTACTCCATTTCTGCAATATTTTACAGATAGATTACTGATGGAAAAGGGAAAATGTCATGTGACAGGATCTGTTTGGCATTGTGCTCAAAGAGTCTTTGAAACTGATTATATTCCAATGTGATAAAGTCCTAAGTCTACAGTGTAGATGCATTCATAGTCTCGGATATTTTGGTTACATGTACTGGCAGGTTTGCTTTCTATTGTACAGGTTGAACATCCATTATCCAGAATACAGAAAATCGGAAATAATCCACAATCCCAAACTTTGGCTGAGAATGGCACCTTTTTGTTTTCTGATCATTCTATATACAAAATGCCCAAATTCGGTTGCTGTGAGCTTTTGGAGCGATATGGCTATGTTCCAATAGTGTTCTCTTCTGATGTTTTGCCTGCATCTATGGCTGGCACTCTCAGAGTTTGGTTCAGAGGTCTATGGGAATGAGGCAAGTGGGGTGTACATATATCTGTGGATTGTCCAGGGTGGGAGAAAGAACTCTTGTATTGTCGAAGGCTTTCATGGTCGGAATCACTGGGTTGTTGTAGGTTTTTTCGGGCTATATGGCCATGGTCTAGAGGCATTCTCTCCTGACGTTTCGCCTGCATTTATGGCAAGCATCCTCAGAGGTAGTGAGGTCTGTTGGAACTAGGAAAACACTATTTCTGAGATGCTTGCCATAGATGCAGGCAAAATGTCAGGAGAGAATGGCTCTAGAGTCTAGACCATGGCCATATAGCCCGAAAAAAACCTACAACAACCCAGAACTCTTGTATATTTGAGGCAAGCGTCAATGTTGCAAGGCACAAAATTATAAACATACTAACCGTGCCCTGCAATGCGTTGATGTGGCCCAGTCTGTGTATATGCGTTTTGTGTGTGTATATGTGTGTTTGCATATGTATGTGTGTGTGGTTTTTGCGCATGCATTGTAATGTATTTTTTTCTTTTTTGGCTTTTTAAATATCTTCTGCTGTGTTTTTTCAGTGTTTTTATGAGTGATGGTCACTCGTTGGCCTAATAGGGGTACTGTGTCCAAATTTGGTGTCAATTCGTCCAGTGGTTTTTGAGTTATGTTAATCCCACAAATGAACATTACATTTTTCCAGGAAATAAAGCCCGACTGCTCATTGGAGGGAAGGAAATAGAGGCAAAGATGAAGTACTTTGGCCACATCATGAGAAGAAAGGAAAGCTTAGAGAAGACAATGATGCTGGGGGAAATAGAAGGAAAAAGGAAGAGGGACCAAACAAGGGCAAGATGGATGGATGGCATCCTTGAAGTGACTGGATTGACCTTGAAGGAGCTGGGGGTCAGGCCATCAAAATGCTAATCAAAAACTGTCAGGCCATCAAATGCTAATCAAGGTGGCCAACTGAAACATTCACATCTACCTCCAACCCACAAGAGTTCTTTCTCCCACCCTGGAACTTCCACGGATCTATAAACCCCACTTTCCTAGTTTCCAACAGACCTCACAACCTCTGAGGATGCCTGCCATAGATGCAGGTGAAACGTCAGGGGAGAATGCTTCTAGAACATGGCAAGACAGCCTGAAAAACCTACAACAACCCAGTGATTCTGTCCATGAAAGCCTTCGACAATACTTTGCATCTTCACTCAGTGAAAACAGGAGAAGAGGAAACATGTCTCCCTTCTCAAATCCAGATGTTGTCCTCTTTGTTATGCAACATCTCAACTAATATGTTTCCCTGTTACATGTTTCCTGGCTCCTCCGTCTGCAGATGTTGTCATTTACTGCTACCAAGTACTGAGTCTTTGGGGCAGAGAGCTTCAGAAATGTGAACAAATAAATATATTGACCCGCATTGGCCAAATCATGGGTAATGTTGCTGGTGGTCCACATTTGCTGTCTTCTTAGCGGAGCGTGAATGAACCCCTTGGGCCCGGAAAGGTGGTTTCACAGCATCTTGGCTTTCCAGGCCAACATCTGGAGGAGGCCAATGGCGTGTGGGTTTTGTTTTCTTAGAAGGCCACCTCTAACTCTCTGTGTACCCATCTAAATATTCCTCACACCGGACTGAATCTATTACAGGAGTTTATTTCTAACCCTCCGATGGTTTTGGCTCGGCTGCTCTGCAATTAAAGTCTGTTTGTTGACCCAGCAGGGAGAGCTTTGAGCAGGTTTTGTTCCCGCCTCCGTGGATTGAATTGCCAACCCAATCAAAAGCAATGGGAGCGGGGGGGGGGGGGGGGGGGATGCATATATCCTATATATATAAAAGTGGAAATATGTTTGTTTGTATGTTTTCATCTATCTATCTATCTGCCTATACACATAATAAAAGTGAAAATCTGTATGTGTGTAGTGTTCCGTCTTCCAGGAGCTTGGTTTGCATTACCCTTAGTTGTATGGGATAGCATTCTTTTGCATTTCCCCAGGGTTGCTACACTTTCAGCTGCACCCTGAAAGTTAACAGCATCAGAGGCTGGAAAGCCAGCCTACATGCCTTTCTGCAGCTATTGATTTAGAAAGTATCTCTTTGGGTTTAGAGACCACCCTTTTTCCTAGGGTTTGAGATCTCCATTTTGGAATCTTTCCTGCCTCCTTCAGTTTAGAAAAAAGGCCTCAAATGTTCTGTTAGGTCAAGCTAAGGTAGCTCTGAAAAAACCATTGTAAGTACAATTGAGTTAAATGAGTTATAGACAGAAAGATAATATAGTAATTGAGTCTTAATTGAGTCTTAATTGAGTTAGATAGGAATTGAGCTATAGATAGATAAGATAATTAAGATATTATAGATAGAAATTGAGATTCTATTGAGCTATAGAGAAGCATATTGAGATTTTGAGCTATTTAGTATAAAGTAGGGCTGGGCAACCACGGAAAAATTTGTTTCTAAACTCGATTCGTTTTTAGGGGGTTTATGCGTTTCGTTTCTTAAAAGAATTCCAAAATTTTTCTTTAAAAAAAGTTCGATATTTACGAAATTTCGGAAATTACGAAACAATTTCGAAACAATAACGAATCGATTCGTTAATGGCGGGCGCGATTGCGCAATACGCTAAAAAACCCTCCAAATGGGACAGGGGGGACTTCTGAAGCTTCCCTCTCCCTCTGTTGTTGACTGTTGGTGTGATAATTTATTTTTTTATCACTGATAAAACAAACAACAACTATAAAACTTGCACCAGACATATGGAAATAATAACGAAATAATAACGAACCGATTTCGAAACAATTACGAAACAATTACGAAACAATACAAATAAATTTTAAAAATTCGTTTCGATTTTTAGTTGCTCCTGAATGGTTCGATATCGGATTGTAAGCTACTTTAAATACGAATTATTAATGAATTACGAAATTAACGAACGAAACCGCCCAGCCCTAGTATAAAGGACTATTGAGATAGTTATTGAGGGCTATTGAGATAGTTATTGAACACTGTTTGCTTCATCTCCAAAACTAACCTTGGGCTGGAATAGGGGAAGGCCTACGCTTTCTAAAAGATAGTAGCTCAGTAAAAAGATCTCAGGATTTTTTTCTACCATTTGGAGGAAGGCAACTCAGCGACTAGAGGAAAAAAGAAAGAAAGAACATCTCTATGGTTTCACCAAGCTGTACCAAGTCTGCAAGGACTTTGAGAAATAAATATTCTGTTTTGGTGTTCAAAACCTGTAGTAGCCTCAGTTGCTGGGAACCTCAAGCTTCTAAGAGAGAAATCCGCAGTTCGCCCAGAGAAGCACATCTTAGTTTTATTTTTATAGTGTCTGGGTGCGGCGGCACATGTAGGATATGTGTATGTGGTTGGGGTGTCCACTTACACAGACAGGCTCCCACTTCCACAAATAGTTATATCTCCTATTTATTTAGAAGTTTTCTATACCGGCCTTCTCACCTCAACGAGGGACTCAGGTCGGTCTCCTACTATGCAGGAAACCCCAATGACATTGCAAGGTTATAGCGAGCGCTGTAAACATGCAGGCCAAGCCCTGCTAGTGTCTTTCACAAACACCATACTGCCCATCACCCAAATGAAGGCTTTCATACGAGGACAATTTCATCCTAGATTTTTATGTATTTCCTACACCACAGACATCCCAGTGCTTCTGACTCTCTCCATAGGTGCGGAATTTGCCTCTCTCTTAACCCTTTCCTATTCTTGTCTATTGTTGTTGTTTATTTTTTCATTCAGTTCCAACTCTTCGTGACCTCATGGACCAGCCCAGGCCAGAGCTCCCTGTCAGCTGTGGCCACTCGCAGCTCCTTCAGAGTCAAGCCAGTTACTTCAGGGATACCATCCACTTTGCCCTTAGTCAGCCCCTCTTCCTTTTTCCTTCCTTTTTCCCCAACATCATCATCTTCTCTAAGCTTTCCTTTCTTCTCATGATGTGGCCAAAGTACTTCATCTTAGCCTCTACTATTCTTCCCTCCACTGAGCAGTCGGGCTTTATTTCCTGAAGTATGGACTGGCTTGATCTTCTCGCGGTCCAAGGCACTCTCAGCACTTTCCTCCAACACCACAGCTCAAAAGCATCTCTCTTCCTTCGCTCAGCCTTCCCTAAGGTCCAGCTCTCACATCCATAGGTGACTATGGGGAATACCATGGCTTTGACTGTGCGGATCTTGGTTGCCAGTGTGATGTCTCTACTCTTCACTATCTTATCAAGACTGGCCATTGCTCTCCTCCCAAGAAGGAAACATCTTCTGATTTCCTGGCTGCAGTCTGCGTCTGCAGTCATCTTTGCTCCTAGAAATACAAAGTCTGTCACGGCTTCCATGTTTTCTCCCTCTATTTGCTAGGTATGAATCAGTCCAGTTGTCATAATCTTGTTTTTTATGTTTAACTGCAACCCAGCTTTTGCACTTTCTTCTTTCACCTTGGTTAGAAGGCTCCTCAGCTCCTCCTCGCTTTCAGCCATCAAAGTGGTATCATCTGCATATCTAAGGTTGTTGTTATTTCTTCTAACAATTTTAACTCCAGCCTTGGATTAGTCAAGCCCCGCACATTGCATGATGTGTTCTGCATACAAGTTGAATAGGTCGAGTGAGAGTATACAACCCTGCTGTACTCCTTGAACCAGTCTGTTGTTCTATGGTCAGTTCTTACTGTTGCTACTTGGTCCTTATACAGATTCCTCAGCTGAACTGTTTATATGTATAGATAGTTTTAAAAAATACTTGTGTGATTTGTCTTGAATAAAAATTATTTTTTTAAAAAAGAAATGGGGAATAGGATGGCATGAACAAACCTAACTAATTTAGGTTTATATCTTTACACTTTCAGATCTTGTCTATTTGCTTCCAAGTCCTTGCCTTCGTCTGATTTCTCTATAGGAAGTCCTGAACTATTTTTTTCTGCTGGTAGGATGGTATCATTTGCCTATTTTAAACAGTTAACGTTCCTTCCCGAATGAGAAAAGGGAAAGTAGGTGCTCTACTCAGAACATACAATGAGAGAAATAGAGAGAGCAAGAGGACAAATTCAGCACCATAGCAAGCCAGAGAGATCACAACATCCTCAGTTACTCAGAGTCAGAAAGTCTCAGCTAAAAGAAAAAGCCTGAGTCCCTTTTTCACCTGGAGGGACATTCCACGCTGATCCTCAAAACAGCAATTAGATAAGAGCCGGAATAAGGGAGCAAATCCCTTCCATTTGTCCTCCTCTAAACAGGAAGACGTTGTGAAACTCTTCAGCTTTCATCTGCTTGCTCAGCTATTCTAGCAATTTGGCTGCCTAAACACAAATGGGAAAGAGGAGGAAGAAGAAGATTTAGATATTTCTTCATTCAAGACAAAGGCATGAGTTTGAGCCTTTCTATACAACAGTAGCACAAAAATTCAAATTTAACTGCAATGGCAACTCCCTGTGGAATGTGGGATTTGCACATAGAATCATAGAATCAAAGAGTTGGAAGAGACCTCCTGGGCCATCACCCAGTCCAACCCCATTCTGCCAAGAAGCAGGAATATTGCATTCAAATCACCCCTGACAGATGGCCATCCAGCCTCTGTTTAAAAGCTTCCAAAGAAGGAGCCTCCACCACACTCTGGGCAGAGAGTTCCACTGCTGAACGGCTCTCACAGTCAGGAAGTTCTTCCTCATGTTCAGATTGAATCTCCTCTCTTGTAGTTTGAAGCCATTGTTCTGCGTCCTAGTCTCCAGGGAAGCAGAAAACAAGCTTGCTCCCTCCTCCCTGTGGCTTCCTCTCACATATTTATACATGGCTATCATGTCTCCTCTCAGCCTTCTCTTCTTCAGGCTAAACATGCCCAGCTCTTTAAGCCGCTCCTCATAGGGCTTGTTCTCCAGACCCTTGATCATTTTAGTCGCCCTCCTCTGGACACATTCCAGCTTGTCAATATCTCTCTTGAATTGTGGTGCCCAGAATTGGACACAATATTCCAGGTGTGGTCTAACCAGAGCAGAATAGAGCATGGGGAGCATGACTTCCCTAGATCTAGACACTAGGCTCCTATTAATGCAGGCCAAAATCCCATTGGCTTTTTTGCCGCCACATCACATTGTTGGCTCATGTTTAACTTGTTGTCCACGAGGACTCCAAGATCTTTTTCACGCATACTGCTCTCAAGCCAGGCATCCCCCATTCTGTATCTTTGCATTTCGTTTTTTCTGCCAAAGTGGAGTATCTTGCATTTGTCACTGTTGAACTTCATTTTGTTAGTTTTGGCCCATCCCTCTAATCTGTCAAGATCGTTTTGAATCCTGCTCCTGTCCTCTGGAGTATTGGCTATCCCTCCCAATTTGGTGTCGTCTGCAAACTTGATGATCCTGCCTTCTAGCCCTTCATCTAAGTCATTAATAAAGATCCTGAACAGGACTGGGCCCAGGAAGGAACCCTGCGGCACTCCACTTGTCACTTCTTTCCAAGATGAAGAGGAAGCATTGGTGAGCACCCTCTGGGTTCGTCCACTTAACCAATTACAGATCCACCTCACCGTAGTTTTGCCTAGCCCACATTGGACTAGTTTCCTTGCCAGAAGGTCATGGGGGACCTTGTCGAAGGCCTTACTGAAATCCAGGTACGCTACATCCACGGCATTCCCCTCATCTACCCAGCTTGTAACTCTATCGAAAAAAGAGATCAGATTAGTCTGGCATGACTTGTTTTTGATAAATCCATGTTGACTATTAGGATGACCGCATTTCCCAAGTACTCTGTAAAAGGTAGTTCAAAATCAGGGAATTCATAGTTTTGCCAAGGACACCAGGCTGGAATGATCCCATAATCCCCTATCTCTCCCCCATGTGGGAACCTAAGTTTTTTTCCATGGCCCCACATGGCAATGCCCCTGTAACCCAAACTTTATGAACTTTTTCCAACTTCTATAAACTTTTGGAAACTCTTATCAATTTTTGAGGACTTTTAAGACCTTTGGGAACTTCCATGGACTCTTTATCAAATCCCTATGAACTGAGAACTCTTATGAACTCTTTTTATCAAATTGTTTTTATCAAATTGTCGCCATTTGTCCAAAGACATTGTCCATTACACAGTTTGCAGTCTTTTCTCTTATTGGTGAAGCATTTGAAACATTGCCTCATTCTCCCCTTTCACATAAATAAGAAAGAAATCAAGAACTCATCCTGTCCATTATCTGCAGCTGCTTCGTGAATGACAGGTACTGAACCAGCCTCTACTGACATTTATCTGCAGCTAGCAGCTTCGAGAGTATACTCAAATTCCCATTAGCAATGTACAGGTTGTGTTGTAAAATAAACCACATGTAGTTCACATTGTCAGAGAAAGAAAATATGCCACACAGACGAACAAACAGTTTACTCTTTGTAGTTCAGAACATATATACGACGTGATCAGTTGTATCAACTCACATAATGTCCCTTTATGAGATATTTAAAATGGTCTTTCTTTGTCCATGTGGATAAACTCTTTCAGCAGCTTATGAAGTGAGCGCACACTCCAAACTCTGTCACTCTCTCTCTTTGCTTCTCTCACTCTCTGAGAACCTGCATAGCTCAAGTCTGAACAAAAATGTGACAGTGTCCAAAAGTCCCAGGCTCAGCTTGCTCCCTGGACTTAGCCTGACCAATCAGCTTCGTGCATCTTATTTTACAGTTGACACACACACACACTTACCAATTTCTTACATGCTCCAACACAGGCAGTCCCCAAGTTACAAACATCCAATTGCAGTTTAACAAGACAATTTAACAAGAAGGTCCCATTGCAATTTAACAAGACTTTAAGAGTGCATCTGCATTGTAGAATTACTGCAGTGTGACCCATCCTTAACTACTATGGCTCAATGCTAGGGGATCCTGTAGTTTTCCAAGCTCTTTAGCCTTCTCTCTCAGAGTGCTGGTACCTCACCAAACTCCAAACAATGTCAGGATTCCATAGCATTGAACGATGGCAATCAATCTCATGCCAAACTGCATGAATTCTATTGTCGAAGGTTTTCATGGCCGAAATTACTGGGTTGTTGTAAGTTTTTTCAGGCTATATGGCCATGTTCTAGAGGCATTTTCTCCTGACGTTTTGCCTGCATCTATGGCAAGCATCCTCAGAGGTAGTGAGGTCTGTTGGAACTAGGAAAAGGGGGTTTATATGTCTGTGGAATGACCAGGGTGGGACAAAGGACTCTTGTCTGTTGGAGCTAGGTTTCAACTGACCACCTTGATTAGCACACAGTGGCCTGACAGTGCCTGGAGCAAACTTTTGTTGAGAGGTGATTAGATGTCCCTGTTTGTTTCCTCTCTGTTGTTGTGCTCTTGTAATTTTAGAGGTTTTTTAATACTGGTAGCCAGATTTTGTTCATTTTCATGGTTTCCTCCTTTCTGTTGAAATTGTCCACATGCTTGTGGATTTCAATGGCTTCTCTGTGTAGTCTGACATGGTGGTTGTTGGAAGTGGTCCAGCATTTCTGTGTTCTCAAATAATATGTTGTGTCCAGGTTGGTTCATCAGGTGCTCTGCTATGGCTGACTTCTCTGGTTGAAGTAGTCTGCAGTGCCTTTCATGTTCCTTGATTCGTGTTTGGGCAATGCTGCGTTTGGTGGTCCCTATGTAGACTTGTCCACCTGCAGAGGTGAGAGGATCCCTCTTGTCCTTTGCTGAACGTAGCATTTGTTGGATTTTCTTGGTGGGTCTGTAGATTGTTTGTATGTTGTGTTTCCTCATCAGCTTCCCTATGCGGTCAGTGGTTCCCTTGATGTATGGCAAGAACACTTTTCCTCTGGGTGGATCTTTGTCTTGACTCTCGTGGCTTGTTTTCGGTCTTGCAGCTCTTCTGATGTCTGAGGTGGAGTCTCCATTGGCCTGGAGAGCCCAGTTGAGGTGGTTCAGTTCATCTTGGAGGAAGTGGGCTTCGCAGATTCTTTTTGCACGGTCTGCCAAGGCTTTAATGGTGCTTCTTTTTTGACTTGGGTGATGGCTGGAGTTTTTATGTAGATATCTATCTGTGTGTATAGGTTTTCTGTAAACTGTGTGACCCAATTGTTGCATGAATTCTGCAATGCAGACGAACCTTAGTAGTGGGAGAGGAACTGTAAAGAGGTTTGACCTTGTCAGAAGGGAAAGTTTGGATCCTGAAAACGAGCAGCACAAATGTTTGATGAAGCCGTCAATATTTCACCAGGGAGCTGGATCACCCAGCTGTGAGAAAACCCCATTGGCAAAAGGCACCGACGGCAGTGGGCAAGCCTTGAGCCAACTTTCGTTCCGTCTGCAAATCCTGCAAGCAGCTGAGAGAAGGGTAAAGGAGTCCTTTTTAACAAATCGTACACAGAAGCAAGAAAAACAGGAAGTGGGTGTTTATTAGTGGTGTCCAAATATACCAGCCAAAAAATCAAACGCCCCCGCGTAATCGGTGGTATCCAAAACAGAGGGAAGGATTCCGAAAATTGCAAAAGGCTGATTAATCACATGCTGCTCGCCTCACCTTTAATGGCCCAGAAGCTTGGAAACTTCTTCTGCTTCCCAGTTCTTCTTGCAGACAAAAATTGGATCCAGAACAGGCTCCCAAGCAAGACGAATTGGGGTGAGGGATTCAGACTGTCCGCTTGCTAAGTAAACAGGACAAAATATTAGGAAAGTTCCTGGGCCCACTGGGCAGAACTGTGGAAGTCAGTGGTGGACTTTTCTGATTTTGTCTTGGGTTCTTTTATGGCAGCCTGCGTTATCTCCCAGAAGTATCTAGCCTGTGTTATCTATGGATGTTACATATCTTGATTTTAGTCAGGCCTTTGACAAAGCCCTTCATGGGATTCTCACGAACAACTAGGTCAGTGGTTCTCAACCTTCCAAATGCCGTGACCAATTCATAAAGTTCCTCTGTCTCCTTGATATGAGATCTAGAACAAAGTCATGACAAAATGGTGTGCCATGATTGGTCCGGGCCATTTAAGTTCAACAGGTTGCACCCTTGTTGTTTGATGAGAAAGAAAGCTGTGAACAAAACCCCTTTACAAAAGATTAAATGCCACCTAAATGCACATAATTCTTTACAGCTCCAAGCGAGTTCCTAATCTTCATATAGACCGGCTGAGGAATTCAAAGCTGGCTGGATTAAATGAAAAATGTGAATGCAAAGCTGATGGCAAACTTGCTTGAATGAAGTGTGGAAACAACTCCAGGCCCAGATTTCTGACTTTGAAGGCAATTTGGGATTTGTAGCTCCTTCTGAGTCCAGCAGATGGGTCAACATTCTCTGTCATAGAATCATAGAATCAAAGAGTTGGAAGAGACCTCATGGGCCATCCAGTCCAACCCCATTCTGCCAAGAAGCAGGAATATTGCATTCAAATCACCCCTGACAGATGGCCACCCAGCCCCTGTTTAAAAGCTTCCAAAGAAGGAGCCTCCACCACACTCCGGGGCAGAGAGTTCCACTGCTGAACGGCTCTCACAGTCAGGAAGTTCTTCCTCATGTTCAGATGGAATCTCCTTTCTTGTAGTTTGAAGCCCAACATCTTCACTATAGCACCCATCATCCCCAATAAGAAAGCCGCTGAAGGATGATAGCAATTGCACTGCAACATGATTTGATTGAATGGCAGGCAGGAGAAGCCAAGTTTTCAAGACCGAAATCTGAGACCTGAAGACCATCTGGGAGGCATTGCAGAGAGTGGGCTTTGGTGGCCCACTATTGAGGCGGGTGCATTGAATTGTCATTCACAATTATCAAAACCAGCATTTCTTAATCTGGGGGTTGGGACCCCTGGGGGGGTCGTGATGGGGTGTCAGAAGAGTCGCCAAATACCACCAGAAAACACAACATTTTCTGTTGGTAATGAGTGTTCTGTGTGGGAAGTTTGGCCCAATTTTAACGTTGGTGGGGTTCAGAATGCTCTTTGATTGTAGGTGAACTAGAAATCCCAGTAACTACAACTCCCCAATGTCAATGTCTATTTTCCCCAAACGCCACCAGTGTTCAAATTTAGGCATATTGAGTATCCATACCAATTTTAGTCCAGATCCATCATTGTTTGAGTCCACAGTGCTCTCGGGATGTAGGTGAACTACAACTCCCAAACGCAAGATCAATGCCTATCACATCCTTCCAGTATTCTCTGTTAGTGATGGGAGTTCTGTGTGACAAGTTTGGTTCAATTCCATTGTTAGTGGATTTCAGAATGCTCTTTGATAGTAGGTGAGCTATAAATCGCAGCAACTACAACTCCAAATTGATAAGACTAATCCCCCCTGTGCTGTTACACCCAGACGTTATAAAAATAAAGCTAAGATGTGCTTCTCTCTATGTGTGAGCGAACTGCAGGTGTCTTTCTTTAGAAGCTTGAGATATTCAACAACTGAGGCTATTAAAGGTTTTGAACATCAAAAAAGGGATATTTATTCTTCAAAGTCCTTGCAGACTTGGCACAGCTTATCGAGGTTACAAACAGAACAGTCAATAGTGAATCCACAGAGATATTCTTTCTTTCCCTTCTCCTCCAGTCACTGAGTTAACTTTTCCCCAGAAGGCAGAGAAGATCCTGGAATCTTTTCACCCTAACCCTAAGCTGTTACTTTTTAGAAAGACCGTTTCTTTCCCTATCTATGCTCAAGGTTAGTTCTGGAGATAAAGCAATGAAGTCTCTCTTTCTATATCTATATAATTCAGTTTCTCAATAGTCTTCTCTATCTATAGTATCTCTATCTCAATCTTCAATATCTATCTATAATATCTCAATCTTCAATTTCTCAATCAGTTAACTCAATCACTCAATCAAGCTTAGCTATCTATTGTTGTTGTTGTTGTTGTTGTTCATTCGTTCAGTCGTCTCCGACTCTTCGTGACCTCATGGACCAGCCCACGCCAGAGCTCCCTGTCAGCCGTCACCACCCCCAGCTCCTTCAAGGTCAGTCCAGTCACTTCAAGGATGCCATCCATCCATCTTGCCCTTGGTCGGCCCCTCTTCCTTTTTGCCTTCCACTTTCCCCAGCATAATTGTCTTCTCTAGGCTTTCCTGTCTCCTCATGATGTGGCCAAAGTACTTCAACTTTGTCTCTAGTATCCTTCCCTCCAGTGAGCAGCCGGGCTTTATTTCCTTGAGGATGGACTGGTTGGATCTTCTCGCAGTCCAAGGCACTCTCAGAACTTTCCTCCAACACCACAGCTCAAAAGCATCTATCTTCCTTCGCTCAGCCTTCCCTAAGGTCCAGCTCTCACATCCGTAGGTTACTACAGGGAATACCATGGCTTTGACTAGGCGGATCTTTGTTGCCAGTCTGATGTCTCTACTCTTTATTATTTTATCGAGACTGGACATTGCTCTCCTCCCAAGAAGTAAGCGTCTTCTGATTTCCTGGCCACAGTCTGCATCTGCAGTAATCTTTGCACCTAGAAATACAAAGTCTGTCACGGCCTCCACATTTTCTCCCTCTATAGTATCTTAATAGTCTTAATAGTGCTTACAATGATTTTCCCAGAGCTACCCTGACTAACCACCAGCACATCTGAAGTTCCTTCTCTAACTAAAAAGGCAGGGGAGATTCCAAAATGGAGATCTCTTCCCTGGGAAAAAGGGTGGTCTCTAAACCCAAAAAGATACCTTTTAAGCCAATAGCCCTGCAGACTGGCTTTCCAGCCTCTGAAACTGTTAACTTTCAGGACTCTGCAGAGCTGCAGCATCCCTTGGAAAAATGCAAGGGGAAGCAACTTCAAGCAACTGTAAGGTAAAGCAAACCAGGCTCTCCCCCATCCCCACCAGTATTCAAATTTGGGCGTATTGGATATTTGGGCCAAATGTGGTCCAGTGAATGAAAATACATCCTGCATATCAGATATTTACATGACGATTCATAACAGTAGCAAAATTAGAGTTGTGAAGTAGCAATGAAAATAATGTTATGGTTGGGGGTCACCACAACACGAGGAACTGGATTAAGAGGTCACGACATTAGGAAGGTTAAGAAACACTGATGAGAACAACATGTCATGCAAAGAATAAGCACCAAAGTTGTCATCCTGTTCATAATGCGCACATTAAATCCCCCAAGTTCATGAGCCCTCTCAGCTGCGCCATATAACTAAAGGAATCTTCTCAGAGAGCGTTTTGAACCACAGGAAACGGACTTTGGCTGAACAGGTTTATTGCTTTCACACATGAACACTAATTGACCGCTTTAAAGATCTGAAAGTTTGGTATCACCATGCCCCATACTTTTACAATTTGGGGTGAGGCACATGTTTATCTCTTTGTGGATCATATAACCAAGTTTTCGTACCTTTGCCCGGAAACTAATTGGCAACCAGGTGAGTGACTTTACTATAATAGGCCTAATAGTCTCCCTCCTCGATGTTCCTGTAACCAGTCTGGTTGTCACGTTTTGAACAAATCGGAGTTTTCAAACTTGGTAGAATCATAGAATCAAAAAGTTGGAAGAGACCTCATGGGCCATCCAGTCCAACCCCATTCTGCCAAGAAGCAGGAATATTGCATTCAAATCACCCCTGACAGATGGCCACCCAGCCTCTGTTTAAAATCCTCCAAAGAAGGAGCCTCCACCACACCCTCCGGGGCAGAGAGTTCCACTGCTGAACGGCTCTCACAGTCAGGAAGTTCTTCCTCATGTTCAGATGGAATCTCCTCTCTTGTAGTTTGAAGCCATTGTTCCGCGTCCTAGTCTCCAGGGAAGCAGAAAACAAGCTTGCTCCCTCCTCCCTGTGGCTTCCTCTCACATATTTATACATGGCTATCATATCCCCTCTCAGCCTTCTCTTCTTCAGGCTTAACATGCCCAGCTCCTTAAGCCGCTCCTCATAGGGCTTGTTCTCCAGACCCTTGATCATTTTAGTCGCCCTCCTCTGGACACATTCCAGCTTGTCAATATCTCTCTTGAATTGTGGTGCCCAGAATTGGACACAATATTCCAGGTGTGGTCAACCAATTTGTCCAGTGGTGTTTGAATTATGTTAATCCCACAAACGAACATTACATTTTTATTTATATAGATTAAGGTCAGATCTGCTCCGCCAATTCAGGCCACTAGAGCAGAACAAACAAAGGCACAAACAAGCAAATAAAGGTTATTTCCCCGTTCTCCTCCATCCAACCGAAAACCGATCCACAGGTGCACTTCCCAAATGTGGAAATACCCGTGTGAATTTCCAGTTTCTCATCCCATAACATGAGACAATAAACTCTGAGGTTGCCCCTGTTTGCTTTAAGACTTTAAAAAAGGTATGCACACACACACACACATACACAAAAGGGAGGTGCACACTTGTCTGCTGGGATTGTCTGAATTGGGGCAGATAGAGGGAGGACAGAAGAAAGGTTTGGGATGCCCCCTGGGCTTACGGGGAGATCAAAGGCCCCAGCCACTCTCCATAAAGCAGGGGATGCGGGGAGGAAGGGAAACAAAGGCAAGGTTGAAAGCGATAAACATCACCCTTCGCTCTGACATTTCATCCCCACCAGATCCGGGGGAGAAGTTCAACCTCCCGGTCCAAGCCGCAAGCGCACAAAGGGATCTATGGCTTTGAGGTTCAGCCACCTGCCATGGCTGACGAAGTGGGGGGGGGGTGTCTTTCATAATGACAAAAGTAACGTGCACTCTTTCCATCCACCTTAGCTTTTAAATGGTAGCGTATAATTTAGTTTGGCTCTTTGGCTGAAGAGTTCCTCTTTCACACACACCCTAAACATGCGCATGAAGCACTTGTTTTTGTTTTTTAAGCCAACGACTCAAGATATAATGTCAAGGTTAAGTCATTTGGACTGAGATTGGACATCAGGGACCTTGCACAAATGGAGTGGTATTGTGATTTTGAATTGGGGAATTGCAGCACTTCAAAAAAAATGGTGAAATGCATGGTTGCCATGCACGATGCACATTTCCACGTTCAATGCACTATTCAGATCTCCATGTGCAAGGCACAGCAGCATCACATGTGGCATTGGATCCACAGCTCTGCTTCCACAAATTTCAACAAAGAGTACAAACTTCCAATCAGAAGAAAAGTCAGGATACATAAGATTGTTTAAGATCGCTGGCCCAATTCAGTAGGCTATTGTTATTCCCAACCTGCAGAAGTTGATGGAATGGCTGCCTGTTGTAGGAATTGGGTTTTTGGTGAGTTTTCCAGGCTGTCTGGCCATGTTCCAGAAGCATTCTCTCCTGATGTTTCATCTGCATCTATGGCAGGCATCCACAGAGATTGTAAGTGTGGTGAAGTGTGAGTTTTAATCTACAGTTATGTATAATAATAGATAGGTGTTTAAAAGGGTAAGTATTTAAACTAGCATAACTGGGGGGATGGTAGCCATCTTAGCTCACTTTGAGCTGGGTTGCCATGGAAAAAGGGGCAGAGCCAATTGCCACTTGGCAGGGCAGCCATTTTAAAATGGTTAGTCTGTAGTCAGCGAACTACAGAGAAGGCTGGTTCTGTTGTGTGTTGAGAACCAGTAAGGTAGTCTGTAGTCTAAGAACTACAGGGAAAGGCTGATTCTACTGTGTTGAGAATTAGGAAGGCTTTGGCTTTTAGCCTGTGTAGTTTAGAAAGGTCAAGTTGACTTATTTATATTATTAGTCAGTGTATGAGTAAAAGGAGGAGAGAACCCTAATAAGAATCTTTACTGTAACAGAAATAACATAAGGAAAGAATAAGCTGTACCCTGAAGTAATATGTTAAAGAAGGAAACACATTTTGAAGGGAAATAAGTTCAAAACCTGTTTAGTGAAAGGAATAGACTTGTTTTATAAAATGTCATAAATGTAACCTCTGAAGAAATGTGCCTCTAAGAGTTAAGAAACATTGAAACCATCAAGCTTCTTCTATACTTCAATAAACTTGTTACAGTTTCTTCTAAAGCCAAGTCTCTGTTACCAATACTTTCAAGTTAAGCCACACTACACATTGAAGAAAGGCCAATTCAATATTACAAGCTATTAGTTGTGTTAGCAATTTAGTAAGTCCTCACAAAGTGGTGGCTCCTTTACAAACATTTACAAACTGGTGGCATCATTAGAAACTGGGTGCCTCCTTTACAAATCGGTGGCCTTCTATTGGAAGCTTGGAAAATGGCATTTTTATACATTCAGCAGAGGACAAGAGGGATCCTCTCACCTCTGCAGGACTCTACTGTAAACCATGTAGCTGTGGAGAAGTCTGCATAAGGAAACCACCAAACGCAGCAGCATTGCCCAAACACGCATCAAGTAACATGAAAGGCACTGCAGACTACTTCACACCAGAGAAGTCAGCCATAGCAGAGCACCTGATGAACCAACCTGGGCACAGGTACTGGTCCAGTTTACCTGTCTGGATGGGTCTCCCCATACAAACCATCAAGGACTTTAAGATCATCTGGGAAGGCCCTGCTCTCGGTCCCACCACCATCACAATCGCGTTTGGCGGAGACGAGAGACAGGGTCTTCTCCATGGTAGCCCCTTGGCTGTGAAACAGCCGAAGGTGTCACCTCAACATCTTTAAACTTACTCACACAGTACTCACATCAACACAATCACCATAAACAGCTTGCATTCTCTGATGAATCTCCTTTGGGGTGACACCTTCTACTGTCAAGAATTCAATGACTGTTCTGTAACGCGCTGGGCCTGTAATGAATTGCTTTTAAAATAGGACATTCAACTTGAGCCCAGCGGGAAACCAGCCCCCCCCGAAGAGAAGTTCTCAAAGATTTTCCACCACAAATGGTCTTTAGATGGCTTGTGAAGTATAACAAAGTCCTTTATTAATGAACAATCAAACAGAAACTTCTCTTGTCTTCAATAAAGTTAAATAAATGCTTCCAGGCTTTTATGCAACTGGTGGCTTCCTAATCATGTCCACGAGGGACAGGCAATTGTCTTCAATAACTGATTCTTTACTTTAAAAGAAAATCCCCTTTTTAACTTCTCCCAGGCTGACTGTAATCTAAGCCTTGCTTAATGTGGGCTCCACTACCAGGTCGAACTGCGTCTCGAGCACCGAGTGGACCTACCAGTAAGGCCAGTAGATTCTCCAGCTGGAGTTCTTTGGTCTTCCAAACTGTTTACCCTCTGAAATTCCTCAAAGCTTTAGAGCTGATTCCCTGGAAATCTTTGGATGCTCTTAAGACTGTTCTCCCCCAGAAAGTCTTAAGGGTTGAAGCTTTTGTACAGGAGAAGCTTGTACACGTCCCCTAAATTAGCTTTCCTTGCTGAGACTAACTAAAAATGGCTCCCTTCCCTTCCCAATTGCCCTGAACAAGGGGCGGAACCAAAACTTAACGATGATGGACAGGTGACTTGCCCTACGACTGCAACCAAAGGAAGCCACCTTTCTGCAGAATCCCTGAAACCTTGGACTGCAAGCAAACATTTAATACAAAGCAAATAAAATTGGAGCTCCTGGTACAGCCGTACCGGCACAGACTGCATGTTATTTAAGTTGCATTGACCAACCGTCTGTGCAGGGTTCCATACTTCGCACTTAAACAACACAACCTTTCAATGCTAAGGCTTCCTGCCAAAATGGAACTGTAGAGGAGAGTCTACTGAACAAGCCAGTACCTGCCACATACCAGTACTGCCATCTGTTGAGGAGTTATGAAGGTGGAGGCATTACTTTTCATTCAACCTGTGTATGTATGTGTGTGTGTGTGTATGAATGAATGACTGGATTTACACTTTAAAATATCCTACAGAACCTATCTTGTTCTATCTTGTTCCTAACTTGGAGGCTGCCTGTATTGTCTCATTTTACCTGTTCATAGGTAGGGATGGGAGAATCAAGGGGCAGAGCACCAAAACCCATAATGGGACACACATGCCATTGTGTAATAGGGCCCAAAGGTGACAACAAAGGTGTCACTTCAGCTACAATGTCAAGTTGCCTTCCTTGTGTGATAAAGACCTTGGTGGATATGTATATGTTACAAGGGCCTTGCCAGAACCAATGACCTGGCATGCTGAAAATAATTGTATAACCAAGATAATATGTCCCAATGAACTGGCGTAAGCCATGCCACACTCTTCCTAAAATCCCATTAATGTTGCGAGCGAGTGATAAGGCCAATGAGATTAAACAGGGACTACGCCAGCGCACATCTATCGGTTAGGGAAAACGACGCCTGTTCGCCATCCCGGCAGGGTTTTGTCATCGGGAAATGGGAATGCATCAGCTGAGGCTCAATGCCCTGCAACAAATGCGTCAAAGTGTAAGGCGCTTAAGGTTTAAGCCACTGACTGGATTAGTCCGCAGCTGAAATGCCAAGGAAGGGGGAGAGAGAAGAATGGGCATCAGAAGCAAGTGCAATGAATGCCATCACATTATGGAACCCATTCCTATTCTTTCAATACTCTTTGGGTCTCCTCTACTTCTCTGCTGGACCTGGACTTCTCTCTTCTTCTCAATTTATTGGCTATTTACTATTAGCCCATGAGAACTCGCCTGGCATTGTGATCTGAGTGTTGGACTACTACTTTGGACAGGCCCGTAACCAGGAATTCATTTCGGGGGGGGGGGCTGAATTTTTTTCAGGGGGGGTTTCGGGGGGCTGAGTTTCGGGGGGGGGGCTGAGTCTGAGTGAAAGAGGGTCTAGCCTAGCAAACCTTTTGTATCATTACCCCAATACCCCCCCCCCCCCCGGCTACATGCCTGACTTTGGAAGACCATATGTGGATGTAATGTCCAAAGAGGTTAAAGCTTTGGGAAAAGGTCTTAACTTGGGCTGGATCTACACTGTCATAAAACTCAATACAGAACTGCATTTATGTCATCCGTGCAGAGACCCATATAATGCAGGTCCCATCTACACTGCACATCTCACCACGCTAAAACACATCTCACCATGCTAAAACGGTGGATGTGGCTCTTAATGAGACATGCCGCATTATCACGGGGGGTCTGCGCCCTACACCACTGGAGAAATTACACTGTGTAGCCGGTATCGCACCACCTGACATCCGCCGGGAAGTAGCAGCCAATAGTGAAAGGACCAAGGCAGAGACATCTTCAGCTCATCCCTTGTTTGGGTATCAGCCAGCACGTCAACGACTTAAATCAAGACATAGTTTTCTAAGATCTACAGAGACACTCGCTGGAACACCTCAGCAAGCGAGAGTCCAAAAGTGGCAGGCTCAAACCCAGAACCTCAACCAATGGCTGATACCAAATGACAGACTCCCCCCTGGGCACACAGAAGACTGGGCAACTTGGAAGGCGCTGAACAGACTGCGCTCTGGCACCACGAGATGCAGACCACTTAAGAAATGGGGCCACAAAGTGGAATCCACGACATGCGAGTGTGGAGAAGAGCAAACCACTGACCACCTGCTGCAATGCAACCTGAGCCCTGCCACATGCACAATGGAGGACCTTCTTGCGGCAACACCAGAAGCACTCCAAGTGGCCAGATACTGGTCAAAGGACATTTAATCAACTACCAAACTTGCAAATTCTGTGTTTTTCCTGTTTGTTTGTTTGTTTGTTTTTGTTAAAAATGTAATACAAATGTCTGGTTGCTAATGACACGATAAATAAATAAATAAAAATCTACACTGCCTTGCAATGTAGTTTTGGGCTGCATTATGTGGTCAGTGTAGACCAGTGGTTCTCAGCTTTCCTAATGCCGCGACCCCTTAATACAGTTCCTCATGTTGTGGTGGCCCCTGACCATAACATTTCATTGCTACTTCGTAACTGTAATTTTGCTACTGTTAAGAATCGTAATGTAAATATCTGATATGTAGAATGTATTTTCATTCACTGGACCAAATTTGGCACAAATACCCAATATACCCAAATCTGAATACTGGTGGGGTTAGGAAGAGGATGGAGTTACTGGGATTTATAGTTCACTTACTATATTCTGAACATTCTGAACTCCGCCAACGATGGAATTGAACCAACTTGGCACATAGAACTCCCATGACCAACAGAAAATACTGGAAGGGTTTGGTGGGCATAGACCTTGAGTTTGGAGTTGTAGTTCACCTACATCCAGAGAGCGCTGTGGACTCGAACAATGATGGATCTGGACCAAACTTGGCACAAATACTCAATATGCTGAAATGTGAACACTGGTGGGGTTTGAGGAAAATAGACCTTGATATTTGGGAGTTATAGTTGCTGGGATTTATAGATCACCTACAATCAAAGATCATTCTGAACCCCAGCAATGATAGAATTGGGCCAAACTTCCCATTGGGAACCCCCATGACCCCTCTGACACCCCTCATAACCCCCCAAGGGCCCCAACCCTCAGGTTGAGGAACATTGGTGTAGACTCATATAATGTGGTTCAGCCCCCCAAAAATAGAGAATTTATTGATACAGAGTTGATTAAATAGAATATAGACTATAGCTTGATCTGAAAAAATAATAGACAAAGCAATATTAGGGAGAGGAGAAACAAAAAAGAAGTTGCTTGAGGTTATACGGAAACCATTTATCAGCAATCCGTGCCACGGCAATAGCAGATTTAAACCACCCTTGAATCAAGTGATGTTTTGAATAAATGACTAGGAGAATAGATATGCCTATTATTAATACAATAAGCCAATAGAGGATAATTTATCAGTGAGAAGACTGGCAGGGAAGGAATCCGTAATGTCTGCAACTTGAGGAGGAGAAGGGAGGTGGACAGAATAAGGCAATTGTGATACTGTATATTGTATCTATTATGGAACTTTAATAGAAATTGTAAAAATAAATATAAAGTAAAAAGAGAAAAATAGAAGAAAGAGAAAAGGAACCCTGCAAGATCATGGTTTCAATCCCTGCTTGGCCATGAAAACCCACCTTGGACAACCCACAAGCTCACAATCCCAGAAATCCCTGTGGGTTACTATGGCTGATCAGGATTCGATCCTAGGTCTCCAGAGTTGTAGAGCAACAATCAAACCATTACACCACCGCGGGTCTCCACGGTCGAGTAAAAACATATTGATAAAAAGTAATGAAAAGGAGAAGAAACCTTGTAGGGAAAGAATGCCAACAGAAAAGACTCAAATAAAGCCTGTAAGAATCAATATGAGAGCAGCAAATTGCCCCATGCAATTACGAAAACAATTCCACTGATTTCCAGTATCCTATATTTCACTTTTGATGCTCAATATCAGACTTTCAAAAAAAATGATAGATGTTTGGGCATTTTGTAAGGGTGACAAATGAACAAACCGCACATGATTCCTTTTTGGCTCTGCGGAGCTTGAGAAGGAATTAAGGACCAATTGATCCATGACCAAGTTAAACTGAGGTTGCTTATCAGATCAAATCTCCTCCGCCTGCCAGCCATAACATTTGCCAAGAACGAACGCCTGTCAGGCCGAGGAGCTAATCAGGATGGAAGGAGTGTGTGTTGTCATGATCTCCCACAACATTACGCACCTCCTGACATTTCGTTGCATACTTCATCAGGAGGTGTTTGGCCCGCGATGTCGCCTCCCTACACGAGCACAGGATGTTCAGAAGCCACGATCCACTTGCATCATTCTTCCAGTGATGAGCAGATCAACATTGCTGTGAGAGAACAAGGCTCACTTCTACAGGATGATGTAGGATATCTCTTTGGCCAAGATCCTCTCTCATAGAATCAAAGTGGAAAGGGACCCCAAGACTATGCAACCCAACCCCCTTCTGCTGTGCAAGAACATGCAGTCAAAGCTCTCCAGACAGATGACCACCCAGCCTCTAGTTAAGAACTTCCAGAGGAAGCTCCAATACCATCCATTCCATCTTGAATGTTTGCATCTGCAAAGTTCATGCATGCATAGAATCCTAGTGTCAGGGTCATCCAGTCCAACCCTTCTACCATGCAGGAACACACATTTAAGACCTCCCAACAGATGCTCATTCAGCCATGGTTTCAAACCCTCCAAAGGAGGAGGCTCCTCCAGACTCCCAGGCAGCATTTTCCACTGTCAGATAGCTCTCACTCTCAGAATGTCTTCAGTGGTTCTCAACCTGTGGGTCCCCAGATGCTTTGGCCTTCAACTCCCAGAAATCCTAACAGCTGGTAAACTGACTGGGATTTCTGGGAGTTGTAGGCCAAACATCTGGGGGAACCACTGGCTTAGGTGGAATCTCTTCTCTTGCAGGTCTTAGAGCAGCAGAAAACAAGGTTGCTCTAAGACATGACATCCTCAATGTAACATCCTTTCAGCTATTTAAACATGGATATCATGTCCCCTCTCAGTCTTCTCTTCTCCAAGGTAAACATAGCTAGCTCCTCAGAAGACTTGGCCTCCAGACCTTTGAGCATTTTCATCACTGTTCTCTGAACATTTTCCAGCTGATCCTTTTTTTTGAATTGCTTTGCCCAGAACAGGACAGTGTTATTCCAGGTGAGGTCTGGCCAAAGCAGAAGAGAGTGGGACTAGGACTTCCCTTGATCTAGTAGACATTTGACTACTAGGGGTGCAGCCTGGAATCTCATTGGCTTTTCAACTGTTGCATCACACAGTTGATCTAAGTGTCTTAATATGTAGATCATAAGCTGAATATAGTCTACTAAACTTATGTTCTACTCTGACTCCTAGATCCCTTTCACATGGCCATCCTTGAAAGCACTCCATCCTGTATCTGTGGAAATTTTATTGCGTAAGTGTAGTACCGTACATTTATTCCTGTTGAAATATATTTTGTTAGTTTGGGCCCACCTCTCTAATCTTCTAGGGTCATTTTGGCTCCTGAAACTGTCCTCTACGGCAGTGTTTCTCAACCTCCCTAATGTCGTGATCCCTTAATACAGTTCTTCATGTTGTGGTGACCCCTAACCATAGAATTATTTTCGTTGCTACTTCGTAACTGTCATTTTGCTACTGTTTTGAATTGTCATGTAAGTATCTGATCTGCAGGATGTATTTTCATTCACTGGACCAAATTTGGCACAAATCCCCAATATGCCCAAATCTGAATACTGGTGGGGTTGGGTGGGATTGATTTTGTCATTTGGGAGTTATAGTTTCTGGGATTTATAGTTGACCGACAATCAAAGAGTATTCTGAACTCCACCAATGATGGAACTGAACCAAACTTGGCCCACAGAACTCCCATGACCAACAGAAAACACTAGAAGGGTTTGGTGGGCACTGACCTTGAGTTTTGGAGTTGTAGTTCACCTACATCCAGAGAGCATTGTTGACTCAAACAATGATAGATCTGGACCAAGCTTGGCTTGAATACTCAATATGCTGTAATGTTAATACTAGTGGAGTATGGGGAAAATAGACCTTGACATTTGGGAGTTATAGTTGTTGGGATTTATAGTTCACCTACAAACAAAGAGCATTCTGGGTTGTTGTAGGTTTTTGGGTTGTATGGCCATGTTCTAGAAGCATTCTCTCCTGATGTTTCACCTACATCTGTGCCAAGCATCCTCAGAGGTTGTGAGGATGTTTGGCACAGATGCAGGTGAAATGTCAGGAGATAATGCTTCTAGAACATGGCCATACAGCCCAAAAAACCTACAACAACCCTGTGATTCCAGCCATGAAAGCCTTCAACAATACAAAGAGCATTCTGAAGCCCATCAACGATAGAATTGGGCCAAACCTCCCACACAGAACCCTATGACCAACAGAAAATTCTGATACACCCCTCCTAATCCCCCCACCCCGAGTCCCGACCTCCAAGTTGAGAAATACTGCTCTAGGGCATTAGGTCTCCCTTCCAATTTGGTGTAATCTGCAATCTTGATCAGCATGCCTTCTATTCCATTGTCCAAATCATTGATAAAGATGCTGAACAGCCCCACATAGCTGTGCATGGTGTATTTACCCCACGTATATATGGACATCTTGTCCAAGATGGCTTTTGCCAGAGATGACCATCTCAACCACTCCTAGCTTGCCCCCTTCTTGACCCACATCCCTCACCCTGAACTTAGATGCTTTTCTATTCCAGAAGGTCGCTCTTGGTTGATCCAGATGTGTGGCATGCACAAGGCAAGCCTTGAAGAAACCAGATTTCTCTGGCCTGTAATGGCCCTTCCTTGCCAAGGGTTATAAAATGAAGTAATGGGTCCTCCATTTCTCTCTCCTTGTTGTGGTGCCTCCTCCCACAGTTCTGGAGATGGAATGCTGTTTGGAATTAGATGGGGAAATAGTTTCATTTTAAGAGCTGTTTCTTCTCCAAACACATTGCTGAGCTACTGGAAACCATTCAATCTAACAAAGTCACTCTGTTACCTCACCCGGGTGCACGCTTTCTTTCTCTCTTTTTCCTTCTTAGGGTGCGTCTACGCTGTAGTATGAATGCTGTTTAGTGCCATTTTAACTGCCATGGCTCAATGTTATGGGATTTATACATGATAGACATGTATAAATATGTGAGGAGGGAGCAAGCTTGTTTTCTGCTGCTCTGGAGACTAGGACGCGGAGCAATGGCTTCAAACTACAGGAAAGGAGATTCCACCTTAACATTAGGAAGAACTTCTCATCAAGCTACAAGTTCCAGCACTCCTTGTTGTTTTTTATTCATTCAGTTGCTTCCAACTCTTTGTGACCTCCTGTACCAGCCCAGGCTCCCTGTCGGCCATCACCACCTCCAGCTTCTTCAGAGTCAAGCCAGTCCCTTCAAGGATACCATCCATCCATCTTGCCTTTCTTTTTCCTCCTATTTTCCCCAAACATCATTGTCTTCTCCAAGCTTTCCTGTCTTCTCATGATGTGGCCAAAGGACTTCATCTTGGCCTCTAATATCCTTCCCTCCAGTAAGCAGCCGGGCATTATTTCCTGGAGTATGGACTGGTTGGATCTTCTTGTGGTCCAAGGCACTCTCAGAATTTTCCTCCATCTCCACAGTATCAAAAGCAGCACCAAAAGCATCTATCTTCCTTCACTCAGCCTTCATTCTGGTCCAGCTCTCCCATCCATAGCTCTCTTCTTTAGCCTGAAGAAGAGAAGGCTGAGAAGAGACATAATCAGGGCCATGTATAAATATGTGGTAAGAAGTCATAAGAAGGAGGGAGCAAGCTGGTTTTCTGCTGCCCTGGAGACTAGGACACGGAACAATGGCTTCAAACTACAAGAAAGAAATTCCATCTGAACATGAGGAAGAACTTCCTGACTGTGAGAGCCGTTCAGCAGTGGAACTCTCTGCCCCAGAGTGTGTGGATGCTCCTTCTTTGGAAGCTTTTAAACAGAGGCTGGATGGCCATCTGTCGGTGCAGCTTTGAATGCAATTTTCCTCCCTCTTGGCAGAATGGGGTTGGACTGGATGGCCCATGATGTCTCTTCCAACTCTATGATTCTATGATTCAATCGGTTACTATGGGGAATAACATTGGTTTGATTATGCGGATCTTTGTTGCCATTGTGATGTCTCTACTCTTCACTATTTTATCGAGATTGGACATTGCTCTCCTCCCAAGAAGGAAATGTCTTCTGATTTCCTGGCTGCAGTCTGCGTCTGCAGTAATCTTCATGCCTTAGCATGGAGCCATGTTCAAATTCAGCCTGCATAAAGCCTTATTTATTATTTATTCATTTACCATATTTATATACCATCCTTCTCAACCTGCAGGCGACTCAGGGCAGTTTACAGTCGGTACCAAGAGGGTTGGTACTGACTGTAAAATATAAATTACAATACAATTAAAAACAATTGGTTTATGAAATTTTACAATACCAACTTGGTTCTTTTCTTCAGGGGAAGAAGAGACATTGGTGAACACATCCTTTTGAGTCCCGCTACATGAACCGAAGTCTAACAACACTGAAGTATTAACTTTTTAGTTCTATTTGGAAGCATATGGCATGGGCATGACAAAGGGAACATAAGCAGTGAGCTAATCCTCACTTTTCCTGCAGGGAAGGTGGATCCATGGGTGGCATAACTGGTCAGGAAAATCCTGTCTTTCCCTTCTGAAAGTTATATTTCATTTTATCTTTTTCTTCTTTTCTGATTACCTGGCATAACCAAGGTTCAGGTTTAGGAAATGAACCTTTTGGCGCAAGGCATTGGCACGCGTGACTTCCATCTGCTAAACTAGGGACTTTGGTTATGCTTTCTGGCCTGTAGGGCTGGGCGGTTTCGTTTCGTTAATTCGTAATTCGTTAAAAAATTCATTAATTTTTCAATTACAAAACGATAACAAACCAGTCTGGAGCAATTTTTAAAAAAAACCGAATTTTTAAATCGTTTCGTAAATGATTTGTATTTCGTTATTGTATTCGTTTCGTTATTGTTTTGAGGTCGTTTCGTTATTATTTCCGCATGTCTGGGGCAAGTTTTATAGTTGTTTTTGGTTTAATTAAGCTTCAGAAGTTCCCCCTGTCCCATTTGGAGGTTTTTTAGCGTATTGCGCGGTCGCGTCCGCCATTAACGAATCGATTCGTTATTGTTTCGGAAATCGATTCGTTATTGTTTTGTAATTTTTTTTCACATTTACGAAATTTCGTAAATATCGAACTTTTTTAAAGGAAAATTTTGTAATTATTTTAAATAACGAAACGCAAAAAACCCCAAAAAATGAATCGATTTTAAAACAAAATTTTCCGTTGTTACCCAGGCCTACTGGCCTGCTCTGCAAAAATTCGTGGTGATACATAGGTGGGCAGGCTTGACTTATTTGGCAGACATTGTATGAATTTTTTTTGCCACCGAAAAAAGAAAAACCCTGCACGCGGTTACAGACCCAGCCAAAATATTCGAAAGGAAGTTTTTCCAGCTGCTTCAGCCAAGACATACAGGTGGATTTAACAGAAAGCATCCACTGGAAAGATCCTTTTACAGACTTTGAAATTCTAACAATGGAAGGAGAGTTGCATGTATGTATCAGTCCGTGGAGTCAAGCAAGAGACGTATGGATCACTTGACTCAATCATTGATAAAGTGTGCATGTGCATTTCCAACAAAGGGTCGCCAAACTTCTCTCTGACTTCTGGAGATACAGTACATTGAGGATTGGTAACCAAGATGTTGTGTGATTTCAGCTTCCGCAAGAACTACAAATTTGAGAACCCGGTATGTCTAGCCTCCCAAAATGCCGAATGAGACACAGATGGGTTGAAGGCAAAACCACAGGCTGATTGGCAATGACCAAAGAGGATGTCAGCAGGAAAAGCTGTCACGGTGGTTAAACCCTCATGCCATCTGGACTGCTGACTCAAAGATTGGTAGTTCAAATTGGCAGGATGGGGTGAGCTCTCATCTGTCAGCTCTAGCTTCCCATGTGGAGACACGAGAGAAGCCTCCCACAGGATAATAAAACATCCATAATAAAACATCCATAAAACATGCAGTTGATCCGGGATTCCCTCTGACATCATTGCAGGTGGTCCTCATTGTGGCAGGAAACTTAAATAAATGTCATTGGATTATTTTGAAGAGTTTGTCCATTTATAAATCTGCCCTCAAGAGAGGCGCAATCGGAAAATAATGCAGTGTGGAAATCTGAAAAAAAGAATTTGCAAAGCCCACCTCCTTCAAGATGAACTGAACCCCCTCAACTGGGCTCTACAGGCCAACGGAGACTCCACCTCAGACATCAGAAGAGCTGCAAGACCAAGAACAAGCCACGAGAGTAAAGACGAAGATCCACCCAGAGGAAAAGTGTTCCTGCCATACATCAAGGGAACCACTGACCACAGAGGGAAGCTGATGAGGAAACACAACATACAAACTATCTACAGACTCACCAAGAAAATCCAACAAATGCTACATTCAGCAAAGGACAAGAGGGATCCTCTCACTTCTGCAGGAGTCTACCGTGTACCATGCAACTGTGGACAAGTCTACATAGGGACCACCAAACGCAGCATTGCCCAAACACGAATCAAGGAACATGAAAGGCACTGCAGACTACTTCAACCAGAGAAGTCAGCCATAGCAGAGCACCTGATGAACCAGCCTGGACAAGGCATATTATTGGAGAACACAGAAATGCTGGACCACTCTCACAACCACCATGTCAGACTATACAGAGAAGCCACTGAAATTCACAAGCATGTGGACAATTTCAACAGAAAGGAGGAAACCATGAAAATGAACAAAATCTGGCTACCAGTATTTAAAAAACAGCACAACAACAGAGAGGAAACAAGCAAAGACATCTAATCACCTCTCAACAAAAGTTTGCTCTAGGCACTGTCAGGCCATTATATCCTAATCAAGGTGGTTAGTTGAAACATTCACACCTAGCTCCAGCAGACAATAGCCCTTTGTCCCACCCTGGTCCTTCCACAGATATATAAACCCTTTTTCTAGTTCCAACAGACCTCACTACCTCTGAGGATGATTGCCATAGATGCAGGTGAAGTGTCAGGAGAGAATGCCTCTAGACCATGGCCATATAGCCCGAAAAAACCTACAACAACCCAGGAGAGACCAGCACTGTGACAGAAAAGACAAAGATCTTGTAAAGGCACAGGTCTTAGGATTCCACAGAACCATGGCAGTTGAAGTAGTACCAAACTTCATTCAGTCTACAGCAAGCATGGGCAAACTTGGGTCCTCCAGATGTTTTGGACTTCAACTCCCACCATTTCTAACAGCCTCAAGTGCTTTCCTTTTCCCCCTCAGCCGTTTAAGCGGCTGAGGGGGGAAAGGAAAGCGCTCGAGGCTGTTAGGAATGGTGGGAGTTGAAGTCCAAAACATCTGCAGAACCCAAGTTTGCCCATGCTTGGTCTACAATGTAGTGTCATCCCAAGCCTAGCTCCAAGAACCCTTTCCTGAGATCCTTAATCCCAAAGAGCTATCTTTACCATTAGGTTTTCACTGTGCTCTCGCAGTCCTGACAGAGCTATGATTTAAGTGAATTTCATATGCAACATTAGATACACTGTTGGCGTGCTCCTTTCCCTTTTCTAAAACCAGGCTTGGCAAAGTGCCTTTCCTTTGCTTTTTGCTCTAACGGGTCAGGAATGTGGAAACAGCTGTAAAGCAGGGAAACTGTGGTATGTGCGGTGGGGAGAAGATAAATGTTAGCCCTGGGTTTCGCAACTGATATAGTCCACATGGACTTTAGGTCTCAGACCGGCTTGCTAGCTACCCAATTGCACTCCACTGCACACCAAGACCAGAATGCACAATCAGGCTCAGCCTTCCACATTTGAAGGTTTTGACTATTGGTTAATACAGGATTCTTTAGGGACTGTGGTACAAAGTAGACCATAGAGTTATCCAGTAGGATCTAGATCAGGGGTGTCAGATTCATTTTCATGGAGGGCCAGAGGGCAGATGAATCCATGGATAGAAAAACTATGGTTTTTTTTTTACAGTGGTTGCTGCTCTATATTTGTTTTTATAGTGGTTGTGAAACGTGGACTATCTACAGACGTCACATTCAACTCCTAGAATGATTCCATCAGTGCTGCCTGTGAAAAATCCTGCAAATCTCTTGGGAAGACAATGTTGCCACTCAGCTTGTGAGCCTGAAAAAGAAAGTGCTTGAAGCTGTAAGGAATGGTGGAAGATGAAGTCCAAAACATCTGGAGGACCCAAGTTTGCCCATACTTGGTCTACAATGTAGTCACCCAAAGCACTTGAGTCTGTTAGGAATGGTGGGAGTTGAAGTCCAAAACATCTGGAGGACCCAAGTTTGCCCATACTTGGTCTACAATGTAGAATCACCCCAAGCGCTTGAGACTGTTAGGAATAGTGGGAGTTGAAGTCCAAAACTTCTGGAGGACCCAAGTTTGCCCATGCTTGCTGTAGACTGAATGAAGTTTGCTACTACTGTTTGGGCCTTCTGAGCCTGACTTTGGCCTTTCTGATTTCCTGCAGGGTGACGAGGAGGCTGATGGGTTACAGATTCCTATACATGTTTCAGACGGGGCTGATAGTGTGGCTGCTGAAGGAGAAACAAGAAGTCAGTTCCTCAGAGAAAGGGAATGTTCCTGCAGTTAGAGAGACCTATAGCGAGAGTGAAATCCCACACGGCCAGGTGGAGGATCCCTCCCAGCTTGACTCTGATAAGGGGTTGCATAGCCTTGCAGATAATAAATTAATGAGCAAACAGGATCGTTTGCAATTAAGGCTTCGGAGAAGAACTCGCTTGGCCAGCAAGCGAGAAGCCAAAGGTACCCAAGGTCAATGCAATGCTTTCATGTTCACAAAGGGTATTAAGTCTTGTAGCTGACAGGCAGTTGTTGTCAGTCCAACTTCGCTCTTCCCATGTTAACTTCTGGAGATTTTCCTTGGCTTTTAGCAGCACACTTCTGGCTTCCTGAGTCTGGGATTTGGGTCTTGTTTTCAACTGTTTACCATGGATTTTTGTTTGACCATTGCTAAAGGATTATGCTTCATGTTTTTGCCTTTGGATCTTGGGAACTTTGCCTTTACATTTAAGTCTCTGTTTTGCCTATGGAACTTTGGCATTTCTATTTCTTTGTTTTGATTTTGCTTTTCTCAATAAACTACAAAAACCTACAGCCTTGGTGTGGTGGTGTCTGGAGCAAGGTGAAAACTACCCTGAGTTGCAACAGACAAGCGGACAAATGTCAGCGTGCTGGAAGAAGCAAAGATCACCAGCACTGAAGCGATGGTCCTCTGCCATCAACTTCACTGGACCGACCACCTTGTCCACCATCTCCCAAAGCAGTTGCTCTACTCCGAACTCAAGAATGGAAAACGGAATATTGGTGAGCAGGGAAAGAGATTGAAAGATGGGCTCAAAGCCAACCTACCTCTCTCTCTCTGTCTATATCCTTCTCTCCCTCTCGCTTCTGTAGAACGATGCATTCAGTTTGTATTATTTAAAACGACTCCTGAAGGATCTCTGTTAGCAGATTTGCATTTTAAAAATGTACCCTGCACTGCATCTGGGATGAGAAAACAACCTTAATAGGGGAATAGACTCAGCATGCTTTAGGAAATGTTATTTCTGTGTTGTCAAAGGCTTTCATGGTTGGAATCAATGGGTTGCTGTGAGTTTTCCAGGCTGTATGGCCATGTTCCAGAAGCATTCTTGATATCCGAACGTTTTCTCCCCTATGAACCATCAAGGACATTAAGATCTTCCGGAGAGGCCCTGCTCTCAGTCCCACCACCTTCGCAAGCCCGTTTGGTGGGAACGAGAAACAGGGCCTTCTCTGTGGTGGCCCCTTGGCTATGGAACTCTCTCCCAAGCGAGATTAGATCTGCCCCCTTCCTCTTGTCCTTCAGGAGGCTAGTGAAATCCTGGTTATGGAACGAAGCATTCCCAGAATAATGGCTGAGACTGGTTACAGACCAAAGTGAGTGACCACATATGCGGACTGAGTTGAACATGATTTTACCTTGGCGATTTGGTATATATGTATTTTATCTATATGTATTTTAATCTTGTATTGTTGTATGATGTTTTAACTTGCATTAGTAGCATTGAATCCTTGCTGTAAGCCAGTCTGAGTTCCTCTACGAAGGTGAGAAGATCAGGATATAAAAGTTTTTAATAATAATAATAATGGGTTGTAGGTTTTTTCAGGCTATATGGCCATGATCTAAAGGCAATTTCTCCTGACATTGCGCCTGCATCTATGGCAAGCATCCTCAGAGGTAGTGAAGTCTGTTGGAACTAGGAAAAGGGGTTTATATATCTGTGGAATGACCAGGGTGGGACAAAGGACTCTTGTCTGTTGGAGCTAGGTGTGAATGTTTCAACTGATCACTTTGGATTTAATTGCCTGGCAGTGCCTGGAGCAATCTTTTGTTGAGAGGTGATTAGATGTCCTTGTTTGTTTCCTCTCTGTTGTTGTGCTGTTCTAATTTTAGAGTTTTTTAATACTGGTCGCTAGATTTTGTTCATTTTCATGGTTTCCTCCTTTCTGTTGAAATTGTCCACATGCTTCTTGTGGATTTCAATGGCTTCTCTGTGTAATCTGACATGGTGGTTGTTCGAGTGGTCTCCAGAACATGGCCACATAGCCATATAGCCCGAAAAAACCTACAACAGCCCAGTGATTCTGGCCATGAAAGCCTTCGACAATATATGGCTGTTACTGTTTTGTCAAACTGCATTAAACCTTCAGTGTAGATGCGCCTAAATTGCACAAAATGCAATTTGGCCATTGTGACCTTAAGACAGGACCGAGGGATGTCCATAATAGGAAAAAAGGATGGCAACTCCAAGCTATTTTTCAGTTGGAGAAGTGGCAGGCATCTGTCAGCTCTCTGGGCTCTTTTATATATTTTTCCTCCTTTCATAGAAAGCCATACCACAAAAGCAATAAACATCCCTCTAAGCTCCCAGCTGCAGGCCTAAACTGAATGAACTCATCTCTCTTCTCTCTCTTTTTTTTTTTTTTTTACTTTTTGCAACAGGCATGCTTAACTCAAACCAGATTTTGGAACTGAGAACGGTGCCAAAGCGAGGACGCTGCACACCTGTGTTTGCGCATTCCTCCAGCAAAAGGCCGCCCCATCGCCACCTTCTGCCATTTGCCAAAGCGTTTCTTTTCCGAACTCCCCCCCCCTCTATATATATATATATATATATATATATATATATATATATATATTCTGAGCCATCTGCAAAAAGCTATTTTGTGCTCTCGGTTAACCATTCCACCACTGCTGCATGCCTGAAACGTGATGGAGAAAACATCAATCACAATTATGTAAAGAGACTGCCCTTAAAATAACTACAGAGCTTTGCATTTTCTTACTTTGCCTGAGCTATTGAAAATAGCTTCGTTGAGACGATGGACCCATTCAAAGTGCAATATGGTACAATTTGAACTACATTATAGGGTCAGTGTAGACAAGGCATGAGCAAACTTGGGCCCTCTGGGTGTTTTGGACTTCATCTCCCACCATTCCTACCAACCTCAGACCCCTTCCTTTTCCCCCTCAGCCTCTTAAGGGCCACCCATTCCTGGAGGGCCACCCATGCCTGGTTTAGACCGTATAATATAGTTCAATGCAGTTCAAACTGCATTATATACAAGTATAGCAAATAAATAAATAAATAAAATTATATGGCTCTACGCTGATTGTATACTGCAGTTCATATACTGCAATCACATTCGGGCTGAAAAGGAATGGAATGTGTCCAGAGGAGGGCGACTCAAATGATCAAGGGTCTGGAGAACAAGCCCTATGAGGAGCGGCTTAAGGAGCTGGGTATGTTTAGCCTGAAGAAGAGAAGGCTGAAAGGAGATATGATAGCCATGTATAAATATGTGAGATGAAGCCACAGGAAGGAGGGAGCAAGCTTCCTTTCTGCTTCCCCGGAGACTAGGACGCAATGGAACAATGGCTTCAAACTACAAGAAAGGAGATTCCATCTGAACATGAGGAAGGACTTCCTGACTTTGAGAGCCGTTCAGCAGTGGAACTCTCTGCCCCGGAGTGTGGTGGAGGCTCCTTCTTTGGAAGCTTTTAAACAGGGGCTGGATGGCTATCTGTCAGGGGTGATTTGAATGCAATATTCCTGCTTCTTGGCAGAATGGGGTTGGACTGGATGGCCCATGAGGTCTCTTCCAACTCTTTGATTCTATGATTCTATGATTCTAAGGGCAGGAATAAAGTGTGGTAAATAAATAAATTCATATACTGATCATATACTACATATACTGATCATATACATACTACTGAAAGCCAAAACTCAGGTCACAACATCTGTTATAGAACTCCAATATGCAGATGATAGAGTAGCCTATGCGCATTCAGAAGAAGACCTACAAGCCACTCTAAATACCTTTGCAGAAGTATACAAGAAATTACTTACTTATTTAGGCGATCCCTCGTAGTCCGAGGATGATGGTCCTCCAAGAGTGGTAACCTGGGGGTGGATCCGTAGGTGGCTGTGGAGCCCTGTTCTTGTTCTGCATCTTCTCCCACAGTGAGGGCATCGGTTTCCAGGTGGGAGGCAGTCCTGGTCGGGGTTGGYTTGATGYGCCTTCTTCTTGGCACATTTCTCTCTTCGCCCTCCATTCGTAYTTCTTCAAATTCTGCAGCACTGCTGGTCACAACTGACCTCCAGCTGAAGCGCTCAAGTGCCAGGGCTTCCCAATTCTTAGTGTCTATGCCAGAGTTTTCTTAATTACTTAGGCGATTCCTCGTAGTCCGAGGATGATGGTCCTCCAAGAGTGGTCACCTGGGGGTGGATCCGTAGGTGGCTGTGGAGCCCTATTCTTGATCTACATCTTCTCCCACAGTGAGGACAATGGCATCRGTTTCCGGGTGGGAGGCRGTCCCGGTCGGGGTTGGCTTGATGMGCCTTCCTCTTGGCACGTTTCTCTCTTTCGCCCTCCATTCGTGCCTCTTCAAATTCTGCAGCACTGCTGGTCACAACTGATCTCCAGCTGAAGTGCTCAAGTGCCAGGGCTTCCCGATTCTCAGTGTCTATGCCAGAGTTTTTAAGGTTGGCTTTGAGCCCATCTTTAAATCTCTTTTTCTGTCCACCAACATTCCGTTTTCTGTTCTTGAGTTCGGAGTAGAGCAACTGCTTTGGGAGACCGTGGTTGGGCATCCGGACAACATGGCCAGTCCAGCGGAGTTGATGGCGGAGGACCATCACTTCAATGCTGGTGGTCTTTGCTTCTTCCAGCACGCTGACATTTGTCTGCTTCTCTTCCCAGGAGATTTGCAGGATTTTCCAGAGGCAGCAGCACTGATGGAATCATTCCAGGAGTTGCATGTGACGTCTGTAGACAGTCCACGTTTCGCAGGCGTATAGCAGGGTTGGGAGGACAATGGCTTTATAAACAAGCACCTTGGTATCCCTACGACTGTCCCGGTCCTCAAACACTCTCTGCTTCATATGAGAAGCTCGGCCTCTCATTGAACATCAAGAAAACCAGTGCTCTTCTAGCAGTCACCAGCCAATCTCTCTCCAATACCAGAAATACAGCTTAATGCTGTAACATTAGAAAATGCTGACCATTTCCGTTCCCTTGGCAGCCACCTCTCCACCAAAGTCAACATTGACACTGAGATACAACACCGCCTGAGCTCTGCAAGTGCAGCATTTTTCTGAGTGAAGCAGAGAGTGTTTGAGGACCAGGACATCCGTAGGAAGACCAATGTGCTTGTTTATAAAGGCATTGTCCTCCCAATCCTGCTCTAAACTTGCAAAATGTGGACTTTCTATAGACGTCACACTCAACTCCTGGAACAATTCCATCAGTGTTGACCCTGAAAAATCCTGCAAATCTCTTGGGAAGATAGACAGATAATTGTCAGCATGCTGGAAGAAGCAAAGACCACCAGCATTGAAGCGATGCTCCTCCGCCATCAAATCCGCTGGACCGGCCATGTTGTCCGAATGCCCAATCACTGTTTCCCAAAGCAGTTACTCTACTCCCAACTGAAGAATGGAAAACAGAATGTTGGAGACAGGAAAAGAGATTTAAAGATGGGCTTAAAGCTAACCTTTAAACTGTGGCATAGACAGAGAGAAATGGGAAGCCCTGGCCCTTGAACGTTCCAGCTTGAGGTCAGCTGTGACCAGCAGTGCTGTGGAATTTGAAGAGGTACGAATGGAGGGCGAAAGAGAGAAATGTGCCAATAGAAAGGCATGTCAAGCCAACCCTGACCGGGACCACCTTCCAACTGGAAACTGATGCCTTCACTGTGGAAGAACGTGTGGGTCAAGAATAAGGCTCTATAGTCACCTACTTATCCACCACCAAGACCCTACACTTGGAAGGCCATTGTACTTGGACAACGAGGAATCGCCTAAGTAAGTAAGAAAGTAATTATACTGTATTGTCGAAGGCTTTCATGGCCGGAATCACTGGGTTGTTGCAGGTTTTTTCCAGGCTATATGGTCATGTTCTAGAGGCATTCTCTCCTGACGTTTCGCCTGCATCTATGGCAAGCATCCTCAGAGGTAGTGAGGTCTGTTGGAACTAGGAAAATGGGTTACAGATATATAAACCCTTTTTTCCTACTTCCAACAGACCTCACTACCTCTGAGGATGCTTGCCATAGATGCAGGCGAAACGTCAGGAGAGAATGCCTCTAGAACATGGCCATATAGCCCAGAAAAACCTAAAACAACCCAGTAATTATACTGTAGTTTCAAACTGCATCATATGGCATTGTAGATCCAGCCATGCTTTTTAATTTTCTCAAGCCACTTTGGGTTTTGGTGTGTTTTATTCCATTACTTCATTAGGGAATTAGAAATAATAAAGAATATCCTTCCCATTTAAATACTGGATCATTCCAGTATTTAAATGGAGCAAAAATGATCTTAAGATTCTCTCCCATTTGCTCTATGGTGTCTGTACCGAGAGTGGAGTGGAGTTAATTAAAAGGCTGGTGATTAATGAACTAAACCTTCTTTAATTAATTGTCAGCAGGAAAAATAACATTCTTCCTATGACCTCGCCCTCCTTCCTTCCTCTCCAACACACACAAGTATATGCGTACCAGTAAACTTTACACAAAACAAGAAAAACCCAATTGGCACCCCCAAGGTGTTTACATGGTCTTAAATTTGCAAAAATTCCCCCCAAGCAATTTTTTTTTGCTGGAATCTATATTCCCAGTTCAGGTCACCTTTGCAATTCTGAAATATCTCCAAGCACCTAGTTAAAAATTCTATGTTGGCTTTTTCTTGACCCAGGCAGTTCAGGGAGCACCTGTGTAATTTGCATTATGGGATTTGTATTCTTCACTCAACATTGTTGTTCTTGTGTGCCTTCAAGTCAACATAAGCAGCTGCGATCCTGCAAGGCACTATGAAAAACAGGGAACGTTTCCTAGGTAAACAGAATCATAGAATCCTAGAGTTGGAAGAGACCTCATGGGCCATCCAGTCCAACCCCCTGGCAAAAAGCAGGAAAATTGCATTCAAAGCACCCCCGACAGATGGCCATCCAGCCTCTGTTTCAAAGCCTCCAAAGAAGGAGCTTCCACCACACTCCGGGGCAGAGAGTTCCACTGCTGAACGGCTCTCACAGTCAGGAAGTTCTTCCTCATGTTCAGATGGAATCTCCTTTCTTGTAGTTTGAAGCCATTGCTCCATTGCGTCCTAGACTCCAGGGAAGCAGAAAACAAGCTTGTTCCCTTCTCCCTATGACTTCCTCTCACGTATTTTTACATGGCTATCATGTCTCCTCTCAGCCTTCTCTTCTGTAGGCTAAACAAGCCCAGCTCTTTAAGCCACTCGAGATCCTTGATCATATAAGTCACCCTCCTCTGGACACATTCCAGCTTGTCAATATCTCTCTCCAATTGTGGTGCCCAGAATTGGACACAATATTCCAGGTGTGGTCTAACAAAGGCAGCAGATACTTACAGAAGATAATAGTAGTAGTAGTAGTAGTAGTAGTAATAATAATAATAATTTTTATTTATATCCCGCTACCATCTCCCAAGGGACTCGGTGTGGCTTACATGAGGCCGAGCCCACAATACATCAATACAAGCAATAACAACCACAATACGAAGCAAAATACAACGACTAATACAAAGCAATTAAAATAAATCTCACACACAAATAGCATAAACATTGAACAGTAGCACAAAACACATTTAAAACTATGGCTGGGCCAAATGTAATTAAATTAAAAAATATAATGCTGGGCATGAACAAGATAGAGGAGGTGGGGCATTGGTAGAAATGAACAAGCAGTCCTAAATCAGTATAAAGTGCTTTTAGAGGACATAATGCCAAGGGTTCACTGTTCTGGGAAGGCACACTGGAACAACCATGTTTTCAAGCTCCTCCTGAAGAATGCCAGAGTTGGGGGCATGTCTGATGTGCTTAGGAAGTGAGTTCCAGAAGATCCCACAAGAGCAACACAAAGCTGCGTTAGGGCCCTTCCACACAGCCATAAAACCCAGAATATCAAGGCAGATAATCTACAATATCTGCATTGAACTGGATTATCTGAGTTCACACTGCCAGATAATCCAGTTCAATGTGGATTTTATACAGGAAGTTCCTTAATCTCATTTTAGCACACAGTTCTGGAACAGCCAGCATGCATGCAAAAATCTCCCATCCATCATGAACTCTCTTACTTGTCAGTGTATTCATGGTCATGGGATCACTCTGAGTATTTACCTACATTTACTGAAATCAGTCTATTTCTTGCTTAAAGACATTGGACTATGGACTAGTGTGCTAGTAAACCTACGATGTTCAATGTATTGTCAAAGGCTTAGGCTGGAATCACTGGGTTGTTGTAGGTTTTTCAGGCTATATGGCCATGCTCTAGAAGCATTCTCTCCTGACGTTTCACTTCACAACCTGTGAGGATGCTTGCCATAGATGCAGGCGAAACGTCAGGAGACAATGCTTCTAGAACATGGCCATATAGCCCTGAGCGAGGGCTGGGTAAATGACCTTGGAGGGCCATATCTGACCCCCAGGCCTTAGTTTGAGGACCCCTGGTCTAGGTCATATTCTACTAGCTTGTTTGCAAAGACATCATGGGAGACCTTGTCAAAGACCTTATTGAGATCAATATATGCCACATCCACATGTTACATTTGGGCTCTTGTTCACTCGTATATCCTTTGGCTCCCCAGCAAGAGTTGAAAATGGAATCGTGCTTCCCTTTCCTTCCCTCCGCTGGGTTTACATTTTGGCGATTAATGTGATTTCACAGGGTTCTGGCCCGCCAGCCCTTCTCCCTGCCTCCCATCCTGACCACCCTTCCTGTATGAGCCATATAATCGATTTTGCATGCTTTTGCTAATCCTAGCATGAAGGAGTTGACTTATTTTCGGTATTAAATAACAGGTGTTCGTTACAAGGTAGACACAACGAACAAAAAAGCCAATCAAAGCAAGAGGCCCGATCCCTACCGCTGTCACTATAATTTAATATGCAAAACAGCGCCAGCTATTTCAGGCTGCTCATTTCGTAACATATAATCTTAGGTTAAGTGGAAGGGGGAAACGCAAAGGGGCGAGTTGGCTTCGCTCCAACAGGCTCTGGGGCCGGGCTGGGACTCCACTCCCAAAGGACAAGAAATGTGTGGCCTCTCAGCTTGATGGGATGCGGCACGACTGGGTTTGCAAGCTTTGGTTTTCTCCAAGCAAAACAGATTGATCAAAATGGAGTATGTCCACAGTGGACAACTATGACACTTTTGACACCACCTGCCATGAATTCCTGGGATTTACAGTGTGGAGTTTGAAGTTCTGAGGAGTTCCTAGAGCTTTCCAGTAGAAATATCTTAAATCCACAATGCAACGACAAATCCCAAGTTTTCATAGGACGGGCCACTAACTGTGCTGTCACGTGCTGGGCCTGTGAAAGAGTCTATAGACAGGACGTGTTTTCTATATGCCCAGCAGGACGCCAGGGGTGCCTCGGCTGAGAGGCCTTTCGGATTTGCCCACACAAAGTTCTTTTAAAGACTTGGAAAGTTCAACAAGTTTTTATTGATGCTTAACTAACCAGGCCCAGCCCTTTTGGTACTAATGTTGGAGAGTGGTCCCTGGTCAAATGGTCCCTGTTCAAGTGGGCCCTGGTCAAAATGGGCCCTGGTCAAGTGGTCCCTGGTCAAGTGGTCCATGTTCAAGTGGTCCCTGGTCAAAGTGGTCCCTTGTCAAAGTGGTTCCTGTTCAAGTGGTCCCTGGTCAAAGTGGTCCCTGGTCAAATGGGCCCTGTTCAAGTGGACCCTGGTCGAAATGGGCCTTGGTCGAATGGGCCCTGGTCAAAAAAAGGTTAGGAACCACTGATCTAGAAACTACGTACATTCCTATTGATGCTGCCTATAGCCAAATTGGCTTTTTAGCTGCCATGGATATACTCTAGAAAAGTCAAGTTCTTGCTATAATCCCATGGAATTGCCTCCGCCTGAAAAAGGTACTTGTAGAGACTTGAATTGAAACCCAAAGCAGAATCAACAGGGGAAAAGGTGGGGAAAATTACTCTTTTGCACAACTTCATCTGCGATTCTCTAGTCAACATGGCTAGAGATCTCCAGTTCTGGTCACCACAGTTCCAGAAGGATATAGATAAGCCAGAATGTCCGCAAAGGAGGGCAACCAAAACCGGATGCACGTGAAGTCTGACCAAAGCAGAATAGATTGGGACTAAGACTTCCCTTGATCTGAACAGTAGATTGATGCCACCTAAAATGTCATTGGCTGTTTTAGCCGCCACGTGACACTGTTGACTCATGTTCAAGTTGTGGTCTACTAAGATTCATAGCTTTTAAATGAGAGTAGATTGGAGATCCCCTCACACTCCCTGATTCTGGGTTGCATGGGTTGATTTCTTCATATCCAGTCAGTCCCTTTGCTGGTTGCTCTCCTCTCTTCCACTTTCACCTTTGTTACAGTAATTGCACTTCATTGCTTGTGAATTGTAGCTTACCAAAGTGTCCCACTAAAATGCCACCCCACTGCAGAGTATCCACTTTGAAGCAATAGTTTGGATAAGCCCAAAGTGACCTTAGAAGTCCAGCTGCTTTCTCAAACTTTCTTGGCTCTGGTGAAATAAGTCCTGTGCAAGCTTGCTGCAGGTTTTCCGCATTGCCTACGGAAAGCCATTCCTAAGAGAAGAAACCAATCCAGCAACTACTGGTTTTGCCTGGGAATCCAAGGTGTCCCTCCCTCGTGTGAAATGTGCAAAGCACTGCATTTCCCCCGGATTGAGCAAGTGATGAATTAATTGTGAGAGAAAAACATCCACTCACAAAAGTGAAGCTGGGAGGGTCAGGTGCATGCACGGCTCCTTCGCTTGCAAATTGCAATCTGGCAACTTCAGGGATGTTTCTGGAGGGATGTTGTTATCATCAGCATTATGGACATAATGTATTGTCGAAGGCTTCCATGGCCGGAATCACTGGGTTGTTGAAGGTTTTTTCGGGCTATATGGCCACGGTCTAGAGGCATTCTCTCCTGACGTTTCGCCTGCATCTATGGCAAGCATCCTCAGAAGTAGTGAGGTCTGTTGGAACTAGGAAGAAGGGTTTATATATCTGTGGAATGACCAGGGTGGGACAAAGGACTCTTGTCTGCTGGAGCTAGGTGTGAATGTTTCAACTGACCACCTTGATTAGCATATAATGGCCTGACATTGCCTTTCTGGAAAGGAGGAAACCATGAAAATGAACAAAATCTGGCTACCAGTATTAAAAAAAACTCTAAAATTACAACAGCACAACAACAGAGAGGAAACAAACAAGGACATCTAATCACCTCTCAACAAAAGTTTGCTCGAGGCACAGTCAGGATCTTGATTTTAACTATGAGACAATATGAGATGTTGATGCTTATTGATTGTTATAAGTGTTTATCCTTTTAAATGCTTCTTAACTGTTTTTATCATGTGTTATGTATTGTATTGTGGTTGTGAACCGCTCTGAGTCGCCCTGAGGACTGAGAAGAGTGGTATAGAAATGTAGTAAATAAATAAATATTTCTAAACAAGCACCTTGGTCTCCTTACGGATGTCCCAGTCCTCAAACACTCTCTGCTTCATTCGGAAAAATGCTGCACTTGCAGAGCTCAGGCGGTGTTGTATTTCAGTGTCAGTGTTGACTTTTGTGTAGAGGTGGCTGCCAAGGGAGCGGAAATGGTCAACATTTTCTAACGTTACACCACTAAGCTGTATTTCTGGCATTGGAGAGAGATAGGCTGGTGACTGCTGGAAGACCACTTTGGTTTTCTCGATGTTCAATTACAGGCCGAGCTTCTCATATGCTTCTGTGAAAGTGTTTAGAGTGGCTTGTAGGTCTTCTTCTGAATGAGCACAGACAACATTATCTTCAGCATATTGGAGTTCTATAACAGAAGTTGGTGTAACTTGGTTTTGGTTTTCAGTCTGCTGAGGTTAAACAGCTTGCCATCTGTCCGATAAATTATTTCCACTCTGGTGGGAAGCTTTCCGTCAACAAGATGAAGTATCATAGCGATATAGATGGAGAATGAGGTTGGGACAAGAACACATCCCTGTTTGACCCCTGATTCCATCTTAAATGGGTCACTTTGGGAGCCATTGGTGCCCAAGATTGTTGCCATCATGTCATGTACTCTGCTATAAAGACCAAATTTTCCTACAGAATTGCCCCTTTCCAGCCATGAATCTTTTCAACCATGAATCTTTATGAGAGTGCACCAAGCCAAACCCACTTCCATGCTGTGTTGACATCCAGATGGTCTAGCTGAGCTGACATTACTTCATCTATCCTAGGCCTTTTCCTTGCCATCTACCATATTTCAGCTCATAATAGTCATTCCTGTTAAAGTAAGGCCCACATCTACTTTGTCATACCAGTATATATATTTTCTTTTATTCTGGAGACATTTGCTGAGAAGGCAAACATTCTGCAAACCAAATGAAAAGTGGATCACCAATGTAAAGAACTTGGCAAACCAGATTTGGGGAATACTCTGGAGACAGGTTTGACCACAGCACTAATGGGCCAATAAATGCTGGCAATTTCCTTGTGGAGGAAATACACCTCTCGAGGCTAATTCACATGAATATTAGATTGCCAAATGGGCAGAGACAATCCTGTTCAATCTTCCCATTTCCCCATTAATATCCCACTTTCCCAGATGTATTTAAAATCTCCTGGTTTCTCTATAGCAGTGTTTCTCAACCTTCCTAATGCCATGAACCCTTAATACAGTTCCTCATGTTGTGGTGAACCCAAACCATAGATTTATTTTCGTTGCTACTTCATAACTGTAATGTTGCTACTGCTGTAATGTAAATCTCTGATATACAAGATGCATATTAATTCACTGGACCAAGTTTGGCACAAACACCTGATACATCCACATTTGAATACTGGTGGGGTTTGGGGGGGGGGGGTAGATTGATTTTTGTTATTTGGGAGTTTTAGTTGCTGGGATTTATAGTTCACCTACAATCAAAGAGCATTCTGAACTCCACCAGCGATAGAATCGAACCAATCTTGGCACCCAGAACTCTCATGACCAACAGAAAATACTGGAAGGGTTTGGTGGGCATTGACCTTGAGTTTTGGAGTTGTAGTTCACTGGCATCCAGAGAGCACTGTGGACTCAAACAAGGATGGATCTGGATGAAACTTGGCACGAATACTCAATATGCCCAAATGTGAACACTGATGGACTTTGGGGAAAATAGACCTTGACACTTGGGAGTTGTAGTTGCTGGGATTTATAGTTCACCTACAATCAAAGAACATTCTGAACCCCACCAATGATAGAATTGGGCCAAACTTGGCACACAGAACTCCCATGACCACCCAAAAATACTGGAAGGGTTTGGTGGGCATTGACCTTGAGTTTTGGAGTTGTAGTTCACCTACATCCAGAGAGCACTGTGGACACAAACCATGATGAATCTGGATCAAACTTGGCACGAATACTCAATATGCTCAAATGTGAACACTGATGGACTTTTGGGAAAATAGACCTTGACACTTGGAAGTTGTAGTTGCTGGGATTTATAGTTCATCTACAATCAAAGAACATTCTGAACCCCACCAATGATAGAGTTGGGCCAAACTTGGCACACAGAACCCACATAACCAACAGAAAATACTGTGTTTTCTGGTGGTCTTTGGTGACCCCTCTGATACCCCCCCCCTTCGCAACCCTGACCCTCAGGTTGAGAAATGCTGCCCTATATCCTCCTTCCACCTTTGCCCTTTATTTCAATTGCACGAAATATAAGTTGCATCTACACTGTAGAATTAATCCAGTTTACCACTACTTGAACTGCCATGGCTCAATGCTATGGAATCCATGGAGTTAACCTCTTCGAAGTTGTAATTTGGAAAGGCACCATCACTCTTTGACAGAGTAGGCCCAAGACCTTGTGAAGCTACATCTCCCAGGGCTTCATAGCATCGAGCCATGGCAGTTCAAAAGGTGCCAAACTGCCTTCAGATGCACCCAATGTTTATGCACAATGAAAAATCAGAAAGCAAAGACTTTACTATCTCATCCAAACTTGTGGACAATTTTGGATTGAATCACCCTTGAAAAAAATCCTCATGTCCAGAAATCCAAAGAACAAACCTTGATTTTGCCATCTTCTTTATATATATAAATGCTCTGTGCGTAATGAGTACCTTAAAAACAAAAGAACCAATGAACGAAATCACACCAGATTTGGCAACAAAATGTCTCACTACACAAGGAATGACCATCACTCAAAAGATTATGATTTTGTCATTTGGGAGATGTAGTTGCTGGGATTTATAGTTCACCTACAATCAAAGAGCATTCTGAACTCCACCAATGATGGAATTGAACCAAACTTACAGGCATACAGGCCTCCCATGACCAACAGAAAATACTAGCAGTGTTTGGTGGGTATTGACTTTGAGTTTGGGAGTTGTAGTTCACCTACAGAGAGCACCGTGGACTCAAACAATGATGGATCTGGACCAAACTTGGCATGAATATTCCATATACCCAAATATGAACACAGATGGCGTTTGGGGGAAATAGGCTTGGCATTTGGGAGTTGTAGTTACTGGGATTTATAGTTCACCTACAATCAAAGACCATTCTGAATGAACCCCACAAATGACAGAACTGGGGCAAACATCCCACACAGAGCCCCCATGACCAACAGAAAATGCTTAAGGCCATCCAGTCCAACTCCCTTCACCAGGGCAAGAAAACGTAATCAAAACCCTCCTGACAGAGAGCCATCCAGCCATAGATATAGATAGATAGATATGATTCATACACACAGAGATATAATATCATAGATTTGTAAGGGACCCCTAAAGAAGAACAATTATATGTTGCATGTTCCAGAGTAGGCAAACCAGACAATCTCTACGACAACACTGTCAAAGAAACATCAAGAAATACTGTTTATCCACAAGCATAATGACATTACATATATTAGAAACCAGCACTTTCTAATTCCTTTATTTTCCATACCACCACACTGGGCCACAGCAACGCGTGGCAGGGGACCACTAGTTTTATATAAAGGACACCATTCCACAACACCATTGAAGATACTAATGGGGTATGAGCATCGACAGATTTTGGTATCTGCAACTAAAACTGAGCTGGTGGCATTGGCCCCTTAAATTTGGGATATCTTAATAAAGGATGCTCAACCTTACCTGTTCATCCAGGATAGCGCCCGCCCAGCAACAGAGGGCGCTCTTGCCCCCAAAATGAACTCTAACTCTATTGGCTCTGTTTGCATCTAAGTATTGGCTCCCTCCCTAAAAATCTAGCCCACATTCCACACTTATGAGGTTGCTCCCCCAAGACACATCCAAACTAAGAGGTTAATAAGGAGGCATTTGTTTTTCTTTGCTGCTTTTCAGTTGGAAGGAAACCTTTGCAAGACTTCTCCAGAGGACCAGAAACTTGTTTACCCTTTCATGAAAGCAAAGGGTGCATCCACACTGTGGAATTAAGGCAGTTCGATGCCACCGGGTCAATGCTAAGGAATCACGGGAGTTGTAGTTATACGAGGTCTTAAGCCTCCTCTGCCAAACAGTGTTGGTGCCTCACCAAACCACAGCCCCTATTATTCCATAGCATGCAGTTAAAGAGAGATCGAACTGCATTAATTTTGCATTCTTAGGCCCTACCTACACTGCCATATAATCCTAGTTCAATCTGCATTATAATCTGGGGGTTCTTCTTTAAAGGTAAAGGTTTTCCCCTCACATTAAGTCTAGCTATGTCTGACTCTGGGGGGTGCTGCTCAGATCCATTTCTAATCCGAAGAGCCGGCGTTGTCCCTAGACGTCTCCAAGGTTATGTGGCCAGCATGACTGCATAGAGCTCTCTGCCACACTCCGGGGCAGAGAGTTCCACTGCTGAACGGCTCTCACAGTCAGGAAGTTCTTCCTGACTGTGAGAGCTGTTCAGCAGTGGAACTCTCTGCCCCGGAGTGTGGTGGAGGCTCCTTCTTTGGAAGCTTTTAAACAGAGGCTGGATGGCCATCTGTCAGGGGTGATTTGAATGCAATATTCCTACTTCTTGGCAGAATGGGGTTGGACTGGATGGCCCATGAGGTCTCTTCCAACTCTTTGATTCTATGCTTCTATGATTCTATGAGTGCCGTTACCTTTCCACTGAAGTGGTACTTAATGAACTACTCACATTGGCATGTTTGCAGACTGCTAGTTTGTCAGAAGTTGGGGCTAACAGCAGGAGCTCACCTTGCTCCCTGGATTCAAACCACCAACCTTTCAGTCAGCAAGTTCAGCAGCTCAGTGCTTTAATCTGCTGTGCCATTGGGGTCACCTCTTTAAAGGGGAAGAGATCTTATTGTCCTCAAATATATTAATTTCTGATACTGTGGGTACATCTACACCTGTGCTGGTATGGCTGTACCAGGAGCTCCAACTTTATTTTCTTTCTGTTATATGTTTTGCAGTCATAGGGCAAGCCTCCTGTCCATCATAATTAAGCTTTGGTTCTGCCCCTTGTTCTGGGCTCTAGGAGGGGAAAGAGCCATTTTTTGGGCAGTCTCACACAAGGTAGCTAAGCTATAGGACGTAGACCAGCTTGTCCCGTAGAAAAGCTTCCTTTCTCAATAACCATCCAGGGAAAAAGTAACATCCGGGGATACAGAAGCAGACATTCCAGAAGAAAGGCTGTGAGCTCTGGCTGAGAGCTCACAGCCTCTCAGCCTCACAGCATCAGAGGGAAGTTTCTAAGAATTCTCGAAGGGAGAACAGCATTACAGATGCACGGAACTCCAGCTGAAATATCTTCAAGCCTTGGCTGGTAGGTCTACTTGATACCCAGACACATTTGGAATCGGTAGTAGGTCCCACATCGATGAGGCATAGATAGAAAGCAGCATGGGAGAGGTTAAAAAGGGTTTTTCCTACAGAGAAACTTTAGTTAATCAAAGTCAGGTGCCAGTCCATTAAGGACTAGACTAAGAAAGCCTTGAAGTGTTGTTTGAACCATTGAAGATTTGTTGTTTGTTCCATAATAAAGACTTTGTTGCATCATCAAAGACTCTAAAGACCATCACTTCAGAAAAATCTCTGAGAACCTCTCTTTGAGGCCCCTGGGCTTCCCGCTGGGCTTAAAGTATACATCCTATAGAAAAGTACAGCTGTTACAGGCCCAGCGCGCAACAGCACAACACCATAGAATTAATCCAACTTGGCTGGATCTACACTGACCATTTAATGCAGTTTCAAACTGCATTACCTGGCAGTGTAGATCCAGTCTTTGACACTTCTTGAACTGCCGTGGCTCAATTCTTTGGAATCATGGAAGCCATAGTTTTACAAGACTTTTAGATTTCTCTGCACAAGAGTGGTGGTGCCTGACCAAACTACAACTCCTATGAGGCCATAACATGCAGCCAATTCGTTTAGAGTGGTGCCAAACTCCATCCATTCTGCAGTGCAGATGCAGCTGGTTTTATTTCTGGCTTCTTATAGCTGGCCTTTCCAGAAATGAACACTCATCCCAATGAAAAATGAATGTCGAAATAATACAGAACCCGCACCACAACAAAACAGGCTGCATTTTCTGGCTGAAAGGAAACCAAGGCTTTATAGTTGTTTGTAAGGAACAGTAGCAATTCTTACCCAATGTGAATTCTTTAAAAAGGAAGAAAATTCAAAGCCTTTTGTGCTAGGCAGGGACCTGCAATAAAAGAATGAATTACCGGGCAGTAAAAACATGAGCAACCGATGTTATCCTTGTAGTTGGGCAACGCTGTAGATTTCAGCAACTGGAGGGAAGGGAATACTCTACAATCTGTTCGGGTCAATAAATAGTCTTTTGCTTCCTCATCCTCTTTTCCCTTTGAATGTCTGGTTTGGGTTGAGGAATGTGCGAGCCGCAGGGGGTTGCATGATGAAACTGAAATCATGGAGGAATTTAAAAGGGTCTGACCCTGAAGGCCTGCGGACCCACCAAAAAGGGCTTGCTACAATGGTGAGCAAAGAGAAGCCCAATTTCAAAGGTTTTTCCTAAATTCCCAAAAGAAATCTCACCAAAGTTGAAGGAAGCGTCACCGAGATGATTTTATTGTGATTCAGTTGAAAAGGATGCAAAGCAGCAATATTTCACCAAGTTAAGCATACAGTGTACAAAATAAAGGCCTTTTTATACATAAAACAGAGCTGCCAGGTTTGAATCTCCCATTCCCCACCCCTCTGCCGGCTCGACAATGATTGGCTGGCGCTCTTCAGCTGGGAGGAGGCTTGGCCTTCTCCTGAGTGCCAATCACTGGGCTTCTACCGCCTCGGCGTCCTGATGAATCAGGAGAGAGGGAGGCGGGATGAGAGGAAACAATGCATTCTTGAGTGGATTATGAAGATTAGGAAATGTCCAAGTGACCAACGAGTCCTAAGGGCCTGCGAGCCAGTCTGGCTATTGTCACTGAGACATAGGAACAATGGGGGAACTTTGGTGGAAGTTTTGATGAGAAAAAAAGCTGAATGAGTGACAGATTAGGATGGGGTGCGGCTTTCCAAAGGCCTGCTCCGTCCTATTGAGATATGATCAAAATGCCAAGTGACTGCTTCCTCTGGGGGACCAACTCCGAGGCTTTTATGGGGGGGTCATGTTCGACTTCAAAAATTTAACCTGTTGTGGTGTGATGTACTAGGGAGATGGGCGGAATCAGAGCGGGATAATATTTCTATGAGATCTGTGAATAATGAAATCCACAAAAGTCAATTCTGCAAATATAGTGGGCTGTGTAGACCACAAGCTGAACATAAGTCAACAGTGTCATTGGGCAGCTATAAGAGTCAATATGATTGTAGTCTGCATGAAGAGGAGAATAGTGTCGAAACTGAAGGAAGTCATAATCCCACTCTATTCTGCTTTGGTTAAATCTCATTAACTAACAAAATGAAGTTCAACACTGACAAATGTTAGATACTCCACTTAGGCAGAAAAAAATGAAATGCAAAGATACAGAATGGGGAACGCGTGGTTTGAGAGCAGTATGTGTAAAGAAAGATCTTGGAGTCCTCATGGACAACAAGTTAAACATGAGCCAACTATATGATCAAGCAGCAAAAAAAACAAAAAAACAAAACGGCCAATGGGATTTTGGCCTGCATCAATAGGAGTATAATGTCTAGATCTAGGGAAGTCATGCTACCCCTCTATTCTGCTTTGGTTAGACCACACCTGGAATATTGTGTCCAATTCTGGGCACCACAATTGAAGAGAGATATTGACAAGCTGGAATGTGTCCAGAGGGTGACTAAAATGATCAAGGGTCTGGAGAACAAGCCCTATGAGGAGCGGCTTAAGAGCTGGGCATGTTTAGCCTGAAGAAGAGAAGGCTGAGAGGAGATATGATAGCCATGTATAAATATGTGAAAGGAAGCCACAGGGAGGAGGGAGCAAGCTTGTTTTCTGCTTTCTTGGAGACTAGGAACAATGGCTTTAAACTACAAGAAAGGAGATTCCATCTGAACATTAGGAAGAACTTCCTGACTGTGAGAACTGTTCAGCAGTGGAACTCTCTGCCCCAGAGTGTGGTGGAGGTCTATTGGAAACTCAGAAAATAGGGTTTATATATCTGTGGAAAGTCCAAGGTGGGAGAAAGAACTCTTGTCTGTTGGAGCTAGGTGTGAATGTTTCAACTGGCTACCTTGATTAGCATTTGATTGATTACCTGACAGTTTTTAGATGTGGCTTGTTACTGCCTGGGGGAATCCTTTGTTGAGAGGTGATTAGCTGTCCCTGGTTGTTTCTTGTCTGTAGTTCCCAATGTTTGAGTGTTGTTCGTTATTTACTGTTATAATTTTAGAGTTTTTTAATACTGGTAGCCAGATTTTGTTCATATTCATGGTTTCTTCCTTTCTGTTGAAATTGTCCACATGCTTGTGGATTTCAATGGCTTCTCTGTGTAGTCTGACATGGTGGTTGTGAGAGTGGTCCAGCATTTCTGTGTTCTCAAATGATATGCTGTGTCCAGGTTGGTTCATCAGGTGCTCTGCTGATTTCCCTTGTCCTTTTCCATCCCCATTGTCTTCTTATCCTTCCACCTGAAACAGAAATGAGCTTCTAGGTGTGTGTTAGGCCCCATCTAAACCGCCATATAATGCAATTTCAGAATGCAATTTAACTGTATTGAATGGCAGACTCTTATATTTCCGTTCAATGCAGTAAGTCTGCATTCTGAAATGGTATTATCTGGCAGTGTAGATCCAGCCTTAGTGTGTAAACACACTTGTATGCACACACAGACTTATACTATCAAGTATTGTGGGGGAAGGGGGAAGGAAAGGGACTCATCAACACTGCATTCTGTTGTTTTTCATTACTGGAGCTCTCCAAAGCCTTCAAAAGGGCAGCTTAGTTGAAACCAATAAAAATAGCAGGCAAAAGGTTGCCAAAAGCTTCATTTCCCCGGAGAGCGCAGGTGGAGGAAAGAGATCAGAGCCCGAGGCGAGAGCAAAGGCAAACACACACAGACCATCCCTCTGCATTTCTCTCCCAAAGTCTCCCTGTGGAGAAAGGAAAAATAAAGTTTTCCTCTTGTTTTGGCTGTTTCCCCTCTTTCTCATTTTAGCTTAACTCTGTTTGGTCCAAAGAGTTAAGCCTTTAGGCTTCCACATATATTTTGGGCAACTTTTCCTGTTTGTTGCTTTTTTTTTTTTTCAAACCCCTGGGAAAAAAAACACCAGTTGCTTTTGGCATCGGGAAGATTTTCAAACTGCTCATCGGAGGCACACCTGAGCGAGTGTTTTTCCTTCCTTGCTTTGGCATCAGTCCCAAGCCTGGAAAGTTACTTTTTGGAGAAGTAATTGGCCATCCAACTCACCCTAAGGCTTCAATCTGTTGACATTAAGGCTGTCAGGGTTTAAAAGAAACCAATTTAATCATGATTTGGTTTCTTTGACTGTGGTTTTTTGCTTTTGGATATTTTTCTAGGGTGCATCTACATTGTAGAATTAATGCAGTTTGACGTCACTTTAACTGCCACAGCTCAAGGCTATGGAAATGTGGGAGTTGTAGTTTTGCAAGTCTTTGGCCCTCTCATAGAGTCATAGAATCGTAGAGTTGGAAGAGACCTCATGGGCCATCCAGTCCAACCCCCTGCCAAGAAGCAGGAATATTGCATTTAAAGCACCCTTGACAGATGGCCACCCAGCCTCTGTTTAAAAGCTTCCAAAAAGGCTGCTGGTTTGTTGTAGGTTTTTTCGGGCTATATGGCCATGTTCAAGAGGCATTCTCTCCTGACGTTTCGCCTGCATCTATGGCAAGCATCCTCAAAGGTAGTGATGCCTGTTGGAACTAGGAAAAAGGGTTTATATATCTGTGGAATGTCCAGGGTGGGACAAAGGACTCTTGTCTGCTGGAGCTAGGTGTGAATGTTTCAACAGACCACCTTGATTAGCATTTGATAGCCTGGCAGTGCCTAGAGCAATCCTTTGTTGAGAGGTGATTAGATGTCCCAGATTGTTTTCCCTCTGCTGTTTTGCTGTTTTAATTTTAGAGTTTTNTTAAATGTCCTTTGACCAGTCTCTGTCCCCTTGGAGTGCCTCTGGTGTTGCCGCAAGAAGGTCCTCCCTTGTACATCATGTGGCAGGGCTCAGGGTGCATTGCAGAAGGTAGTCAGTGTTTGGCTCTTCTCCGCACTCGCATGTCATGGACTCCACTTTGTGGCCCCATTTCTTGAGGTTGGCTCTGCATCTCGTTTTGCCCGAGCGCAGTCTGTTCAGCGCCTTCCAAGTCTGTGTGCCCAGGGAGGAGTCTCTCATTGGGTATTCTGGGTTTGAGCCTGCCACTTTTGGACTCTCGCTTGCTGGGGTGTTCCAGCGAGTGTCTCTGTAGATCTTAGAAAACTATTTCTTGATTTAAGTCGTTGACATGCTGGTTGATACCCAAACAGGGGATGAGCTGGAGATGTCACTGCCTTGGTCCTTTCACTATTGGCTGCTACTTCCCGGCGTATGTCAGGTAGAATCATAGAATCATAGAATCTAAGAGTTGGAAGAGACCTCATGGGCCATCCAGTCCAACCCCTGCCAAGAAGCAGGAACATCGCATTCAAATAACCCCCAACAGATGGCCATCCAGCCTCTGTTTAAAAGCTTCCAAAGAAGGAGCCTTCACCACACTCTGGGGCAGAGAGTTCCACTGCTGAACGGCTCTCACAGTCAGGAAGTTCTTCCTCATGTTCAGATGGAATCTCCTCTCTTGTAGTTTGAAGCCATTGTTCCATTGCGTCCTAGTCTCCAGGGAAGCAGAAAACAAGCTTGCTCCCTCCTCCTCCCTGTGGCTTCCTCTCACATATTTATACATGGCTATCATATCTCCTCTCAGCCTTCTCTTCTTCAGGCTAAACATGCCCAGCTCCTTAAGCTGTTCCTCATAGGGCTTGTTCTCCAGACACTTGATCATTTTAGTCGCCCTCCTCTGGACACATTCCAGCTTAGAGTCAATATCTCCCTTGAAATGTGGTGCCCAGAATTGGACACAATATTCCAGATGTGGTCTAACCAAAGCAGAATAGAGGGGTAGCATTACTTCCTTAGATCTAGACACTATGCTCCTATTGATGCAGGCCAAAATCCCATTGGCTTTTTTTGCCGCCACATCACATTGTTGGCTCATGTTTAACTTGTTGTCCACGAGGACTCCAAGATCTTTTTCACACGTACTGCTCTCGAGCCAGGCGTCCCCCATTCTGTATCTTTGCATTTCGTTTTTCCTGCCAAAGTGGAGTATCTTGCATTTGTCACTGTTGAACTTCATTTTGTTAGTTTGGGCCCATCTCTCTAATCTGTCAAGATCGTTTTGAATTCCTCTCCTGTCCTCTGGACTATTGGCTCTCCCTCCCAATTTGGTGTCGTCTGCAAACTTGATGATCCTGCCTTCT
>NW_026844366.1:7562337-7598107 GCF_025583915.1 Anolis sagrei ordinatus
TAGTCAGATTAGTCTGGCATGACTTGTTTTTGATAAATCCATGTTGACTATTAGCGATGACTGCATTTGTTTCTAAGTGTTTGCAGACCGCTTCCTTAACAATCTTTTCCAGGATCTTGCCCGGTATCGACGTGAGGCTGACCGGACGGTAGTTGTTTGGGTCATCCTTTTTTCCCTTCTTGAAGATTGGGACCACATTGGCCCTCCTCCTGGGAAGAACACTTTTCCTCTGGGTGGATCTTTGTCTTGACTGTCTTTGCCTTGTTCTGGTGAGGCTTCTGGTGCTTCACCAAAAGAGGGCTGCTGGTGCCTTACCAAACTACAACTCCCAAGACTACAATTCCATAGTGCTGGAGCATGGCAGTTAAAGTGGTGTAAAGCTGCATTAATTCTACAGTGTAGATACACCCTGGGGTGGGGTGGGGTGGGGGGAATAAGATAACACAAGACCTGATTTCCTTGAATGTATTTAAAAGGCCACTAAAAGTGTCCGAAAATGCTACAATATTAACCAGAAAGTTGCACTTACAGTATGTATACAAAATTGCAACATTGTTCCTGATCTTATATTATTTCTGAAATATAGTGACACTGTATCTCCACCTACCATAGAAAAGATAATCCTGGCCAACACACATTTTGGTGTCTCAAATATTAGCCCTGTTTTTTGGTATATTTCATCTGCTGATTCCAAAAAATGACACCAGTTTCCCCCTATCAGCTCTAGTTTTTAAGATACGGAACATAATGCCATATACCGGTCGCCATCTGCTCACCTATAAGAAATATTGATAACTATATCCAAGAAACTACAGTGGATATGGTCTCTTCAATGCAATTTTCTGAATCAGCAGCCCAAATAATCCCAGAACAGGTCTAAAAACCAAGATACAAAGGGGGGGAAATTGTTGGGCTGCATAATGTGTGTTACAGCCAATGGGATTATTTTTAAGGTGTTACTTCCAAACTCTGGTTCCTATGCACTGGTGCAAGAAAGTATCTAATTTTGGTGGTTTCTGTCTAGTATTGGAGCTTTCCAAACTGTGTGTTGCAACACATTTGTGAATAGGTGTGTTGCGTGAAAGTAACGAGAAACCTCTATGTGAGATAGGTGACAAATCATGTATGTTTTCATGAGATATGTTGTCTCCCCCATATTTGTCCATGTCTCTTATAAGGAGTTGGTTTGCTAGTAAAACTGAATTATTGTATTGTGAAATTGTGCATCTCTAAAAAGTGTGTCACCAACCAGAAATGGTTGGAAAGGTCTGGTCTACATTGTTGTAACAATGGCTGCATCCACAGCATCCTGGGATTTGTAATTGCTGCAGGCTCTGGCAAAGAATTTAAACTATCTCTCCAAACTACAAGTCACAGGATTCCATAGGATGGAGCTGTGGCAATTAAGGAGACGCTTAAGACTCTTGAGTGTAATTTTGGGATTATGTGAAATTGGGCATTATTGAATTGCAACACTGTGCAAATGACTGCATGGACCAAAGTGAAATGCAAGATTGCAATGTGCACAATGGCATCTTGCAACTCTGGTCCCACCATAAACTTCGACATCATGTGTACAAAAATATCCAACCACTTCAGCAAGAGAATGTATACTTGCATATGTCAGTAATAAACCATAGGATACATAGATTCAATTCAACCAGGATCTATCTACCTATTTATATTATTTATATTATATATCTATCTAATAATCTTACAATATAATGGTATAATACAATATAGCAATATTTAATACTGATATTGTACTATGCTAATAATATAGTGTATTGGTATGTGTCTATCTATCTATCTATCTATCTATCTATCTATCTATCTATCTATCTATCTATCTTGTAAGCTGCTCTGAGTCCCCTTCGGGGTGAGAAGGGTGGCATATAAATGTTGTAAATAAATAAATAAATAAATAAATAAATAAATAAATATCTGTCTGTCTGTCTGTCTGTCTAGGTAAAGGTAAAGGTTTTCCCCTGACATTAAGTCCAGTCATGTCCGATTCTGGGGGTTGGTGCTGATCTCCATTTCTAATCCAAAGAACTGGTGTTGTCCATAGACACCTCCAACGTCATGTGGCTGGCATGACTGCATGTAGCGCCTGTCAGAGTTTGGCGGTGCACAGCAGAAGGATTGCTAGATCAGCAGACACTGTGTTGCAAAATAAGGACTCTGCAGGCTTTGAGTTACAAAAGAAACTAAGTTTTACTAAGCACATTCAACAGACACGTCTTACTACAGCGAGCTACAATTCAGGAACTAGTCAAAACGAAAGTCTCTTCACATCTGCTTATCTCTTCTTGCTGAGACTAGTTACTCCCTTCTGTTCCCAGCAAGAGCAAACCTTATCTTACTTCTCTCAAGGTTACATAATCACAGCCTCATGGAATAAACATTCTGCACAGCATTTCTAATACACAGTGGAATCCATCTTGGAAATACATAGAAGCACATTTAAAACACATACATAACTAAATTAATCCTGACAGTGTTGTCGAAGGCTTTCATGGCCGGAATCACTCAGTTCTTCTCAGTTCTTCTTTCATGGCCGTGTTCTAGAGGCATTTCTCCTGACGTTTCGCCTGCATCTATGGCAAGCTTCCTCAGAGGAAGCTTGCCATAGATGCAGGCGAAACGTCAGGAGAAATGCCTCTAGAACATGGCCATATAGCCCGAAAAAACCCACAAGAACTGAGAATCCTGACAGTGCCGTTACCCTCCCAGTGGAGTGGTATCTATTGATCTACTCACATTTGCATGTTTTTGAGATGTTAGGTTGGCAGAATCTATCTATCTCTGCCAAAATATGAATGTATGTGTGTTTGTAGGTTTGTTCCTCAAAGGCTCCTACATGGCTCAATGGATCTCAACCAAACATGGTACATAGATCCTTCATCAGCCAATATAACATACTGGAAGGGCTAAAGCAGAAGCATACATCTATTTGCCAAAGTATGTGTGTTTATTTTATGTTTGTTCCACAAAGTCGCCTACATACTTCAATGGATCTCAGCCAAGCATAGTACATAGATATGTCATCAGCCAACATAAAATACTGGAAGAGCTAAAATTGAAATAGCCATTCCTTTTGGGGTCAGGGCCCCCAAAATGAGCCTCACACTGCAGTGCACAAATGCAACCACAAAAGAGTACTGTATAGATAGGAAAACTATACAAATGGAAGAAGACTAAAGAGTCAGCAGGGGACACTCCATAACTTCCTCTTAGAGAGCTTGCCCCTTGTTGGAACGGAGGCATTGTGAGGTAGGTCATCTCAGAGATGGAGAAGGGAGAAAGCAGGCCAGCAGCAGCCTTTCCAACATCCAGCCAATGCCGAGTATATATGCTAGTTTGGTTAAAATTTGCAATATTTGGAGGAAGATTTGTTTAAAGTAACACAAAAGGGTTCTTGGTTTCTATAGCAAATGACACATTCAGTGGACTTCCATAGCTCTGGATGTTAGGCACAATCTACACTGCCATATAATGCAGTTTCAAACTGCATTATACATCAGTGTAGACTTATCCAATGCAATTTAACTACATTATGAGTATACACTATATTATTTGGCAGTGTAGAAGAGACCTTAGTCTGAACTTGAAAGGAGAGATTCTAGGTGCTGAGCCCAGTTCCCTAAACATGTTCAGCACCTTGGAGAACTCCTTTGGAGCCTGCCACCTCAATGACACTGCATAGTAATTGGGGCCCCATCTACACTGCCATATAATGCAGTTTCAGAATGCAGTTTAACTGCATTGAGCTGGATTATATGACTCTACAATATCATAGAATGTAGTTCAATGCAGTTGAACTGCATTCTGAAACTGCATTATATGACATAGATGGAAACTTGGACACCACATCTGATCTATGGGATTTGCATGCCGTGATGCATCTGGATTCAGGAAAAGAGGCTTCACAAAGACTATAGTGTGCCTGGAAAAGCCTTCTCCTCCTAATATTCACAGCTGTGGTGAGGATTGCAGCTGAACTCAGAATATGGAAGCCAGATTAAAGTTGCAGATCCAAGAAAAATCCCTTGCTGCTTCAAGCTTGTGTGCACTATGTGCCTTCAAGTTGAAATTCATAGGGTTTTCTTAGGCAAGGAATACTCTGAGTTGGTTTTGCCAGTTTCTTCCTCTGAAATAGAGCCTACAGCACTTGGGAATCATCAGTGATCTCCATCCAAGCACTAACCAGGTCTGGTTACTTTATTTTACAAAGCCAGGTCCTACCAGATCTTGCAGGTCAAGCAGGGCCATTCCTTGTTAGCACTTGGATGGTGGACAATGGATGGCTAAGTGGGAATTCAAACTCTAGTCCCCAGCATTGTTATTATTGTTACTATTATTGAAATCTTTGCCCCAGGCAGCTTACCTTGCATGAAGAAGAGAGTGGAACTGGTTTTAAATTGATTTTAATGTATATGTTGTGTTAACAGTTTATGCCTATGTTTTTGTTTTATGTCGTATGTTTTTTGTATTATTTTGCATATGTGGAAACCATTCTGAGTCCCCTAGGAGAGATAGAGCAGTATATAAATAAAGGTTTATATTATTACTAGCCGTCCGCTGCCACGCATTGCTGTGGCTCAGTCTGGTGATCTGGAAAATAAAGTAATGGTTTCTAATATATGTAATTTTTTTGTGCTTATGGGTAAACAGTATTTCTTGTTGTTTCTGTGTCAGTGTTGATGTGGAGATTGTCTGGTTTGCCTACTCTGAAACATGCAACATATAATTGTCCTTCTTGGGGTCCCTTTCAAATCTATGATACTATATCTATGTGTGAATCATATATATCTATCTATATCAATGGCTGGATGGCTCTTGGTCAGGAGGGCTTTGATTATGTTTTCATTCTCTGGCGAAGGGAGTTTTCTGTTGGTCATAGGGGTTCTGTGAGGGAAGTTTGCCCCAATTCTGTCATTGGTAGGGTTCAGAATGCTCTTTGATTGTAGGTGAACTATAAATCCCAATAACTACAACTCCCAAATGTCAAGGTCTATTTCCCCCAAACTCCACCAGTGTTCACATTTGGACATATTGAGTGTACGTGCCAAGTTTGGTCCAGATCCATCCTTGTTTGAGTCCAAAGCGCTCTCTGGATGGAGGTGAACAACAACTCCCAAACTCAAGGTCAATGCCCACCAAACCCTTCTAGTGTTTTCTGTTGGTCATGGGAGTCCTGCGTGCCACGTTTGGTTCAATTCCATCATTGGTGGAGTTCAGAATGCTCTTTGATTGTAGGTGAACTATAAATCCCAGCAACTACAACTCCCAAATGACAATATCAATTTTTTTTTTAGTGAAGGACATACTCATCTTGACATTTTGGGCTAGGTGGCAAATGGTTACGCGGAGATTTTCCAAAATGGCAACCTTCATTTGCTGGATGGTGTGCTCATCAATAGCCAAGTGGGGTCACCCTGGAATTGGAGTTGTTTCCACTGAAGTCCGACCACATTTGAATTGACGGTGCCAGTTCTTGACTCCATCATATGATGGGGAATCCTCTTCGTAAACCTCTTTCATCTCATCGAACATCTCCTTTGGTATGTGGCCTTTCAAGGAAAGGAACTTGAGGACTGCTCTGTTTTCCACTGGGTCCATTCTCAAACCTCACACCACTTCACCACCTGTAAAATCAAGACCATTATCAGTTCTGAGTTGGAAATTAGCACCTAACTTATTGAGACTTATATCATGACACATGTGTAGTTTCAGCATCCTGTGATAAATAGACGTGAGTCAGGGGAACTCTATAATGGATGCCCCTTGTATATTTATTTATACCCCACTTTATCTTCCCTGAAGGGGGATCAAAGTGGCTTACTGACTAACTGAAATAAGTTGGGTTGTTGTAGGGTTTTTAGGCTGTATGGCCATGTTCTAGAAGCATTCTCTCCTGACGTTTCGCCTGCATCTATGGCAAGCCTTCTCTGAGGTTGTGAGGTCTGTTGGAAACTAGGAAAATTGGGTTTATATATTTGTGGAAAGTCCTCTCACCTCTGCAGGAGTCTACCGTATACCATGCAGCTGTGGACAAGTGTACATAGGGACCACCAAACACAGCATTGCCCAAATCAAGGAACATGGAAGCCACTGCAGACTACTTCAACCAGAGAAGTTAGTCGTAGCAGAGCTCCTGATGAACCAACCTGGACACAGCAGATTATTTGAGAACACAGAAGTGCTGGACCACTCTCACAACCACCATGTCGGGCTATGCAGAGAAGGCCTTGAAATCCCCAAGCATGTGGACAATTTCAACAGAAAGGAAGAAACCATGAAAATGAACAAAATCTGGCTACCAGTATTTAAAAAAACTGTAAAATTGTCGTAGTAAATAAAGAACAAAACTCAAACTCAGGGGAACTCCAGACAAGAAACAACCAGGGACAACTAATCACCTCTCAACAAAGGATTTCCCCAGGCAGTAACAAGCCACATCTAAAAACTGTCAGGCCATCAAATGCTAATCAAGGCGGCCAAGTGAAACATTCACACCTAGCTCCAACAGACAAGATTTCTTTCTCCCACCCTGGACTTTCCACAAATATATAAACCCAATTTTCCTAGTTTCCAACAGACCTCACAACCTCTGAGGATGCTTGCCATAGATGCAGGTGAAACGTCAGGAGAGAATGCTTCTAGAACATGGTCATGCAGCTCGAAAAACCTACCACAACCCAGTGATTCCAGCCGTGAAGCCTTCGACAATACATTGAAATAAGTTGGTAGCATAAGATTTTGCAAGCTAAAGATGCATCTGTACTGTAGAATGAAGGCAGGTTGACTCCACTCAAAGGCCTTGGCTCAATGCTGTGGGAATTGTAGTTTTACAAGGTCTTTAGCCTTGTTTGCCAAAGAGTGTTTGTGCTGGTACAACTGTACCAGGAGCTCCAATTTTGTTTGCTTTGCATTTAATGTTTGTTGTAGTCCTACGTTTAAGGGACTCTGCAGATAGGTGGCTTCTTTTGGCTGCAATCATAGGGCAAGCCACCTGCCAATTATAGTTAGGTTCCCTGGTCCTGCCCCCTTTTTGGGTTTTGGAGGGAATAGGAGCCAGTTTGGGTTCAGTCCACACAGAGCAGCTTTCCATGCAGGACATAATACCAAGAGCTCCTGTAGAAAGCTTCGTCTTCTACAGCTTGGCCGGGGAGAAAAGGCCCCACAGCTTGGCTGAGGATTTTACAACCTTACAGCTCCTTTGCTGAGGGACTTCAGTCAGCCATCACAGAAACCTGAGTTTTTTTTTCCCCTGGAAGTCTACAAAGCTCTGCTCGTTAAGGGTCACTCACGGAAGCCAGAAGCAGTTGGTACCGGGTGCAGGGGCTCCACGCCAACAGAGGCAAAGACAGACTGCCCAGATTAGAAGTTAAGGATTTCCCCATTAGTTAGTATACAGTTATGAAGATAGTGCCTGTCCCCTGTGACAAGATTGCAAGAGCCAATAGACTGTTAAGAAAGCGTTAAAGTACCTGTTTGTTTTCATCAATAAAGAACTTTGTTGAACCTTTAAGCAATCTAAAGACTCTGTTTTAAGGAAATCCAAGGGCCTTTAATCTGAGGCAGCCCCGGCGTCCCGTTGGGCACACAGAATTTATGTCCTGTCTACAGTCTTATGCACAGGCCCAGCATGCGACAGCACAGTGTTTGTGCCTCACCAAACTAGAAATCTCAGAACTCTATAGCATTGAGTTCAAGTGGAGTCAAACTGCATTAATTCTACACATCTCAAGGCAACCTATCAGCATTCTGGTGGACTTTTCCATTTTGAGTTTTGCTTACGTCTGAAACTCTCTTATTGTTATTACTGTTGTTCCAAATGCCCCCGGGGCTTCCCATTATCTTTTTAAGCAATCCTCCTCTTTTGAAAAAAGGAAAACAACTCCCTTGCAAAATGCAGATCTGACTCTACTGGCTTTTCTGGCCGATCCTTCGCTCATGTATCTCCTGCATTTGATTTACCGTCCCAATTTTCCAAAAAGCAACCCAGTGCTTGTTTTTCTGTTTTATTTCACTGAATATGAAAACCTCCCTCTTTCTCTCTCAAGTGAGCCGCAATAAAATCAGAACAGACTTTATAACAATCAGGACAATGTGAAAAGACTACAAGCCCATCCAACTCTTTCCCACTTAAAACAATGCAAAACCAGTTCAAAGAATTTCAAATGGTGTGAATCATAACACATGGGCAAATGGGATAAAATCAATAACAGCTTGGTGGGAAAAAGCCACATCCGAGATCCTTCGTCACAGTCGACATTTCGTAACTTTACGAATCTGCAACTATTTTGCAGAAATGCTAGAAAACCCTTTTTGGGAACCACAAAGATACACATCTGGATGCTGGCAAAAGGGATCCAGTGTGCATTCATGTGTACTTCAGATGCACGTGTTGAACATTTCTGGTGTGTGTAGGACATTGGTGCTCATTGAGTGCTTCTGCTATGTCCAGAACTTCCTAGCCAGTGTATTATAGAATCATAGAATCAAAGAGTTGGAAGAGATCTCATGGGCCATCCAGTCCACCCCATTCTGCCAAGAAGCAGGAATATTGCATTCAAATCACCCCTGACAGATGGCCATCCAGCCTCTGTTTAAAAGCTTCCAAAGAAGGAGCCTCCACCGCACTCCGGGGCAGAGAGTTCCACTGCTGAACGGCTCTCACAGTCAGGAAGTTCTTCCTCATGTTCAGATGGAATCTCCTTTCTTGTAGTTTGAAGCCATTGTTCCGCGTCCTCGTCTCCAGGGAGGCAGAAAACAAGCTTGCTCCCTCCTCCCTGTGGCTTCCTCTCACATATTTATACATGGCTATCATGTCTCCTCTCAGACTTCTCTTCTTCAGGCTAAACATGCCCAGCTCCTTAAGCCGCTCCTCATAGGGCTTGTTCTCCAGACACTTGATCATTTTAGTCGCCCAGATATAGACAGACAGTCAGAGGCTATTTAACTTTTCTGGCCGCCAGGGGAGCTGTCGCTTTCATCGTCCATCTGCAACACTGATGAAGTACTTCCGCATTCCCCGCATGTTTTTTTTGTTGGAGTGCTTTGCTGGAGTCTTTTTTATGGCCTCATAAATTAATTAAATTAGCCTCCCCACACATAGGTGGTACCTAATTTTCCTACTTGACAGATGCAACTGTCTTTTGGGTTGCAAAGGTCGACAACAAGCTACACAATTGGTCGGAAGCTCACTCCGACCCGGGCTGGCTTCGAACTCATGACCTTTTGGTCAGAAGTGATCTTAATGCAGCTGACACTCAGCCAGCTGCACCACAGTCCCAGTGCCATCCAGTTCGATTTCCTGATTGTGTGTAGAAACACAATCAAAGCACTCCCAACAGACCGTCATCCAACTATGATCATGGTAATATGTTTCTATTTAAATTGGGAGAGGTGGGCAACATGCTCCCCTACTCCAAGTTGTGGCCTTTGCTACAGTGATGCACCGAATAAAGCACATTTCTACTTCAACCCGTTCATTTATGCATTATCTCAGCTTTGCAAGAAACTTGGGGAGACAATCCTGACCTCCTCAAGTTTGCTGAGCCTTCCTTCGTCTCTCCTGCAATACCACCCACACACCCATTTGCTCTCCTCCCTTGGATCTCCCCCCTTCCTCCTCCCCTCCCTCTCTTCTTCAGAAGGCAAATGTATCACCTGCGGCAGCCGTGACCCCTTTGATGCCTGCATATCAGCATAACCATGCCAAAGAAAGAATGTCAAAGGGAGGGCGCTTCAGCTGTTTTGACAGGACAATTACACACCTTTCCCCTGATAACCCTCAACTCCCTCTGTCTCGTTGGTGTTGCTCCTTCCAAGGAATTAAGAGTGGGAGCAAATAGAGGACCACAGACACAGTGGTAAAAGAGGGAAGGGGGTTGCAAGGGTGGGAAAGAATCATAGAATCACAGAGTTGGAAGAGACCTCATGGGCCATCCAGTCCAACCTCGTTCTATCAAGAAGCAGGAAAATTGCATTCAAAGCACCCCCGACAGATGGCCATCCAGCCTCTGTTTAAAAGCTTCCAAAGAAGGAGCCTCCACAACACTCTGGGGCAGAGAGTTCCACTGCTGAACGGCTCTCACAGTCAGGAAGTTCTTCCTCATGTTCAGATGGAATCTCCTTTCTTGTAGTTTGAAGCCATTGTTGTATTGTGTCCTAGTCTCCAGGGCAACAGAAAACAAGCATGCTCCTTCCTCCCTATGACTTCCTCTCACATCTTGATCCATGGCCCTCATCATGTCTCCTCAAGTGACAAATGCAAGATACTCCACTTTGGCAGGAAAAACGAAATGCAAAGATACAGAATGGGGGATGCCTGGCTCGAGAGCAGTACATGTGAAAAAGATCTTGGAGTCCTCGTGGACAACAAGTTAAACATGAGCCAACAATGTAATGTGGCGGCAAAAAAGCCAATGGGATTTTGGCCTGCATCAATAGGAGCCTAGTGTCTAGATCTAGGGAAGTCATGCTCCCCCTCTATCCTTGGTTAGACCACACCTGGAATATTGTGTCCAGTTCTGGGCACCACAATTCAAGAGAGATATTGACAAGCTGGAATGTGTCCAGAGGAGGGCAACTAAAATGATCAAGGGTCTGGAGAACAAGCCCTATGAGGAGCGGCTTAAGGAGCTGGGCATGTTTAGCCTGAAGAAGAGAAGGCTGAGAGGAGATATTATAGCCATGTATAAATAAATATGTGAGAGGAAGCCACAGGGAGGAGGGAGCAAGTTTGTTTTCTGCTTCCCTGGAGACTAGGACACAATGGAACAATGGCTTCAAACTACAAGAAAGGAGATTCCATCTGAACATGAGGAAGAACTTCCTGACTGTGAGAGCCGTTCAGCAGTGGAACTCTCTGCCTCGGAGTGTAGAGGAGGCTCCTTAGAATCATAGAATTATAGAATCAAAGAGTTGGAAGAGACCTCATGGGCCATCCAGTCCATCCCCATTCTGCCAAGAAGCAGGAATATTGCATTCAAATCACCCCTGACAGATGGCCATGCAGCCTCTGTTTAAAAGCTTCCAAAGAAGGAGCCTCCACCACACTCCGGGGCAGAGAGTTCCACTGCTGAACGGCTCTCACAGTCAGGAAGTTCTTCCTCATGTTCAGTTGGAATCTCCTCTCCTAGTCTCCAGGGCAGCAGAAACCAAGCTTGCTCCCTCCTCCCTGTGGCTTCCTCTCACCTATTTATACATGGCTATCATATCTCCTCTCAGCCTTCTCTTCTTCAGGCTAAACATGCCCAGCTCCTTAAGCCGCTCCTCATAGGGCTTGTTCTCCAGACCCTTGATCATTTTAGTCGCCCTCCTCTGGACACATTCCAGTTGGTCTAGGCTCCTTCTTTGGAAGCTTTTAAACAGAGGCTGGATGGCCATCTGTCAGGGTGATTTGAATGCAATATTCCTGCTTCGTGGTAGCAGGTTGGACTGGATGGCCCAAGAGGTCTCTTCCAACTCCTTGATTCTTTGATTCTATGATTCTAAGACCTCCAAATCCTTTTCACTTGAACTGTTTCCAAGGCAGGTGTCACCGATCCTATATCTGTGCATTTCATTTTTATTGCCTAAGTGTAGTACTGCAGATTTCTCCCTGTTGAAATTTGTTTTGCTAGCCTTGGCCCAGTTCTCTAATCTGCAAAGACCATTATTGGATCCTGGTTCTGTCCTCTAGAGTATTGCAATAGCTAGCGATCCCTCCCAATTTGAACCCTGGGTTGCTGGCTTTGTACCCAAAGAAAGCAATTGTGGCTTACAAAGAAGGGAAATGACAACTGGATGTCTATTGTCCCCTGGGCTCAGAATGAAACACTCCTCTTTGTTCTTCAACTATTAAAATTTATAGAGCTCTTTCTGGTTCTGAGCCTGGCAATTCGTCTCGGCTCAGCCTCGAAGCCTTTCTCTCTGGCCTGCGACCCATTCCTTCTCGCTTGAAACATCATGTGAGGTATTTGTATTATGGTCCCTGAGGCTGTTCTTCCATCTTGACTTACAGCACTGCAGTTGCCCAATAGGATGCCGGCCACGTCTTTTTACGAAAGCATTTGAAGTCTACTGATGGTATCTACTTTGTACATGGGGTGGTTTTAACTCTTTTAATGCGTCATAAACCATGTTGTTGCAGTGGCAGCTGCTCTTGTATGCCTTATGGCAACCCTATTGTGGGTTTTTCCTGGCAAGATTTGTTCAGAAGATGTCATACGAAAGCTGACTGGCACAACCTGGGGATCACAACCAGACACAGTGAAGACATCTGCCCTTGCGCTATGCTACTCAGCAAAGGATCACCGCCTTGTCGGGGCGCTGGAGCTTGAGCACCTCAATGATGTCATGAGCGAAACCGTGAAGGGACACCCCAAGACGGGACGGTTGTGGCAGAGAGGTCAGACCAAGCGTGATCCCTGGGGAAGGCAATGGCAAACCACTCCAGTATCCTTGCCAAGAAAACTAAATGGACCAGTACAACCAGAGATATGTCGGTATGCCATTGGAAGATGGGACTCCCAGGTCGGAAGATGGCCAAAATGCTACTGGGGAGGAGCAGAGGATAAGTTCAACTAGCCCCAGATGTGATGACGCAGCTAGCTCAAAGCCGAAAGGAAGGCTAGCGGCCGACGGTACTGGAGGTGAACGACGAATCTGATGCTCTAAAGATCAACACACCATAGGAACCTGGAATGTAAGATCTATGAGCCAGGGCAAATTGGATGTTGTTATTGGCGAGATGTCAAGACTAAAGATAGACATTCTGGGGGTCAGCGAACTGAAGTGGACTGGAATGGGCCACTTCACATCAGATGACCACCAGATCTACTACTGCGGACAAGAGGAACATCGAAGAAATGGAGTAGCCTTCATAATTAATAAGAAATTCGCTAAAGCGGTGCTTGGATACAACCCCAAAAATGACAGAATGATCTCAATTCGAGTGCAAGGAAAGCCTTTCAACATTACAGTGATCCAAATATACGCCCCAACCACAGCTGCTGAAGAAGCAGAAGTAGATCAGTTCTATGAGGATCTGCAGGACCTACTGGATAATACACCAAAAAGAGACATTATTTTCATTACAGGAGACTGGAATGCCAAGGTGGGAAGTCAAATGACAACTGGGATCACAGGCAAGCATGGTCTAGGAGAACAAAATGAAGCGGGACGCAGGCTGATAGAATTTTGCCAGGAAAACTCGCTGTGTATAACGAATACTCTCTTCCAACAACCTAAAAGACGGCTTTACACATGGACCTCACCAGACGGTCAACACCGAAATCAGATTGACTACATCCTTTGCAGCCAAAGGTGGCGGACATCCATCCAGTCGGTGAAAACAAGACCTGGGGCTGACTGTAGCTCAGATCACGAACTTCTTATTGCCAATTTAGAATAAAACTAAAGAGATCAGGGAAAATACACAGACCAGTTAGATATGATTTCACTAACATTCCTAGCGAATATACAGTGGAAGTGAAGAACAGATTTGAAGGACTAGATTTAGTAAACAGAGTCCCAGAAGAACTATGGACAGAAGTCCGAGACATTGTTCAGGAGGCGGCAACAAAGTATGTCCCAAAGAAAAAGAAAACCAAGAAGGCAAAATGGTTGTCTGCTGAGACACTGGAAGTAGCCCAAGAAAGGAGGAAAGCAAAAGGAAACAGGGATAAGGGGAGATATGCCCAGTTAAATGCGCAATTCCAGAAGTTAGCCAGAAGAGATAAGGAATATTTTTAAATAAGCAATGCATGGAAGTGGAAGAAGACAATAGAATAGGAAGGACAAGAGACCTCTTCCAGAAAATTAGAAACATCAGACGTAAATTTCAGGATCAAAAACAATGATGTCATGGACCTAACAGAGATCAAGAGAAGGTGGTAAGAGTATACAGAAGATCTGTATAGGAAGCTTTGAGGATAGTTTTGACGGTGTGGTGAATGAATTAGAACCAGACATCCTGAGGAGTGAGGTTGAATGGGCCTTAAGAAGCATTGCTAACAACAAGGCAGCAGGAGATGACGGGATCCCAGCTGAACTGTTTAAAATCTTAAAAGACGATGCTGTCAAGGTGATGCATGCCATTTGCCAGCAAATATGGAAAACACAAGAATGGCCATCAGACTGGAAAAAATCAACTTATATCCCCATACCAAAAAAGGGAAATGCGAAAGACTGCTCAAACTTTTGTACAGTGGCACTTATTTCACATGCCAGTAAGGTAATGCTCAAGATCCTGCAAGGAAGACTCCAGGAATACATGGAGATGTATAAGCTGGGTTTAGAAAAAGTAGAATAACAAGAGATCAAATTTTCAATATCGGCTGGATAATGGAGAAAGGCAGGGACTTTCAGAAAAAATGGCTATTTCTGTTTTATTGACTATTCAAAAGCCTTTGTGTGGATCATAATAAATTGTGGCAAGTTATTGGTGGATGGGCATCCCAAGCCACCTTGTCTCTCTCCTGAGGAATCTGTACAAGGACCAAGTAGCAACAGTCAGAACTGACCACGGAAAAACAGACTGGTTCAAGATTGGGAAAGGCGTACGGCCAGGCTGCATCCTCTCACCCAACCTTTTTAACTTGTATGCAGAACACATCATGCGAGGATGTGCGGGGCTGGATGAATGCAAAGCTGGGGTGAAAATTGCTGGAAGAAACATTAACAACCTCAGATATGCAGATGACACCACTCTGATGGCGAAAGCGAGGAGGAGCTGAGGAGCCTTCTAATCAAGGTGAAAGAAGAAAGCGCAAAAGCCGGGTTGCAGCTAAACATAAAAAAACCAAGATTATGGCAACAAGAATGATTGACAACTGGGAAATAGAGGGAGAAACCGTGGAGGCCGTGACAGACTTTGTATTTCTAGGTGCAAAGATTACTGCAGATGCAGACTGTAGCCAGGAAATCAGAAGACGCTTCTTGGGAGGAGAGCAATGTCCAATCTCGATAAAATAGTAAAGAGTAGAGACATAAGACTGGCAACAATCGTTAATTCGTTAATTCGTTAATAATTCGTTATTTTTGGCATTTCCGAAGCGATATCAAAACACATTTTCAAACCCGGAAGGGTTTAAAAATATCGAACCGGCAGCCCCCATAGATTTAACGAGCTTCCGCTCGTTTCGTTAATGGGATGGAGGCTGCTGGTGGGAGCCAATCCGGCGCTCCCAAGCAGTGCACCGTGGCTGTTTGTTTTTGATTGGCCGGCGAGCCCTTTCAAAGCGGCTCCGCGCAGCCGTAGCTCATTGCTGCAGAGGGCGAGGGAGAGAGAAGAGGTCCGGGAGGGTTTGCATTGGGTTGGCTTGGCTTGGCTAGCAACTGGATTGGATTCATTCCTTGCTGCTGTGAGTGCTGCTTATATTCCTTGCTTGGATTCATTACTTCCTTCGGTTTTTGTGAATTTGTTTCTTAATTTTTTGGTTAATTTTCATTTTTAAATATTTTTTAATATTATTTTTTAATATTATTTTAATATTATTCTTAAAAAATACAAAAAATATTCTAAAAAAGAAAAGACTCTTCTGTTGCTGTGTGCTCTCATTTGCTGTCTCCTGCCTGTGTTTGGTCCACATCAGGGCCATTTTTTGGTTAATTTTCCATTTTAAAATATTTTTTAATATTATATTTTGCCTTTTATTCTTAAAAAATACAAAAAATATTCTAAAAAAGAAAAGACTCTTCTGTTGCTGTGTGCTCTCATTTGCTGTCTCCTGCCTGTGTTTGGTCCACATCAGGGCCATTTAAAAAATACAAAAAATATTCTAAAAAAATAAAAGAGTCTTCGGTGGCTGTGTGTGGGTTTGTCATTTGTGTAGTTCCAACCAGTGCGCTCCTTTTGCCAACACAAAGTGCTACATACATACATTGCTCGCTCATCATTTGTGTAGTTCCAACCAGTGCGCTCCTTTTGCCAACACAAAGTGCTACATACACTGCTCGCTCATCATTTGTGTAGTTCCAACCAGTGCGCTCCTTTTGCCAACACAAAGTGCTACATACATACACTGCTCGCTCATCATTTGTGTAGTTCCAACCAGTGCGCTCCTTTTGCCAACACAAAGTGCTACATACACTGCTCGCTCATCATTTGTGTAGTTCCAACCAGTGCGCTCTTTTGCCAACACAAAGTGCTACATACACTGCTCGCTCATCATTTGTGTAGTTCCAACCAGTGCGCTCCTTTTGCCAACACAAAGTGCTACATACACTGCTCGCTCATCATTTGTGTAGTTCCAACCAGTGCGCTCCTTTTGCCAACCCAAAATACTTAATAACGAAGTTTTTAATAACGAAGTTTTTAATAACGAAGTTTCGGGAGTCGCTTTTGCGCATGCGCAATCGCGTCCTCCGTTTTAACGAATCGATTCGTTATAACCTTAACGAATCGACCCCCCGCCAATAACGAAGCTTCGGAAACGATTTTGCGCATGCGCGGGGGGGTCCGCCATCTTAACGAATCGATTCGTTAATATTTACGAAATTTCGTAAATACCGAAACTTTTTTGGGGGAAAATTTTGTAATTATTTTAAATATCAAAACAAAAAAACACCCCAATTACAAATCGATTTTAGAACCAAATTTTTTCTTGATCAACCAGTAGTAGAGACATCACACTGGCAACAAAGATCTGCATAGTCAAAGCCATGGTATTCCCTGTAGTAACCTACGGATGTGAGAGCTGGACCTTAGGGAAGGCTGAGCGAAGGAAGATAAATGCTTTTGAGCTGTGGTGTTGGAGGAAAGTTCTGAGAGTGCCTTGGACCCTGAGAAGATCCAACCAGTCCATCCTCCAGGAAATAAAGCCCGACTGCTCACTGGAGGGAAGGATACTAGAGACAAAGTTGAAGTACTTTGGCCACATCATGAGGAGACAGCAAAGCCTAGAGAAGACAATTATGCTGGGGAAAGTGGAAGGCAAAAGGAAGAGGGGCCGACCAAGGGCAAGATGGATGGATGGCATCCTTGAAGTCACTGGACTGACCTTGAAGGAGCTGGGGGTGGTGACGGATGACAGGGAGCTCTGGCGTGGGCTGGTCCATGAGGTCACGAAGAGTCGGAGACGACTGAACGAATGAACAACAACAACAATGAATATGCATGCCCAGTGTGGAACACATCTCACCACACTAAAACAGTGGATGTGGCTCTTAATGAGACATGCCGCATTATCACGGGGTGTCTGCGCCCTACACCACTGGAGAAATTACACTGCTTAGCCGGTATTGCACCACCTGACATCCACCAGGAAGTAGCAGCCAATAGTGAAAGGACCAAGGCAGAGACATCTCCAACTCATCCCCTGTTTGGGTATTAGCCAGTACGTCAATGACTTAAATCTAGAAATAGTTTTCTAAGATCTACAGAGACACTCGCTGGAACACCTCAGCAAGCGAGAGTCCAAAAGTGGCAGGCTCAAACCCAGAACCTCAATCCAATGGCTGATACCAAATGAGAGACTCCCCCCTGGGCACACAGAAGACTGGGCAACTTGGAAGGCACTGAACAGACTGCGCTCGGGCACCACGAGATGCAGAGCCAACCTCAAGAAAGTGGAATCCATGACATGCGAGTGTGGAGAAGAGCAAACCACTGACCACCTGCTGCAATGCAACCTGAGCCCTGCCACATACACGATGGAGGACCTTCTTGCAGCAACACCAGAGGCACTCCAAGTGGCGAGATACTGGTCAAAGGACATTTAATCAACTACCAAACTCGCACATTTTGTATTTTGTCTGTTTGTTTGTTTTGCTCTGTTAGAAATGTAATACAATTTACTGGTTGCTCTGACACAACAAATAAATGTTCAGAAGAGGGTTGCCTTTTCCTTTTCTTGTGGCTGAGAGAGCGTGACCAACGGGTTTCCATGATAAAATGGGCATTTTAACCCTGGTCTGACCATGTCCAAATACAACACTCAAACCATCACACCTTGTTGGATCTTTAAACTGTTACACAGAGTTGAATATGCTTTCCTGGTTCACATGTTTCCCATTTTTAATGTGGACTCACTGGATGCCATGCTGATATCTTTGGATATAGGATGGGATATCAATCTTGTAATCCACCTCTTCCTTTTTGATAGATGGAAAATTGTTGTTTGTTTAATCCAATAGCAATAACATATTCTTCAACATTTGACAGACAATACATTGAGACATTTCCTTCTTGGGAGGAGAGCAATGACCAATGTTGATAAAATAGTGAAGAGTGGAGACATCACACTGGCAACAAAGATCCGCATAGTAAAAGCAATGGTATTCCCTATAGTAACCTATGGATGTGAGAGCTGGACCATAAGGAAGGCTGAACAAAGGAAGATAGACTTTTTTAACTGTAATTCCTGTTGCTGTTGTTTATTCGTTCAGTCACTTTCGATTATTCATGACCTCCTGGACCAGCCATCCATCCACCTTGCCCTTGGTTGGCCCCTCTTCCTTTTTCCTTCAATAATCCCCAGCATCACTGTCTTCTCCAAGCTTTCCTGTCTTCTCATGATGTGGTCAAAGTACTTCACCTTGGCCTCTACTATCCTTCCCTCCAATGAGCAGTCGGGCTTTATTTCCTGAAGTATGGACTGGTTGGATCTTCTCGCGGTCCAAGGCACTCTCAGAATTTTCCTCCAATACCACAGTTCAAAAGCATCTATCTTCCTTTGCTCAGCTTTCCTTATGGTTCAGCTCTCACATCCGTAGGTTACTGGAGGAAAATTCTGAGAGTACCTTGGACTGCAAGAAGATCCAACCAGTCCATACTTCTGGAACTAAAACCTGGCTGCTCACTGGAGGGAAGGATATTAGAGGCAAAGATGAAGTACTTTGACCACATAATGAAAAGACAGGAACGCTTGGAGAAGATAATGATGCTGGGGGAAATGGAAAGAAAAAGGAAAAGGGGCCAACCAAAAGCAAGATGGATGGATGGTATCCTTGATGTGACTGGCCTGACCTTGAAGGAGCTGGAGATAGCCATGGCCAACAGGGAGCTCTGGAGTGGGCTGGTCCATAAGATCACAAAGAGTCAGAAGTGACTGCATGAATAAACAACAATGGGGCGTATGTGTCCAAGTAATGTTAGAGTGTGAAAAAGATGGCAAGAACTGCATCTTGTTTTCTGCTGCCCTGAAGATTAGGATACGAAACAATGGCTTCAAACTACAAGAAAGGAGATTCCATCTGAACATGAGGAAGAACTTCCTGACTGTGAGAGCCATTCAGCAGTGGAACTCTCTGCCCCGGAGTGTGGTGGAGGCTCCTTCTTTGGAAGCTTTTAAACAGAGGCTGGATGGCCATCTGTTGGGGATGCTTTGAATGCAATTTTCCTGCTTCTTGGCAGGGGGTTGGACTGGATGGTCCATGAGGTCTCTTCCAACTCTATGATTCTATGATTCTATTATTCTACATGGAACAATGGCTTCAATCTACAGGAAAGGAGATTCCATCTGAACATTAGGAAGAACTTCCTAACTGTGACAGCTGTTCAGCAGTGGAACTCTCTGCTTCAGAGTGTGATGGAGGCTCCTTCTCTAGAGGCTTTTAAACATAGGCTGGATGACCATCTGTTGGGGGTGCTTTGGATGCAATATTCCTGCTTCTTGCCAGGAGGTTGGACTGGATGGTCCATGAGGTCTCTTCCAACTCTGATTCTATGATTCTATGAACATGAGGAAGAACTTCCTGTCTGCGAGAGCTGTTCAGCAGTGGAACTCTCTGCCCCGGAGTGTGGTGGAGACTCCTTCTATGGAGGTTTTTAAACATAAGCTGGATGGCCATCTGTTGGGTGTGCTTTGGGTACAATTGTCCTGCTTCTTGGCAGGGGGTTGGACTGGATGGTCCATGAGGTCTCTTCCAACGCTATGATTCTATGACTTTCATATCTCCTCTCAACCTTCTCTTCTCCAAGCTTCACATACCCATCTCCTTAATCTATTCCTCATCGGGATTCATGTTTTCTGAAACTTTGACCATTTTGGTCACTCTTCTCTGGACACATTCACATCCATATCCTTCTTGAATTGCTTTGTCCAGAACTGGGCATGGAGTCACGATTCCAGGTGAGATCCTCCCCTGGGCGAGGATGCCCCTTTCCTTCCTTACACAACCTGCCCCGTTGAGCTGTTCTGCAGAACTCCATGAGATTTACCATCTCACTGTCCTACCTTTAGAAGCATTTCCATCCCTTGTTCTTTCCAATCAATGCTTTGTAGTGGACATGCATTGAAAAAAATGGGAGGACAATGCCTCCAACCAAACTCCAAACACACATTTCAGCAACCTTCTTTCAAACTGGCTTTGGAGACTTCCAACACATGCACAAAGACACGCACGCCCTTTCTTTGGGACACAGTTAATTGCTAGATATGATCTTCAAAGGCTTCTGCGTCCTTTGAAGCCCAGGAAAGTGCCTCCCCATCACATTTTCTTTTCCAAAATGTTAATGGCTTTGGACCTAAGGGCTGGAAGCAAGAGCGGGTTAAATAAATGAGAGGAGGAGAGACAGAAAAACCCTCCAGGCCGAGGCCTTTTCCTCCCCCAGGTAAACTCAGAGGCTCTTTCCAGAGGTATTTTTTTGCTCCCTCTCTTCATTTGATGAAAACACTTCAAGTGGTTTGCAAATCAGGATGAGACTTCTCCATCATTCCCATTTGGTGTGGCTGGCCTGGCGGAGAGGAGGTTTGCTTCCGGCAAAACAGGTCGGTCTAAAGGACGAAACCTCTTTTTTCCCAGGAGTTAACAGTCACACCATCTTCCTAAGCTACAGTTGCCAAGTTTCTAGCCCTCAAGGTTTTCTTCCCATCTGTGTCTATGAGCATGGAATCACAGAACCATAAAGTTGGAAGGGACCGCAATGGCCATCCAATCTATGATCAAGGGTCTGGAGAACAAGCCCTATGAGGAGCGGCTTAGGGAACTGGGCATGTTTAGCCTGAAGAAGAGAAGGCTGAGAGGAGATATGATAGCCATGTATAAATATGTGAGAGGAAGCCACAGGGAGGAGGGAGCAAGCTTGTTTTCTGCTTCCTTGGAGACTAGGACGCAATGGAACAATGGCTTCAAACTACAAGAGAGGAGATTCCATCTGAACATGAGGAAGAACTTCCTGACTGAGAGCTGTTCAGCAGTGGAACTCTCTGCCCCGGAGTGTGGTGGAGGCTCCTTCTTTGGAAGCTTTTAAGCAGAGGCTGGATGGCCATTTGTCAGAGGTGATTTGAATGCAATATTCCTGCTTCTTGGCAGAATGAGGTTGGACTGGATGGCCCATGAGGTCTCTTCCAACTCTTTGATTCTATGATTCTATGATTCTATTATTCTATTCCACAACACAATCTAAGCCTTCCCAACAGATGACCATCTGGACTCTGCTTAAAGACTTCCAGAGAAGTCAACTCTCAAGTAGTATATTCCACCACCAAAAATCTCTAACCATCTGGGAGTTATAATTATTATTATTTAATACATAACAAGATTAGTACACAGTAAACAAGATCACTAAACTGGGTATGCGTTGTATTGCATCACATAGAATCAAAGAGTTGTAAGAGACCACATCCAGTCCAACCCCATTCTGCCAAGAAGCAGGAATATTGCATTCAAATCACCCCTGACAGATGGCCATCCAGCCTCTGTTTAAAAGCTTCCAAAGAAGGAGCTTCCACAACACTCCGGGGCAGAGAGTTCCACTACTGAACGGCTCTCACAGTCAGGAAGTTCTTCCTCATGTTCAGATGGAATCTCCTTTCTTGTAGTTTGAAGCCATTGTTCCGCGTCCTAGTCTCCAAGGAAGCAGAAAGCAAGCTTGCTCCCTCCTCCCTGTGGCTTGCTCTCACCTATTTATACATGGCTATCATATCTCCTCTCATCCTTCTCTTCTTCAGGCTAAACATGCCCAGCTCCTTAAGCCGCTCCTCATAGGGCTTGTTCTCCAGACTCTTGATCATTTTAGTCGCCCTCCTCTGGACACATTCCAGCTTGTCAATATCTCTCTTGAATTGTGGTGCCCAGAATTGGACACAATATTTCAGGTGTGGTCTAACCAAAGTGGAATAGAGGGGTAGCATGACTTCCCTAGATCTAGACGCTATACTCCTCTTGATGCAGGCCAAAATTCCATTGCCTTTTTAGCCACCACATCACATTGTTGGCTCATGTTTAACTTGTTGTCCACGAGGACTCCAAGATCTTTTTTCACACATACTGCTCTTCAGGCATTGTCCCCCATTGTCATGTCAGACACTTCCCAAGTGTCTAGGACTGTGTGATGTATCGGTGAATAATGCGTGCAGATCCCAGTAAGGTGGCCTTTTGCAGCTGGCAGATGGTGATTTTGTCATCGTCGATTCTTTTTAAGTGCAGGCCAAGATCTTTAGGCACTGCACCCAGTGTGCCAATCACCACTGGAACTAACTTGACTGACTTGTGCCAGAGTTTTTGCAGTTTGATCTTTAAATCCTCGTCTTTCTTCTCACCCATTCTGCTGTCACTTTGGATTACAACATCAATGATCCATACTCCCCACTCCACCCCACCCCATGATCATGATATCAGGAGTATTGTGCTCCAAAACTCTGTCAGTCTGAATTCGGATGGTAGAAGTTCCTATTATTATTATTATTATTATTATTATTATTATTATTATTATTTGAAACACAACAAGATGAGTCCACAGCAGACATTCTGCTGGCTGTTGAACTGGATCACACGTTGGACACTTCCCAAGTGTCTAGGACTATGTGATGTATTGATGAATAATGTGTGCAGATCCCAGTAAGGTGGCCTTCTGCAGCTGGCAGATGGTAATTTTGTCAGCGCCGATTGTGTTTAGGTGCAGGCCAAGGTCTTTAGGCACTTCACCCAGTGTGCCGATCACCACTGGGACCACCTTGACTGACTTGTGCCAGAGTCTTTGCAGTTTGGTCTTTAAATCCTTATATTGTGTCAGCTTTTCCAGTTGTTTCTCTTCAATCCTGCTGTCACCTGGGATCGCAACATCAACAATCCATACTTTGTTTTTTTGACAAGATTGTGAGGTCAGGAGTATTGTGCTCCAAAACTCTGTCAGTCTGAATTTGGAAGTCCCAGAGTAATTTGATGTGTTCATTTTCTGTAACCTTTTCCGGCTTGTGATCCCACCAGTTCTTTGTTGCAGGCAAATGGTGTTTGTGGCACAAGTTCCAATGAATCACCTGAGCAACAGTGTTGTGCCTCTGCTTGTAGTCTGTCTGCGCGATCTGCTTGCAGCAGCTGAGGATGGGATCGTTTCATCTGCTTCCTTGCAGAGTCTACATTTGGGATCTGTAATCAACTTTTCAATTCTGGCTTTGTTGGCCTTGGTTCTAATGTCTTGTTCTTGGGCTGCCAGAATCAGGCCCTCCTTTGTCTCCTTTTTCCAAGTTCCATGTCTGAGCCACATCCATGTTTTTTCTTTGTCAATTTGGCTCTCAGTGTTTCCCAGGAACTGTCCATGGAGAGCCTTGTTTGGCCAGTTTCCTCTTCTGCTCTGGATTGTGTTTTTACGGTATTCACTCTTTGTCTTTTGCAATTATTATTATTATTATTATTATTATTATTATTATTACCCTGCTTTATGGTTCTCAATGTTTCCCAGGAACTGTCCATGGGGAGCCTTCTTTGGCCAGTTTTCTCTTCTGCTCTGGATTGTGTTTTTTGCGGTATTCACTCTTTGTCTTTTACAATTATTATTATTATTATTATTATTATTATTATTATTATTATTATTTATACACAGCTTTATCTCTCCTGCAGGAGACTCAAAGTGGCAAAGTCTGGGAAGACCATATAATGCAGTTTCAAACTGCATTATATGGCAGTGTAGATCCAGCCTTTGACAGCACTTAAATTGCCATGGCTCAATGATATGGAATCCAGGGTGCTATCATTTTACAAGGGGTTTAGTCTTCTCTAACAATATAGGCATTGAATGTTTGCCTTTATTATGTTGGAGTCCCCTCAGGGAGATTGGGTGGGCTACAAATGAAGTTGTTACTGTTTTTGTTGTTATAACAAAAAGTACTGGTTCCTCACCAAACTACAACTCCTAGGTTTCCATTGCTCTAAGACACATCATGAGGAGACAGCAAAGCCAAGAGAAGACAATTATGCTGGGGAAAGTGGAAGGAAAAAGGAAGAGGGGCCGACCAAGGGCAAGATGGATGGATGGCATCCTTGAAGTGACTGGATTGACCTTGAAGGAGCTGGGGGTGGTGACGGCCAACAGGGAGCTCTGGCGTGGGCTGGTCCATGAGGTCACGAAGAGTCAGAGACGACTGAACGAATGAACAACAACAACAAGACACGGCAGTCAAAGTGGTGTCAATCTGCATTGATGTTTCGGTGTAGATGCACCCAGCATCCCCTTGACATCACATAATAACCACACCAATAGATAGCATACAAAGGAAAGAGAAAGAAGGGTTAGCTTGGGAGGGTGCTCAGAGGAGCATCTTCCAACTAAGAAATGACGACAAAGGCCCCATGGAGCTGATCCCTTGCCAAAAGCACAAGCTGGAGTCACACTGAACGTAAACAGGAAAAGCCGGCCACCCACAAGACTCTTAAGGTGAGGAGGAATGTTTTGGATTTCGGCCCAAGTTCAATCCAAACCACCTTCAGTGGTCGTTTTGCTTTTCTTTCTCAAGAACTTAACTATTTCTCAAGTGCAAAGATAATACACTGAAGGGTAAAGATATGTCACTGGACACTAAAGTCAGGATTGTCCATGGGTGCAATATATTGAAGAATGAAGGCAGTTTGACAACTGCCAGTTGCGCCCGTACCTTGGGAAGTCTGATCTGGCCACAGTGGTCCACGCTCTTGTTACATCCCGAATAGATTACTGCAACGCACTCTACGTGGGGTTGCCTTTGAAGACTGTTCGGAAACTTCAATTAGTCCAACGGGCAGCAGCCAGATTACTCACCGGAGCGTCCTACAGGGAGCATACCACCCCTCTGCTATGTCAGCTCCACTGGCTGCCAATCCAGTTCCGAGCACAATTCAAAGTGCTGGTTTTGACCTACAAAACTCTATACAGTTCCAGCCCAGCATATCTGTCCGAATGCATCTCCTTCTATGTTTCGCCTCGGAGATTAAGATCTTCTGGGGGGGGTCCTACTCTTGGCTCCACCTCTATCACAAGTGAGGTTGGCGGGGACGAGGAGCAAGACCTTCTCGGTGGTAGCCCCTCGCATGTGGAATTCACTCCCCGGGGAAATTAGGACATCGACATCCCTCCTTTCCTTTAGAAGGAAATTAAAAACATGGATCTGGGACCAGGCTTTTGGGTAATCTGACAGATAGACAAAGGACAAGCGACGACTAGAATTGTTGTATTTGAAAATTGAATTTACGGACTCTGAGCTGAAATCGTTGAGCACTAGACTGATTTTATGGATTATGATGTATAATGGAATGTTTTAATTGTTTTAATTACTGCTTATATATGTTTTATTTTTATCTTATTGTTGTGCTGGCATCGAATTGTGCCTTTTGTAAGCCGCCCTGAGTCCCCCCTCGGGGGTTGAGAAGAGCGGGGTAGAAGTGCAATAAATAAATAAATAAATAAAAATAATAAATAAATAATAACGCTTTTGGAAAGGCATCAGCACTATTTGGCAAAGTAGGCTAAACACCTTGCAAAACTACAACTCCCAGGATTCTATGGCATTCAGTCAGGCAGTTAAAGTGGTGCCAAACTGCATTCAATCTATGGTGTAGATGCACCCCAAAACAAGAAGCTTCCTAGCCCACGAATAAACAATAATAATAATAATCCAGGATTGTAGTTCCCTGGATTTCACAAAAGACTGCCCGCTTTGGAGTTATCCAGAGCTTTCCCTTGGATGATTTGAACTAACAATATAAGGATGAAGTAGAAATAGAAAAGGCCCAAGTTTACAGAAGGCCTCAAATCTTATTGCTCTTTTATACATGTATTTAAACTGCTCGACAGAAGCAGATCAGGATTTTCACCCGATGCACAAGAGCTGCATTTTGCTGTTGCTGGATTTGGACATGCATGGGTTACACATGAAGGTACACATAGCGCATTAGGCACAGGTGTGCAAAAATGCACATTTCCTTTGGTAAGATTTCACAGAATCATAAAATCAAAGAGTTGGAAGAGACCTCATGGGCCATCCAGCCCAACCCCATTCTGCCAAGAAGCAGGAATACTGCATTCAAATCACCCCTGACAGATGGCCATCCAGCCTCTGTTTAAAAGCTTCCAAAGAAGATTTGTTATGGCCGGGGAAACTAGTACACTACGGTTTGCAGAGCCAAATTGACACACAGTTCCACATATTGACATTTATGCTATGCAATGAAAATACAGAATCCTAACCTCAAATGTCATGGCATTGGGGCTTCTGCTTGACTGCAAGCCTCAGGACTACATCATCTTGGTCAGTTTCTGGGTTTTGCTCTTTTATTTCTTTCCTTATTACTCGCTTTGTGGTACGACTTATTCTGATGACAAGTTCTGGATGACCCAAAAGCTTGCACATTTTCTGTGGAATTTAAATCCATCCTAACACACGGGGGTCTCTTCCAACTCCAGGATTATATTATTCTACTTTTTCAAACATTTTTAATTACCAACTTGTCTGTTTCCTTTTCCAAAATCCAGAATGCAACCATGTCTTTAAGAGGCATCTACATTGTAGAATTAATGTGTTTTCATAGAATCATAGGATCAAAGAGTTGGAAGCGACCTCATGGGCCATCCAGTCCAACCCCATTCTGCCAAGAAGCAGGAATATTGCATTCAAATCACCCCTGACAGATGGCCATCCAGCCTCTGTTTAAAAGCTTCCAAAACAGGAGCCTCCACCACACTCTGGGGCAGAGAGTTCCACTGCTGAACCAATTTGTCTGTTTTCTTTTCCAAAATCCAGAATACAACCCTGTCTTTAGGAGACATCTACATTGTAGAATTAATGTGTTTTCATAGAATCAAAGAATCAAAGAGTTGGAAGAGACCTCATGGGCCATCCAGTCCAACCCCATTCTGCCAAGAAGCAGGAATATTGCATTCAAATCACCCCTGACAGATGGCCATCCAGCCTCTGTTTAAAAGCTTCCAAAGAAGGAGCCTCCACCACACTCCGGGGCAGAGAGTTCCAATGCTGAACGGCTCTCACAGTCAGGAAGTTCTTCCTCATGTTCAGATGGAATCTCCTCTCTTGTAGTTTGAAGTCATTGTTCCTTGTCCTAATCTCCATGGAAGCAATAAACAAGCTTGTTCCCTCCTCCCTGTGACTTCCTCTCACATATTTATACATGGCTATCATATCTCCTCTTCTTCAGGCTAAACATGCCCAGCTCCTTAAGCCGCTCCTCATAGGGCTTGTTCTCCAGACCCTTGATCATTTTAGTCGCCCTCCTCTGGACACATTCCAGCTTGTCAATATCTCTCTTCAGTTGTGGTGCCCAGAATTGGACACAATATTCCAGGTGTGGTCAAACCAAAGCAGAATAGAGGGGTAGCATTACTTCCCTAGATCTAGACACTATGCTCCTATTGATGCAGGCCAAAATCCCTTGGCTCATGTTTAACTTGTTGTCCACGAGGACTCCAAGATCTTTTTCACACGTACTGCGCTCGAGCCAGGCATTGTCCCCCATTCTGTATCTTTGCATTTTGTTTTTTCTGCCAAAGTGGAGTATCTTGCATTTGTCACTGTTGAACTTCATTTTGTTAGTTTTGGCCCATCTCTCTAATCTGTCAAGATCGTTTTGAATCCTGCTCCTGTCCTCTGGAGTATTGGCTATTCCTCCCAATTTGGTGTCGTCTGCAAACTTGATGATCCTGCCTTCTAACCCTTCATCTAAGTCATTAATAAAGAATAGAGGGGTAACATGACTTCCCTAGATCTAGACACTATGTTTTGGTATCACTTGAACTGCCCTGGCTCAGTACTAAGTTGTAGTTTGACATTACGATTCATAACAGTGGCAAAATTATAGTTAGGAAGTAGCAACGAAAATAATTTTATGGTTGCGGGGTCACCACAACATGAGGAACTGTAATAAGGTATCATGGCATTAGGAAGGTTGAGAACCACTGTCCTAAGCATTGCCCTAGTTGAACCCACAAACAAATGATGTGGCGGCAAAAAAAGCCAATGGGATTTTGGCCTGCATCAATAGGAGCATAGTGTCTAGATCTAGGGAAGTAATGCTACCCCTCTATTCTGCTTTGGTTAGACCACACCTGGAATATTGTGTCCAATTCTGGGCACCACAATTCAAGAGAGATATTGACAAGCTGGAATGTGTCCAGAGGAGGGCGACTAAAATGATCAAGGGTCTGGAGAACAAGCCCTACGAGGAGCAGCTTAGGGAACTGGGCATGTTTAGCCTGAAGAAGAGAAGGCTGAGAGGAGATATGATAGCCATGTATAAATATGTGAGAGGAAGCCACAGGGAGGAGGGAGCAAGCTTGTTTTCTGCTTCCCTGGAGACTAGGACGCAATGGAACAATGGCTTCAAACTACAAGAAAGGAGATTCCATCTGAACATGAGGAAGAACTTCCTGACTGTGACAGCTGTTCATCAGTGGAACTCTCTGCCCCAGAGTGTGGTGGAGGCTCCTTCCTTGGAAGCTTTTAAGCAGAGGCTGGATGGCCATCTGTCAGGGGTGATTTGAATGCAATTTTCCTGCTTCTTTGACAGAGGGTTGGACTGGATGGCCCATGAGGTCTCTTCCAACTCTTTGATTCTATGATTCTATGTTCAGCTCGTTGTCTCCTAAGACTCAAAGGATCCCCAAACTGTACAAGTGGAGAGACATGGGTGGATGCACAGAAGAAGACATTTCAAAACAGAAAAGCAAAACAGAGTATCAGCATTAAGCCGAGCATCAGCATCCACAGACTGGATAGCATACAATACGAAACAGGGTTGGGCTCGTCAGCCAAAGCAACAATTAAAATCTCAGTGCATTGCTTTAATATATATATAGTTAGAAGTCAAGAAAGAGATGTGAAAGGAATGGTGATGGCTACATGAATGGGAGGTTGGAGGAAATCTAATCCTATCCATACCTCAAACTGCATTGACCAGAAAAGTTAGCAATTAAAACAATCTCAAAGGCAACAAAGGAGGAGGGTTGGAATGCCTACCGCCTGGAGGAGGAGAAAAAGGAAAGAAGGAGAAAAAGAAAGAGTTAAGACACCTTGGAAAGCTTGCAGAGAGAACAAGGTTCTAAATCAGCATTTCTCAACCTAGGGATTGGGACCCCTGGGGGGGGGGGTCATGAGTGGAGTGTCAGAGGGGTCACCAAAGACCATCAAAAAACATAGTATTTTCTGTTGGTCATGAGGGTTCTGTGTGGGAAGTTTGGCCCAATTCTATCGTTGGTGCGGTTCAGAATGCTCTTTGTTTGTAGGTGAACTATAAATCCCAGCAACTACAACTCCCAACACCTAGGACCTTGAGATCGTCCAGAGAGGCTCTGCTCTCAGCCCTGCCTTCGTCACAGGTACGTTTGGCAGGGACGAGAGACAGGGCCTTCTCAGTGGTGGCCCCCCGGCTATGGAACACCCCAGAGAGATTAGATCTGCTCCCTCCCTCTTAATGTTTCGGAAGCAACTCAAAACGTGGCTGTTTGAGCAAGCGTTCACAAACACAGAGTAACAGATACAGATAACTGACATAGGAACTGATGACTGACGATGGAACTGGACAATGCTTGACAATAAGGAGAGGCCAATGATGTTGTTTTTATTGTTGTGATTTATGTAATTTTAATGGTTTAAATTGTACTATGATACTATGTATACTGTTTTGTTGGAAACCACCTTGAGTCGCAGATAGGCTGAGAAAGGCGATATACAAATACAGCAAATAAATAAATAAATAAATATTTTCACCAAACTTCACCAGTGTTACATTTGGGTATATTAAGTATGTGTGCCGAGTTTGGTCCAGATCCATCATTTTTTGAGTCACAGTGCTCTCTGGATGTAAACTACAACTCCAAAACTCAAGGCCAATGCCCAACAAACACTTCCAGTATTTCAGTTAGTCATGGGAGTTCTGCGTGCCAAGTTTGGTTCAATTCCATCAGTTAATTTAGCCTCCCCACACTTTAAGGTGGTACCTAATTTTCCTACTTGACAGATGCAACTGTCTTTCGGGTTGCAAAGGTCGACAACAGGCTACACACAATTGGTTGGAAACCCACTCCAACCCAGGCTGGCTTCGAACTCATGACCTTTTGGTCAGAGTGATCTTAATGCAGCTGACACTCAGCCAGCTGCGCCACAATCCCGGTGCTAAAAACCCCTGGACATCATCTGGACATCCAGGTACAACTTCTGACCTAGTTTGTGTCCACAGTACTGTCTGAATGTAGGTGAACTACAACTCCAAAACTCAAAATCAATGCCCACCAAACGCTTCCAGTATTTTTTGTTGGTCATGGGAGTTCTGTGTGCCATGTTTGGTTCAATTCCATTGTTGGTGGAGTTCAGAATGCTCTTCGATTGTACGTCAACTATAAATCCCAACAACTACAACTCCCAACTCCCACATCCTTGTTTTCTCCTGCCCTGGAAACAAGGAGGCAGAACAATAGCTTCAAACTACAAGAAAGGAGATTCAATCTGAACATTAGGAAGAACTTCCTGACTGTGAGAGCTGTTCAGCAGTGGAACTCTCTGCCCGGAGTGTGGTGGAGGCTCCTTCTTTGGAGGCTTTTAAACAGAGGCTGGATGGCCATCTGTCAGGGGTGATTTGAATGCAATATTCCTGCTTCTTGGCAGGGGGTTGGACTGGATGGCCCATGAGGTCTCTTCCAACTCTTTGATTCTATGATCATGAGGAATAACTTCCTGACTGTGAGAGCTGTTCAGCAGTGGAACTCTCTGCCCCAGAGTGTGGTGGAGGCTCCTTCTTTGGAGGCTTTTAAACAGAGGCTGGATGGCCATCTGTCAGGGGTGCTTTGAATGTGATTTTCCTGCTTCTTGGCAGAATGGGGTTGGACTGGATGCCCCATGAGGTTATTCCATCTGAACATTAGGAAGAACTTCCTGACTGTGAGAGCTGTTCAGCAGTGGAACTCTCTGCCCAGAGTGTGGTGGAGGCTCCTTCTTTGGAGGCTTTTAAACAGAGGCTGGATGGCCATCTGTCAGGGGTGCTTTGAGTACGATTTTCCTGCTTCTTAGCAGAATGGGGTTGGACTGGATGGCCCAGGAGGTCTCTTCCAACTCTTTGATTCTGTGATTCTAAGAACTTCCTGACTGTGAGAGCTGTTCAGCAGTGGAACTCTCTGTCCCGGAGTGTGGTGGAGGCTCCTTCTTTGGAGGCTTTTAAACAGAGGCTGGATGGCCATCTGTCAGGGGTGCTTTGAGTACGATTTTCCTGCTTCTTAGCAAAATGGGGTTGGAGTGGATGGCTCACGAAGTCTCTTCCAACTCTAGGATTCTTTGACACAATCAATCCTGTCCCAACCCTACTAGTATTCAAATTTGGACGTATCCGGTATTTGTGCCAAATGTGGTCCAGTGAATGACAATTCACAATTTACATGACAATTCATAACAGTAACAAAATTAGACTTATGAAGTAGGAACAAAAATAATGTATTGTTGAAGGCTTTCATGGCCGGAATCACTGGGTTGTTGTAGGTTTTTTGGGCTATATGGCCATGGTCTAGAGGCATTCTCTCCTGACGTTTCGCCTGCATCTATGGCAAGCATCCTCAGAGGTAGTGAGGTCTGTTGGAACTAGGAAAAGGGGTTTATATATCTGTGGAATGACCAGGGCGTCAGGAGAGAATGCCTCTAGACCATGGCCATATAGCCCCCAAAAAATTACAACAACCCAACAAAAATAATGTTATGGTGTGATGGGGGTCACCACAACATAAGGAACTCTATCAAGGAGCCGTGACCTTAGGAAGGTTGAGAAACACTGATGCATACAGACAAATATATCTCACGTTTACCTTTAAAATAATGACTCGCTTTATTTTTTATCTTTTAATATGTCGTTATAAATATATTTTGTCAAAATATATGATCATTATTGTCAAAACATTTGCACGTAAAATCATAAATAAGGTCAAGGTGAACGGAACAAGGGATTTGTTTAATAATAATAATTATTATTATTATGGGGGGGTTTTTTGCTGGCGTTCCTTCAGAGGTAAGGTGAGAAAAAGGGCATTTTGCGAGATTTTGTGTTCCCATTTCTTTTAGGAATTTAACATAAAATCAACCCGCCCATTCTTTCAAAACTGGCGAAACAGAAGGAGGAGGATGGGAAGAATGGGTTGTTGTAGGTTTTTTCGGGCTGTATGGCCATGGTCTAGAGGCATTCTCTCCTGACGTTTCGCCTGCATCTATGGCAAGCATCCTCCGATGCGGAAAATGTTTTTCTCCATGTTATGTGTCTTAAATCAGGCTTTGGGAAAGGAACTTTTGCAGGACACATTCCGAGAATGAGAGGCCCGTAAAGTAACTTTTTTTTTGTATTCCAAACTCAGCAAATTTCCAAAATTGTCCAGCTGCAACTCGCATAATCCCCTGGAGGTTGGTGGATTCTGGGAGTTGCAATCCACCAAAGAAAGGTTTCAATGCTCTCTTTCTACTTTTAAAAGTTACTCTGGGGAAAACTAGGGGATTTGTCTACATAGTAAAGGTAGTCCCCTGACATTAAGTCCAGTCATGTCTGACTCTGGGGTGTGGTGCTCATCTCCATTTCTAAGCCGAAGAGCCAGCGTTGTCCGTAGACACCTCCAAGGTCATGTGGCCGGCATGACTGCATGGAGCGCCGTTATAGAAATAGTTTATCAAACATTCCTGCCCCGCTTTCTTTGAGCTTGGAAAAGTTAGGATTTGATATTGCAGCTCCCAGAATCCTCAAATCTTCCATAATTCCTTGTTACCTTTTTGGACTGTAGCTTCCAGAATCCCTCTTTCCCAACTATTTTCTCCTTCTCAGAGTTCCCCAAGAACTCTTGAGCTCAGAAGGGACCAAATCTCCAGAAATCCTCAAAAAAACCCCATCCTACTTGGGATGCTGGGCACTATAGTCTCGCAAAGCCCTGAAACCTTCCCTTGGAAGGACCAAATCTCCCCAAAAGCCCCACAAATATCCATCCTCCTGGGGATGCTGGGCACTGTAGTCCCACAAAGTCCATTTCCCAAGCACTGCTCTCTCTAATTCTCTGAGCATGACAACGTTCAGCAAAGGAGAGGGCCTAGAAGATTATCACACCACACTATTAAAGCACTGTTATTCCACTTTCACTGCTATTGCTGCCTTCTGTGGAATCGTGAGCTTTGTAGTTTGTAGTGAGGCCCAAGATCTCTGTGGCTGAGAACTTTAAAGGCCCATCCCTAAACTGCAAATCCCAGGCTTCCACAGGAAGAATAGTAGAAGAACAATGCTGTAACAGTATAGTGTGATAATCTAAAACTCCTAGATTGGATTGGAGCCCACTCTTTTGCCCACCAATTCTGGTCTCCTTCCCATGTCCAGTCTGTCCCTTGGCTGGTTGTTCTTCATCCCAGAACTCCTGACTCATCTTCCTATGGATGTTGGGCTTTGTAGTCCAACGCCATCACTCCGACCCCAGCAAACGCTCCTTGGCTGGCCCGCTCCCTCTTTGATACCAGTCCTCAACGGCAACCACATCCTTCGACCACCATCTCCTGGTAGTTCTTGAGGACCACCTTGTCATACTCGTCCAAGTAGAGCATGGAGATGGCGCTCAGCTCGGTGGGCACACAGCAGGCTTTGGGGATGCTGCCGTTGACGGAATTGACCAGAGTCTGGACAATGGCATGGTTGGTGGAGTTGAGGTGGTCGGCCAAGGGGAAGGGGCAGTCACCGTGGCAGTAGAAGGCCTGGTAGCCCGGCGGAGCCACAATCCAATCATTCCAACCCACATCACTGAAGTCCACATAGAGGGCGTGGCGCCGACAGTTCTTCTTGCCCTTGCGTTGTCCCCGCCCGCCAGAGCCACCTGGTCCTTTGGGGCTCCGCTTAGCCCTCCGTCGGCGTGTCAGGGCCGAGCCACTGGGACCATCGTGGCCAAAAGTCACCAGAAGTGGACGCAAGTGGGCCCAAGCGCTGTCCTCTAGGCGCCCCCCGCCTTGAGGTAAAGAGCGGCTCATCCGGACATGCCGGCCCTGCTGAGTTTGCTTGGGGTGGAGGTGGATGGCTTCCACCGCCAAGCCGTGGTTGGGCTGACCGCCCGCCGTCCATCGCGACACCGCCGGGCTGACGTCGAAGCTCTCCCAGCCACTCACGTTGTGGCGCACCAGGCGAGTGTCCAGCAGCCGGGTGACCGGGTCCTCCCCGTCCCGCCACGGCTTCATCACCTCGTAAACATTGATCCGGTGGAGGTCATGCTCATCCTCCTCTGCGGCCTCAGGAACCCGCTCACGAAAGAGACGTAGCTCCGCGGTAGAGATGGCCTCAATCAGCGGCACACTGCTCAAGTTGAAGAAGAAGCGGAAGCGGCCCAGGCGGGGATCTGAACCCGGCACTTGCTCCAGGTGTTCTGGGAAGCGGGAGGAGAGGAAAAACAGCACCGGCATTAGAACATGGGGCAGCAAAGTAATTCTAGGCTGCTTCATATATTACTGTGCCACAGGTTCCTGTCCTTGGCCCAGGGCTATTCAACAATGATGGAACAGAAGGCATGCTGATCAAGTATGAAGATGACACCAAATTGAGAGGGACAGCTAATATCCCAGAGGACAGGTCTGGATCCAAAATGGCCTTCGCAGATTAGAGACCCCCATTGCCCTCATGGCTGAGGTCGGTGACCTCACCTCCATGTCTACTCATCTCCTGGAAAAAGATGACTTGGAGCCTCCCGTGAAGCGGGAACGCAATGAAGACGACCCGGAACTCTCCTTGTAGCAAGCGCTCTAGAACTGGACTCTGCAGGACGGAAGCCGGGACCTTTTGCAATGGACCAAAGCTAGCAAAATGTATGGTACTACACTTAAGCAATGCCAATAGCACAATGATAGAAAGTCACAAGCAGTTTTCCATTCAGTTGTTAGTTCCTTAGAAGTCTCAGCACTTCACCACACTAGAGAAAAAATCCACTTAAAATCCGGTTTCTGCCTCTTGCAGAAATCTGGGGTTTGTAGTTTAGGGAGGAGCCTTTAACAGCCTCACTAAACTACAAACCCCAGAATTCTGCAGAGGGCAGAAACTGGATTTTAAGTGTATTTTTTCTCTAGTGTGGTGAAATGCGGAGACTTCTAAGGAACTGAATGGAAAACTGCTTGTGACTTTCTACCATTGTGCTATACACAGTGTCCTAACCTACTGCATCTGTGCATGGTTTGGTAACTGCACAGAAGGCATTCCAAAGGGTCCCCACTTCTGCACAGAGAAGCATTGGTTGCCCTCTTTCTCCCCTCTTTGGAAGAACTTTATAGGTCCCCCAGCCTTAATAAAGCTCAGAGCATTCTTGGGAATCCATCTCACCCAGCATATACTTTTTAAAAAATTATTACCATCTGGCAGACAGTACAGTGTGACAATGACAAGGACAAATAAACTAAAGATAACTTTTATCCTAGAGCTGTACTGAACATTAGGAATAGAATCATAGAATCAAAGAGTTGGAAGAGACCTCATGGGCCATACAATCCAACCCCTGCCAAGAAGCAGGAACATTGCATTTTAATCACCCCTGACAGATGGCCATCCAGCCTCTGTTTAAAAGCTTCCAAAGAAGGAGCCTCCACCACACTCT
>NW_026844366.1:7599197-7610088 GCF_025583915.1 Anolis sagrei ordinatus
GTCCTGGAGTGTGGTGGAGACTCCTTCTTTGGAGGCTTTTAAACAGAGGCTGGATGGCCATCTGTCAGGGGTTGCTTTGAATGTACTTTTCCTGCTTCTTGGCAGGGGGTTGGACTGGATGGCCCATGAGGTCTCTTCCAACTCTATGATTCTATGATCTTGAAGTACATGGTTTCACACTGATGTGGCATTGGGGGCTGTGCAGAGGTGGTGGGAGTGTGGAGAGATGGGTGTGTTGTTTTTGTGAGGTGTGGTAGGGAAAGCATTAAATTTCGTTGTACAATGACAACAAAATTATTCTATTCTAACCAAAAGAATGGGGGACACCTGGCTTGGAAAGGGATCTAGGAGTCTTAGGAGACCACAAACTGAACATGGGCTGAACATGTGCATCCATTCCTCCACATTTGTTGGTTTTAGAGGCACAGGTCAATTAGAAATATTTTGGAGGACCTCTACATGGATGGAGAAATGGGATCTCTAGGTCCTCCAGCATGACTCTGCAGTTAGTTTCCACCAGAGGTTGACCAGGGAGTTGCACTAAAAGACCTGGAATTTCCTGGGAATGACATCTGAATCAAATCCGCAAATAATCAGCTTGTCATTGTCCTCCTTGAATTGTGAATCCCAGAACACAATTCTAGGCTGAATCAATAGCATTATAGTGTCTGGTTTGAGGATAGGAACCAGAATAGTTCACTACAGTCACTTACGGACCCACCACCAAGACTCTGCCCTTGGAAGACAATCAGACTTGGCTATGAATGATAGCCTATGATGCTGATGGCACCATTCTGCTTTGGTCAGACCTCACCTGGAGTAAGACTATGTCCAGTTCTGGGACTCACAATTCAAGGAGGACAATTACAAGCTGTTTATTTGTGGATTTTATTAAGATGTTCTGCCAAGGAAAATTGAGGTCTTCCAGTGCAACTCATGGTCAACCTCTGGTGGAAGCTAACTGCAGAGTCATGCTGGAGGACCTAGAGAACCCACTTCTCCATTCATGTAGAGGTCCGCCAGAATATTTCTAATTGACCTGTGCCTCTAAAACCAACAATAGTGTCTAGATCTAGGGAAGTAATGCTACCCCTTTATTCCGCTTTGGTTAGACCAGACCTGGAATATTGTGTCCAATTCTGGGTACCACAATTCAAGAGAGATATTGACAAGCTGGAATGTGTCCAGAGGAGGGCGACTAAAATGATCAAGGGTCTGGAGAACAAGCCCTATGAGAGGCGGCTTAAGGAGCTGGGCATGTTTAGCCTGAAGAAGAGAAGGCTGAGAGGAGATATGATAGCCATGTATAAATATGTGAGAGGAAGCCACAGGGAGGAGGGAGCAAGCTTGTTTTCTGCTTCCCTGGAGACTAGGACACGGAACAATGCCTTCAAACTACAAGAGAGGAGATTCCATCTGAACATGAGAAAGAACTTCCTGACTGTGAGAGCCGTTCAGCAGTGGAACTCTCTGCCCCGGAGTGTGGTGGAGGCTCCTTCTTTGGAAGCTTTTAAACAGAGGCTGGATGGCCATCTGTCAGGGGTGATTTGAATGCAACATTCCTGCTTCTTGGCAGAGGGGTTGGACTGGATGGCCCATGAGGTCTCTTCCAACTCTTTGATTCTATGATTCTAAATGTGGAGGAATGGATGCACATCACTTCCTTTGGTCCCTTTCAGCCACCTTTCAGGTCCTAGAGGTTGACCGCATTACCTCTGTGCTCAAAATGGGCAGTAGGTCAGACTAGATGACCCTGTCAGCCCCTTCTCATCTAAAGACTCTGTGATTCTGACAACTGCAATTCAAAAAGGGACATAGACACATAGCATGCAGAGCTTGAGAAGTGAACTCTGTGGGACTACGATGCCCAGAATCCCCAGTCCTTGGGGAAGTTCTCAAAAGTGGAGGCAGCGAAAGTGCAGCGCTTGAGAAATGGACTTTGGGTGCAGTCTGACCCCCACTTTGACATTCACGGCTCAAGGCAATGGCATTCTGGGAGTTGTAGTTTTATCAGGGCTTGGACTTTCTCTGCCAAAGAGTACAGTGTGGATGCACCCTTAGAAACTCCCACTTCCTCTCTTCTGCCACTTCTTTGCTAGTTTAGACCCATCTGGAGCAATTTGGCCTCAGCTATTAAATAGACTGGGGGGGGGCACTGGACCCCCCCCCTCCCCAACTTCGCAAAAGAACAGTCACTCCAGTTTCATTACTCACACTCTGATGTTGCTACACCCCCTCTTCCTTCAAATATGCTGGAATACCCATCTCGTCCTTACTTGTATTTTGTTTGGAAGGAATTGTACAAATGCATAAATTCCCCCTCCCCACAAAAAGACAATTGTACTCCCCCAGTCTCTAGAAGTTCGAATTTGGATTGACTCTTCTCTTCACACTTAGAGAATGAATCCACTTGAAATTCGGATTCTGCCTCCTGCAGAATTCTGGGGTTTGTAGTTTAGTGTGGCTGCTAAAGGCTCCTCCCTAAACTACAAACCCCAGAATTTTGCAGGAAACTGGATTTTAAGTGGATTCATTCTAGTGTGATGAGGTCTTCTGTCTTTGGCCTAGATTGTGGGAGAAGAGCAGCCTGTCCACCTCTACTAAGAAATGGAAAGTGTCAACCTTCTTGATTCAGTGGGTCTCCTTCCATAGTTAATTCCAGAGGGCAGATGGTATGAGACCCCAATGAAAATCCTCTGCTATCCATCCATCTACCCATTCATTCATCCATCTATCTGTCCATCTATCTATACATCCTTTTTTTATCTATACATCAATTCATACCTATCTGTCCATCCATCTGTTCATCCACCCATCCATCCATCTATATGTCCATTCATCCTTCTATCTATTCATCCATCCATAAGACTATCCAGTTGTTGGTCTATCCATCCCTGTCTGTGTGTACATCCATTCATCTAGTCATTGATTCACGCATCCATCCATGTATACATCCATCTATCCATCTGTTCATCATCTATCTTCCTATCTGTGCATTTATCTGTCCACTCATCCATCCATTCATCATTCTTTCCATTGGTCCATCCATCAACTTGCCTATCCATTGATCCATCTATCTATCTATCTATCTATCTATCTATCTATCTATCTATCTATCTATCTATCTATCAATCTATACATCCTTTTTATCTATACATCAATTCATATCTATCTGTCCATCCATCTGTTCATCCACCCATCCATCTGTGTGTCCATTCATCCGCCTATCTATTCATCCATCCATAAGACTATCCAGTTGTTGCTCTATCCATCCCTGTCTGTGTGTACATCCATTCATCTAGTCATTGATTCATGCATCCATCCATGTATACATCCATCTATCCATCTGTTCATCATCTATCTTCCTATCTGTGCATTTATCTGTCCACTCATCCATCCATTCATCATTCTTTCCATTGGTCCATCCATCAACTTGCCTATCCATCCATCCATCCATCCATCTACCTATCTATCTACCTATCTATCTACCTATCTATCTACCTATCTATCTACCTATCTATCTACCTACCTACCTATCTACCTACCTATCTACCCACCCATCCATTCCTTTGTCTGTCCAACCCTTCTGCACGCCAACAATAACCACTTGATAACCAGCCTCACCTTCGTGGTGGAAGCTGCGGACGGTGTTGGCACGGCTGGTGGGCTTCTCAGGATACTGGAGGCTGAGGTCATGGAGGCGGTCCTCCCCTTCCCCGGACTGGAGGCGGTAGAGGTCCAACATGTAGGAGGGCACCAGAGCATCCGGGCTGGGCCTGGGCCGGTGGCGGAGGCCGAACATCTGCAGGAGGGTGGCCTCGAAGCCACGGAGCAGCTCATGGCTGGGCAGAGGGCGGCGAGAGGAGCCCGTGGAAGCGCCCCCCACACCCTCGCCCCTTTGGTCCCCCCCTCGAGGCGCCGGCTGCTGCGGGTGGTGAGGGTGGAGGTCCCCCGGCACCTTCTTCTTGCCAATCTCGGTGGGGATGAGGCTGGCACGGTGAGTCGCCCCTCCGAGCAGCACTTGGCACAATAGGAGGACCATCAGCATTCGGTTACCAGGCGTCATGGTGTCTCTGGGGTGGAGGGGGGTGCGGGGGAGGAGGAGAAGATGCCAACAAAGAAACCAAATTGGTCAAAAAATGACAGCAAGAAGCACACACCCAAAAAAAAAAGTTCAACTTCTTCTCATTTTTGTAGAATTCCTCTAGAGGTTATGGCAGGGCATCACAACTCCCAGTATCTCCCAAACCACAAAAAAACACTGCCTTTTGGATCACAAATCAATTGCTCTTCCCTTTTACAATCTTTATTTTATTTTTGGAAGCCATTGTTCCAGGCCCATAGCCAGGATTTTGTTTCGGGGGGGAACTGAGTTTGGTTCAGGGGAGGGGGCTGAGTCTGAGTGAAAGAGGGTCTAACCTAGCAAACCTTTTGTATCGTTACCCAATACCCCCATGCATATGGGATATATTGATCATGGTGATCAGATCATGATATGAATAAACATAACAGTTTAAATAATGTACCAGTAAGGCCTTCTCGTGGACCACCCTGAGAATTTCGGGGGGGGCTGAAGCCCCCCAAAGTTTTGGTTTAAAAGCTTCCACACATTTTTGTGACAAGCTCCCCTTATGGGGAGGGCAACTTTCCAAATTCAGCAATCAACCAGTTTGGGAAAAGTTTCCATGTGAAGACCACAACTCCAAGAAACCACTAGCTAGTTCTTTGGGGGGATTGCAACTCCCAGAATCCCTCAACTGGTCAACCTTTCTTGATACAAGAGAGCAGATTCCATCTGAACATGAGGAAGAACTTCCTGACTGTGAGAGCCGTTCAGCAGTGGAACTCTCTGCCCCGGAGTGTGGTGGAGGCTCCTTCTTTGGAAGCTTTTAAACAGAGGCTGGATGGCCATCTGTCAGGGGTGATTTGAATGCAATATTCCTGCTTCTTGGCAGAATGGGGTTGGACTGGATGGCCCATGAGGTCTCTTCCAACTCTTTGATTCTATGATTCTATGATTTTTGCACACCTCCCACTGCACTGCAGTCATTTCTCTGGGCGTAACAGCTCATTCAAGAGTAGGATACCGGGAGGTATAGAGTCCCAAAAAGGAATGTTTCCGAATTATTACAGAAGGACAGAACAGTGAGAGAAACAAGACCACCAAAACTCCATATATTTATATTTGCGCCCCATTGTCTTTATTGCTGCAGTTTATCCGGCCATGGATCCATCCATCTAACTTTATCTCTCTATGTATCTCATCTTTCTACCATCTGTCTTTATCCCCCTCCATCTATCCATCTTTAATCCCCACTATCTATCATCTATATTTCCAGTCTTTGTAAAGTAAAGGTAAAGGACGATGACTTAAATCGATAAATTATTTTAATGTTTTTATATTGTTTTATTATAATATGTATATTTATGCCTGTTTTTACTTTATTGTTGGCACTGTGCTGTGCCGGTTGGAGTCCCTCTGTGGAGGTTGAAATAGGATGCCCTAAATAAATAATAAATAAAGATTTTTCCCAGACATTAAGTCTAGTCGTGTCCGACTCTGGGGTCTGGTGCTCATTTCCATTTCAAAGCTGAACAGCTGGTATTGTCCATAGACACCTCCAAGCTCATGTGGCCGGCATGACTGCATGGAGCACTGTTACCTTCCCGCTGGAGTGGTACCTAATGATCTACTCACACTTGCATGTTTTTGAACTGCTAAGTTGGCAGAAGCTGGGGCTAACAGCAGGAGCTCACCTCACTCCCCAGATTTGAACCACCAGCCTTTCGGTCAGCAAGTTCAGCAGCTCAGCAGTTTAATCCACTGCACTGCTGGGGCTCCTATATATCTATTAATTAATTTATTTATCTATCTATATTCTACTCTATTTTGTCTATCCATCCATCCATTCTTTCTCTCTCTCCCAAAATCAGTTTTTCCAGGAAGACTTTGACCTTACTTCAAAAAAACACCAAACTTTGTGCATCCCTTTCCTTCATCTGCTTCCAAGCCCAGATTTCTGTTTGGGAGCATATCCTTATGATATTATAGTATGTTTTGCTGGTTGTTAAGAAATCCCAGAGGGCAGCGTAGGGGACAGAGGGAGAAAGGCCAAGGCCCCTTCTACGCTGCCATATAAAATCCAGATGATCAACTTTGAACTGGATTATCTGGCAAGTGTAGACTCAAGTGCATTATTTGCTTTGATAATCTGGATTATAGGGCAGTGTAGAAGGGGGCCAGAGATGCTAACTGCTAAGAGGAGAAAAAGTCCCTCTGCGGAAGTGAAGCGTCCTGGCTACAAGGGAATTTTCACAAGGTCCTGAGTGGGTTGGAAGGACTTTTTGGCAAGATCCAGTGAAAACATCCTGGATGCAAAGGACTGGGAGCAAGGTCCAGTTCAAAGCCTTGGTTGGAAAGGGTTGCTCCTGAAGATCTTGGGTGGGAAGGACTTGGGGCAAGGTCCTCAATGGAAACGGCTTTTGGAAAAGACTTCTCCTGAAGTTCTTGGGTGGGAAGGACTTGGGGCAAGGTCCTGAGTGGAAACGGCTTTTGGAAAGGGCTGCTCCTGAAGATCTTGGTGGGAAGGACTTGGGGCAAGGTCCTGAGTGGAGAAGGCTTTTGGAAAGGGTTGCTCCTGAAGATCTTGGGTTGGAAGGACTTGGGGCAAGGTCCTGAGTGGAGAAGGCTTTTGGAGAGGGCTGCTCCTGAAGATTTTAGGTGGGAAGGACTTGGGGCAAGGTCTGGAGTGGAGAAGGCTTTTGGAAAGGGCTGCTCTTGAAGATCTTGGGTAGGAAGGACTTGGGACAAGGTCCTGAGTGGAAAGGGTTTTTGGAAAGGGCTGCTCCTGAAGATCTTGGCTGGGAAGGAGACTTGGGGCAAAGTCCTGAGTGGAGAAGGCTTTTGGAGAGGGCTTCTCCTGGAGATCTTGGTTGGGAAGGACTTGGGGCAAGCTCCTGAGTGGAGAAGGCTTTTGGAAAGGGCTTCTCCTGAAGATCTTGGGTGGGAAGGACTTGGGGCAAGGTCTTGAGTGGAGAAGGCTTTTGGAAAAGGCTGCTCCTGAAGATCTTGGGTGGGAAAGACTTGGGGCTTTGTCCTTCCCATCCCAGACCAAGCGTGTACAGCAATGAACACCATAGTCTGGTTTTCTCTTGAAATAGTAGCCTGGAAAGGGGGGATTTAGAGAAGCTTGGAGGGCAACTGAGAGAAAGGAGTTGGGGGAGGAAGAGTTGAGTTGTAGCTTTGAGAGAAAATGGGGAGGAAACAGCTTGGGGGCAGAAGCATGATGAAGTCGGCCAAAGCTTCTGCCCCCAAACACCTTCCTCCCCAGTTCGTCTCCCAGTTCTTCCTCCCAGTCCCTCTACCTTTCCATAAATACACGCAAGAGAGTGGAGTGTCTTGGCTTTGAGGCTCTAAACACCAAATCCTAGGGCGCAAGGAAAGAAAGAGCTGCTGTTGTGCTTTTGGAGCGCGAATCCCCAAGTTCCTCCAAGTTTGGGCTTTTCTTTTGGGGGCATAGAGCCTCTTGTATGGGCTTCCTCTCGAGTAAAACACAACTCAACTCCTAATTGAACTAAACTCGGAGTAAACCGGGCAGAAAAGTTAAGACTCGGAGTAGAAGAGAGAGAGAAAGAGAAAGGAACCCAACCTCCGACAAAAGCCGCAAAATGCACATCTCTCCAAGCCTTTCCTAATGAAACATGGCCAAACAGCCCGGAAAACTCACAGCAACCCAACTATAATGAGAGTACTGATACTCATCATGCTAATACGGGTACTAATCATGCTAATAATGCTATAATGAGAGTTTTGATTTGGATCCAGGGGAAGAAAAAGAAGGAGCAAAATCCTCCGACAAAATGCACAACTCTCCAAGCCTTTCCTAATGAAATATGGCCAAACAGCCCAGAAAACTCACAGCAATTCAACTATAATGAGAGTACTGATACTCATCATGCTAATATGGGTACTAATCATGCTAATAATGCTATAATACGAGTTTTGATTTGGATCCAGGGGAAGAAAAGGAAGGAGCAAAATCCTCCGACAAAATGCACATCTCTCCAAGCCTTTCCTAATGAAACATGGCCAAACAGCCCGGAAAACTCACAGCAACCCAACTATAATGAGAGTACTGATACTCATCGTGCTAATGTGGGTACTAATCGTGCTAATAATGCTATAATAAGAGTTTTGATTTGGATCCAGGGGAAGAAAAGGAAGGAGCAAAATCCTCCGACAAAATGCACATCTCTCCAAGCCTTTCCTACTGAAACATGGCCAAACAGCCCGAAAAACTCACAGTAACCCAACTAAAATAATAGTACTGATACTCCTCATGCTAATACGGGTACTAATCGTGCTAATAATGCTATAATATGAGTGTTATTTTGGATCCAGGGGAAGGAAAGGAAGGAAGGAAAGGAGCAAAGCGCTACTCACTGACAGAAAGCACGGCAGATAGAAACAGTCCATGGTTCTTCTTGACAGCCAGTGCGGAGCTCGTAGGATCCGTGGGAGGGAAAAGCGGGGATCCTGGCGCGGGGAAGGCAAGCGGGGACCGACGCGGATCAAAGGGGGCAGTGCGGAGGGCTCTGGTGCCGAGCATGGGAGGGAAGAGCCGGCTGCTGCTCTTGCTGCCGCTCCGGAGCGCCTCCTGCCAAATGCACCGCTTGGAGTAGACTGGGACGGGCCAGCCAAGAGATTGCTGCTTTCTTCCCCACAACTTTTTTCCCTCTCTCCCTCTCTCGGTTCCAGCCCCGGGGAGGGTCACGTGAGCCCGGCAAGGCCCTCCCTTTGCTATCCTGGCCTGTCAATCATGGAGACGAAGCACCGCCCACTCTCCTCCCCCCCCCCCCAAACACACACACAACTGGCCAGTCCCCAAGATTTGGTCCCTTCCTGGAAGACTGGATCTGCACAGCCATATGATACGGTTTGGGATTGCATTAGAGCAGGGGTTCTCAAACATTTTCAGCAGCTGAGCCCTTTTTGAAACAAAAGTTTCTCATGGAGGCCCAGGAAATAATACATTATGTATATTATATTATATTATATTATATTATATTATATTATATTATTTATATTTATTATATTATATTATATATATTATTATATATTATATTATATTATATTATATTATATTATATTATATTATATGACTGCATGGAGCGCCGTTACCTTCCTGCCAGAACGGTACCTATTGATCTACTCACATTTGCATGTTTTCGAACTGCTAGGTTGGCAGAAGCTAGGGCTGACAGCAGAAGCTCACACCGCTCCCCGGAATCGAACCTGCAACCTTTCGATCAACAAGCTCAGCAGCTCAGTGCTTTAACCCACTGCGCCACCGGGGGCTCCTATATTATATTATACTATACTATATTATAGGTTGTTGTGACAACATCTGTTATAGAACTACAATATGCTGATGACAACGTCATCTGTGCACATTCAGAAGAAGACCTACAAGCCACTCTAAACACCTTTGCAGAAACATACGGGAAACATTCACACCTTGTTCCAGCAGACAAGAGTTCTTTCTCGTCTGCTGGAGTTCTTTCTCCCCTCCCTTTGCTATCCTGGCCTGTCAATCATGAAGACGAAGCACCACCCACTTCCTGGTCCCTTCCTGGAAGACTGGATCTGCACAGCCATATGATACAGTTTGGGATTGCATTAGAGCAGGGGTTCTCAAACTTTTTCAGCAGCCGAGCCCTTTTTGAAACAAATGTTTCTCATGGAGGCCCAAGAAATGATACATTATGTATATTATATTATATTATATTATATTATATTATATTATAGTATAGGGTGCTGTAACAACATCTGTTATAGAACTACAATATGCTGATGACAACATCATCTGTGCACATTCAGAAGAAGACCTACAAACCACTCTAAACACCTTTGCAGAAACATACAGGAAACGTTCACACCTAGTTCCAGCAGACAAGAGTTCTTTCTTGTCTGCTGGAGTTTTTTCTCCCCTCTCTTTGCTATCCTGGCCTATCATAGAATCATAGAATCAAAGAGTTGGAAGAGACCTCAAGGGCCATCCAGTCCAAGAAGCAGGAATATTGCATTCAAATCACCCCTGACAGATGGCCATCCAGCCTCTGTTTAAAAGCTTCCAAAGAAGGAGCCTCCACCACACTCCGGGGCAGAGAGTTCCACTGCTGAACGGCTCTCACAGTCAGGAAGTGTATATAACATGCTGCACTGTTAACCTCACAGCGACAACAAACAATATTGTGCAAATTTTTAGTACAGTCGTATCTTCTTATAAGTAGCTTGTGGATCAGCCATCCACAACCGGTTTCGGCCTACCTCAGGCCTTCCTCTGGTGGACTGAAATTAATGTACAAATCAATGTTTTACTCCAGTAGCATACATATAGAACAACTGTATCATTAAATATCATAAGTTACAACACATTTAAGTACTTACAAAGTTATACACTTGAACAAATTCTCCTCAGGGGATACAGATATTTTTGAGTCAGTGGTATCTACATCAAAGGAACGAAATGTGGCTATGAGAGTTTGAAAATTACTATGTTGAAAATGATTATATTGTAGAAATACTTAATATTCAAGTATTTTACACATTAAGAAAATTAGTAAAGTCTTCACACTTGTTATTGCATCAATATTTGTTGAACATATCCATTAAATACCATAAGTTACAACACATTTGAATACTTACAAAATTATACACTTCAGAGTTTGTTCTCCACAGGAGATACAGATTTTTTAGCTCAGAGGTATCTACATAAAAGGAATGATATGTGGCTATGAGAGTTTGAAAATTACTAACTGCAAAGGGCTTGCCCCAATTCAAAGAAAAGGGTTTCAGGAGAGAGAAGTTACGATTTATTGTTTATTTATT
>NW_026844366.1:7611597-7690208 GCF_025583915.1 Anolis sagrei ordinatus
TTCTCCCACAGCCACTTCTATCACTATTTATTCCAGCATATACTGGAATTATTTTATTGGGCTGTTGTAGGTTTTTCTGGGCTATCTGGCCATGGTCTAGAAGCATTCTCTCCTGACGTTTTGCCTGCATCTATGGCAAGCATCCTCAGAGGTAGTGAGGTCTGTTGGAACTAGGAAAAAGGGGTTTATATATCTGTGGAATGACCAGGGTGGGACAAAGGACTTTTGTCTGCTGGAGCTAGGTGTGAATGTTTCAATTGACCACCTTGATTCATTTAATGGATTGGAAGTGCCTGGGGGGAATCTTTTGTTGAGAGTGATTTGATGTGCCTGATTGTTTACTCTCTGTTGTTTTGCTGTTGTAATTGTAGAGTTTTTTAAATACTGGTAGCCAGATTTTGTTCATTTTCATGGTTTCCTCCTTTCTGTTGAAATTGTCCACATGCTTGTGGATTTCAATGGCTTCTCTGTGTAGTCTGACATGGTGGTTGTGAGAGTGGTCCAGCATTTCTGTGTTCTCAAACAAAAATGCTGTGACCAGGTTGGTTCATTAGGTGCTCTGCTATGGCTGAATTATTTTATTGTTGGTATTTGCACCTTCAAGGTAAATCTGGAATGTGGAGGAAAGAAAATCAAAATTCATGATGCTGGCAAGATGCAAGACAGCAACCCAGATTTAAAATGAGCTGGACGTAACTTTAGCCATCTTAATCGTTCTTAAAGAAGTTGAAAACCAAGCCTTACTTTGTTTTTAAAGCCAGTAAGTAAAGCCTGCCAGGATTTTCTTTTTAAAATGAATCTGAAGAGTCTGGGGTACAGGGATGCTTAAAATAAAACATAGGAGTGAAAGCCTTAATTATGTCTTGCATGAGCTGTCAAGAGCGAGCAGCTGCAGAAGAGGAAGACAAAGGGAGGATCAGTCAATTTTATGTATATTTTTTAAAAAGAGAGAGAAATTGCTGTTAGAGTGGGGGAGGAAAGATGACATGCTCAAAATGGTAAGCAGCTCAGAAAGCCTGAATTAATCTGCCAAGATGCTGAGAATGAGGAATAATTTTAATTCAGATTATTCTTTTTCACCTCAGTGGCTGTAATGCATATTACTCTGATCTCCCACTTGCTAGCCTCTTATTTTCTATTTTACATGGATCATTTGACCTCATTTGAAAGTCTTGCCTCTTTCGGCTTCCCTCTACCACCCTCTTTCTTCAAAATGCAGTGAACACCAGGCCAAAATCTCCAAGATGAACGGAACCACCTCAACTGGGCTCTCCAGGCCAATGGAGACTCCACCTCAGACATCAGAAGAGCTGCAAGACCAAGAACAAGCCACGAGAGTAAAGATGAAGATCCACCCAGAGGAAAAGTGTTCCTGCCATACATCAAGGGAACCACTGACCACATAGGAAAGCTGATGAGGAAACACAGCAAAACCTTCTTGGGAGAGTAACTTCTCATTTTTTTTAATTTCATCCACTCTAGTGTCCATAATAAGGCACTCGCTTCATGATACAACCTTAAGTCCAGGAGACCAAAGCCACCCCGTGGTTTTTTTTTATCTGTAAGCACCTTGAACTTAATTCTTGGTTTTTTACCTCACCAGACAAATTTTAATAAGTCCTTATTCCATTTTTAATTTTTTTTTTACATTTCTGATAATCGGAATATTCTGGGATATAAAAAAGTAATTTAGGAAGAATGTTCATTTTAACCAATGCAATGCGCCCTAAGAAGGAGACATTTAAATATTTCCATTTTTCTAAATCCTTTTAAATTTCTTAACATAATTTCTCATAATTATTTTTTTAAAGTTGGCTGTTTTTTGCTGTAATCCAAATTCCTAAATATTTCAATTTTGTCTTTACTTGTAATCCTGTCTTTTTTTGAATTTCTTCTTGTTTCTTTTTGTCCATCTTTTTTGTCAATGCCATCGTCTTTGTTTTATTCAGTTTAAAGCCTGCAAGTTTGCCAAATTCATCGATCTTTTTTAGCCTTACTTTGAGATTTTCTCTTGGCTCTTCCACTACATGGGGTTGCCTTTGAAGACTGTTCGGAAGCTTCAAATGGTCCAGCGGACGGTAGCCAGATTGCTCATTGGAGCAGTGCGCAGGGAGCGCACAACTCCTCTGTTACCTCAGCTCCACTGGCTGCCAATTTGCTATTGGGCACTATTCAAAGTGCTGGCTTTAGCCTTACTTACTTACTTACTTAGGCAATCCCTCGTTGGACGAGTAAGATGGTCTTCCATTATGCGTTTCCTTGTGGGTTCGTAGGTGGCGCGCTATTCTTGACCCGCATCTTCTCCCACAATGTGGGCATTGGTTTCCAGGTGGAAGGCGGTCACGGTCAGGGTTGGCTTGATGCGCCTTCTTCCTGGCACGTTTCTCTCTTTCACCCTCCACTCGTGCCTCCTCAAATTCTGCAGCACTGCTGGTCACAGCTGACCTCCAGCTGGAGCGCTCAAGGGCCAGGGCTTCCCAGTTCTCAGTGTCTATGCCAGTTTTTAAGGTTGGCTTTGAGCCCATCTTTAAATCTCTTTTCCTGTCCACCAACATTCCGTTTTCCGTTCTTAAGTTCAGAGTAGAGCAACTGCTTTGGGAGAAGGTGGTCAGGCATCCGGACAATGTGGCCGGCCCAGCGGAGTTGATGGCAGAGGACCATCGCTTCAATGCTGGTGGTCTTTGCTTCTTCCAGCACGCTGACATTTGTCCGCTTGTCTTCCCAGGAGATTTGCAGGATTTTTCAGAGGCAGCGCTGATGGAATCGTTGCAGGAGTTGCATGTGACGTCTGTAGATAGTCCATGTTTCGCAGGCATATAGCAGGGTTGGGAGGACAATAGCTTTGTAGACAAGCACCTTGGTATCCCTACGAATGTCTCGGTCCTCAAACACTCTCTGCTTCATTCGGGAAAATGCTGCACTCGCAGAGCTCAGGCGCTGTTGTATTTCGGTGTCGATGTTGACTTTGGAGGAGAGGTAGCTGCCAAGGTAGCAGAAATTGTCAACATTTTCTAATGTTACACCATTAAGCTGTATCTCTGTCATTGGGGAGGGGGTGACTGGTGACTGCTGGAACAGCACTTTGGTTTTCTCGATGTTCAGTGACAGGCCAAGCTTTGTGTATGCTTCTGCAAAGGTGTTTAGAGTGGCTTGTAGATCTTCTTTAGCCTATAAAGCCCTAAACAGTTCTGGTCCAGCTTAGCTGTCTGAGCATATGTCTCCCTATGAACCATCTAGGAATTTAAGATCATCTGGGGAGGCCCTGTTCTCAATTTCGCCTTCTCCGCAGGCTCAGTTAGCATGGATGAGGGACAGGGCCTTCACAGTGGTGGCCCCTCGGTTATGGAACTTCCTCCCTCCTGACCTTCTGGAAAAAAGGGAAAGTGTGGCTTTTTGAGCAAGCCTTCTGGAATCCAGTGCAATAGATAAACGCAGAATTATGTGCAATTGAATCTTGGAACGGCCCTGACAATGACTTTGGATAATGAGGCTAATTGTGAAGATGTTGGGGTTTTGTTTTGTTTTGTTTTGTTTTGTTTTTAAAGGTCTAATGTATGTATTTTATAACTCTGGTTGTGAAGCAACCTTGAGGTGCCTCTAGGCTAGAGAAAGGTGGGGTAGAAATGTTGTAAATAAATAAATACCAATGTGGAGGGACAATTGCACAAGGATTAGAGTCTCTTTAAAACTAAAAGTTCACTCTTCTAATGGAAGGAAAAATAGATACATTCCATTTTGTGGAACCATTTCGAAAAATGTGCCCTCGGCAACCTGCCAGTTTTTTAAAAAATAAGTTACAGAAAGGATGAAATAAAAAGAGGGAATAATGAGATGTTGACTCTGATCCAGGATTTGAGGTTGGATCTTTTTGTCTCCATTGTTTCCTGTCCTAAGTTCTCTTTCGCCCTCCAGAAGGGCTTTCTTGTAATTCCCATAAAACTTTGCTACCTGCGCAAAGAAACAAACCCTCTCTGATCTCTTTAGGCTCAGCGGAGAGTCCTTTGCACAATCCAGTCACCCAAGGAATCCAGAAATGTTCTTTCCTCTCCCTGTCCATCCTTCCCGCCCATTAAACTCAAATAGGATTAGGAACTTAATCGCCCGAAGTAAAGTAATGCAAACATAGTGGCTGCTTCCATTTCGCAGGGACTCCATTTTCAAAAGAAAGAAGGAAAGAACAGGAAAGAAAGGGAAGGAAGGAAGGAAGGAAGGAAGGAAGGAAGGAAGGAAGGAAGGAAGAAGGAAGGAAGGAAAGTTGATTTCATCCTCTCATGGGCCTCCAAGTCATCTGAAACCAAAGAAGGAAGGAAGGAGAAAGGAAGGAAAAGCAATGAAGAAAGAAGAGAGAGAGGAAAGAAAAGAAAAGAAAAGAAGGAAGGACAAGATTAGAAGGAGAAAGGAAGAAAAAACGAAAGAAAGTGGGCAAGAAGGTGAGAAAGAGAGGAAGGGAAGGGAAGGAAGGAAGGAAGGAAGGGAGGGAAGGGGAAGGGAAGGGAAGGGAAAGGAAGGGAAAGGAGGAAAGAGAAGGAAGAAGAAGGAAGAAGGAAGAAGGAAGGAAGGAAGGAGGAGGAAGGAAGGAAGAAGGAAAGAAGAAGGAAGGAAGGAAGGAGGAGAAAGAAGGAAGGAAGAAGGAAAAGAAGGAGGAGAAGGAAGGAAGGAAGAAGGGAAGAAGGAAGGAAAGGAAATGAAAGGAAGGAAGAGAGGGAAAGGAAGAAAGCAAGAAGAAAGAAGAAAAGAAGAAAGAAAAGAAAAGAAGGAAGGAAGGACAAGATTAGAAGAGGAGAAAAGGAAGGAAGGAAGGGAGGAGGAAAGAGAAGGAAGGAAGAAAGGAAAGAAAGGAGGGAAGGGAGGAGGAAGGAAGAGAAAAAGGAAGGAGAAGAGGAAGGAAGGAAGGAAGGAAGGAAGGAAAAGGAAGGAAGGACAAAAGAAGGAAAAGAAGGAGGAGAAAGAAAGGAAAAGGAAAGAAGGAAGGACAGAGAGAGAGAAAGAAAAAGACTGGAAGGAAGGAAAAAAGGAAAAGAAAGAAGGAAAAGAATAGGAGGAGGAAGGACTATGAGAAAGGAAGGAAAAGCAAAAAAGAAAAGAAGGACCGAGGGAGTGGAAGGGAACAAAATAATAGAAGGAAGGAGGGAAGAAAGAAGGAAGGATTAAAGGAAAGAAGGAAAAGCAAAGAAGGAAGGAAGGACTGAGAGAGAGGAAGGAAGGAAAAGAAGAGAAGTGGAGAAGGGAGGGGAGAGATTTTATTTATTTATTTATTTCAAGTACTTCTACCCCGCCCTTCTCAACCCCCGAGGGGGGACTCAGGGCGGCTTACAAAAAAGGCACAATTTGATGCCTACACAAAATACACATACGTACAAAGCAGCAGTTAAAAGAATTATCACAGTTAAAATAGTCGGTATATAACACAATCAATAAAAACTAATCTCATGCTCAGTGTTCATCTTTCAGAGTTCCATAATTCCATTCCACTTAGTCAATTCCTGTCCATCGTCAAAGTCCTTTCTTTATCTGCCAGATTGTCTGAATGCCTGGTCCCAAATCCATGTTTTCAATTTTTTTCCTAAAGGCAAGGAGGGATGTCGCTGATCTAATTTCACAATCTCACTTGTGATAGAGGCAGAGTTGAGAGCAGGGCCTCCTCAGAGGATCTCAGACTCCGAGGTGGGACGTAGAGGGAGATCCGTTCAGACAGATACACTGGGCCGCAACCGTATAGAGTTTTGTAGGTCAAAACCAGCACTTTGAATTGTGCTCAGAATTGGATCGGCAGCCAGTGGAGCTGACACAACAGGGGGGTGGTATGCTCCCTGTATGACACTCCTGTAAGTACTCTGGCTGCCTCCCGCTGGACTAGTTGGAGTTTCCGAACAGTCTTCAAAGGCAACCCCACGTAGAGTGTGTTGCAGTAATCTAATCGGGATGTAACAAGAGCGTGGACCACCGTGGCCAGATCCGACTTCCCAAGGTACAGGCGGAGCTGGCGCACAAGTTTTAATTATGCAAAAGCTCTCCCGGCCACCGTCGAGACCTGGGATCCAGTGCTGTTCTGTGATACTGTTGAACCCCGTCCACATGGTTTGGTGTGGTAGCATTCTTATAGTATGTCAGTAAATAACATTATTAGACAAATCGTAAAACAATACAAGCCTAAAATTACAACAGCAAAACAACAGAGAGGAAACAACCAGGCACATCTTAACACCTCTCAGCAAGAGAATTTCCCAGGCTCAGGCAGGCCTTCAAATGCTAATGAAGGTGGTCAGTTGAAACATTCACACCTAGCTCCAGCAGAGAAGAGCTCTTTGCCCCACCCCAGCCATTCCACAGATATATAAACCCATTGTCCTAATTCCAGCAGACCTCACTACCTCTGAGGATGCTTGCCATAGATGCAGGCGAAACGTCAGGAGAAATGCCTCTAGAACATGGCTCTATAGCCCGAAAAAACCCACAAGAACCTAATACAAGCCTCGTTTTTACAGTATGCTTTAACTCTTATCCTCTCTGCATTGTATTTGCATTGTTTTACAGTGTAGGAGCATGGAGCAAGGACTGCAGGTTGAATGCAGGTTGACACCAATTGAGCTGCTGTGGCTCAAGGGTATGAAATCCTGGGAGTTGTAGTTTTCCAAGGTCTTTCGCCCTTGCTGCCCAAGAGAGCTGGTGCTACGCCAAACTACAACTCCGAGAATCCCATAGCAATGAGCCATGGCAGCTAAAGAGGTGCTAAACTACAATCATTCCACAGTGTAGATCAGCGTTTCTCAACCTGGGGGCCGGGACCCCTGGAGGGGTCGCGAGGGGGTGTCAGAGGGGTCACCAAAGACCACCAGAAAACACAGTGTTTCTGTTGGTCATGGAGGTTCTGTGTGGGAAGTTTGGCCCAATTCAATCGTTGGTAGGGTTCAGAATGCTCTTTGATTGTAGGTGAACTATAAATCCCAGCAACTACAACTCCCAAATGTCAAGGTCTATTTTCCCCAAACTCCATCAGTGTTCACATTTGGGCATATTGAGTATTCGTGCCAAGTTTGGTCCAGCTCTATCATTGTTTGATCCACACTGTTCTCTGGATGTAGATGAACTACAACTCCAAAACTCAAGGTCAATACCCACCAAACCCTTCCAGTATTTTCTGTTGGTCATGTGGGTTCTGTGTGCCAAGTTTGGTTCAATTCCATCATTGGTGGAGTTCAGAATGCTCTTTGATTGTAGGTGAACTATAAATCCCAGCAACTATAACTCCCAAATGTCAAGGTCTATTTTCCCCAAACTCCAACAGTTTTCACATTTGGGCATATTGAGTATCCACACCAAGTCTGGTTCAGATCTATCATTGTTTGAGTCCACAATGCTCTCTGGATGTAGGTGAACTACAACTCCCAAACTCAAGGTCAATGTCCATCAAACCCTTCCAGTATTTTCTGTTAGTCATGGGAGTTCTGTATGCCAAGTTAGGTTCAATTCCATCATTGGTGGAGTTCAGAATGCTGTATGATTGTAGGTGAACTATCAATCCCAGCAACTACAACTCCCAAATGTCAAGGTTTATTTTCCCCAAACTCCACCAGTGTTCACATTTGGGCATATTGAGTATTTGTGCCAAATGTGGTCCTGCAAATGAGATTTATAATAGTAGCAAAAAGACAGTTATGAAGTAGCAACGAAAATAATGTTATGGTTGGGGGCCACCAGAACATGAGGAACTGGATGAAGGGGTCACGGCATTAGGAAGGTTGAGAACCACTGGTGTAGATGCACTCAGAGTCATTCTCTTTTGCTATTTCAAGGAGCCATGTCTTGTGGCCTCTTCTACATAGTTTACTGTGTGCCTCTGCAAGGATATTCCACATTAGGTGCCGATCTCACATTAGGCACAGCCTCTGGGCCTTATTGAACAATCTTTAAAAATCTGACCAAGTCATTTAGAGAGAAAAGATACAGTCCTCCAACCCTCTTGTGACGCACGCACAACCAAGGTTTGATCCTCCTGCCTCGTTTCCCTTGGGCAATTCGAGTTGGGTCCCATTGGCCCCTTCGTATCTTTTATTACTCTTTAGTATTAGATCTATGCAGTTTTCCCAACACTTCATCTCCCACCGCATCGCTCTGCCTTTGGAAGAGATAACAATTAGCCGCAGAGGATGTTCCAAAAGAGCATTTGGCAAAGCGAAGGTTTGGTTGGGACATGATCCGCCGGCGAATTGCTCTTGTGCAAGCTCCTTCATGATTGGAATGAGCCACTCTGCTTTGGCACTGATTCTTTCTTCCACTGGTGTTTGTGGGTGCATGAGAGCATCCCAATGGACTTCAAGGAGCTTTCCCCAAGACAGCATCTGGAAGACTCTGATAAGAAAAAAATACATCCTGCATATCAGATATTTACATTATGTATTGTCGAAGGCTTTCATGGCCGGAATCACTGGGTTGTTGTAGGTTTTTTCGGGCTATATGGCCATGTTCTAGAGGCATTTTCTCCTGATGTTTCGCCTACATCTATGGCAAGCATCCTCAGAGGTAGTGAGGTCTGTTGGAACTAGGAAAAAGGGTTTATATATCTGTGGAATGACCAGGGTGGGACAAAGGACTCTTGTCTGCTGGAGCTAGGTGTGAATGTTTCAACTGACCACCTTGATTAGCATATAATGGCCTGACAGTACCTAGAGCAATCTTTTGTTGAGAGGTGATTAGATGTCCTTGTTTGTTTCCTCTCTGTTGTTGTGCTGTTGTAATTTTAGAGTTTTTTAATACTGGTAGCCAGATTTTGTAGATTTTGTGGACAAGTCTACATAGGGACCACTAAACGCAGCATTGCCCAAACACGAATCAAGGAACATGAAAGGCACTGCAGACTACTTCAACCAGAGAAATCAGACATAGCAGAGCACCTGATGAACCAACCTGGACACAGCATTTTATTTGGGAACACAGAAATGCTGGACCACACTCACAACCACCATGTCAGGCTACACAGAGAAGCCATTGAAATCCACAAGCATGTGGACAATTTCAACAAAAAGGAAAAAAACATGAAAATGAACAAAATCTGAGATCCTTCTTGAAGGCTGCAAAGGTCTAATCTCACCAGGCAGTGAGTTCCAGAGTTGGGGGCCACCACGAAGAAGGCTCTCTCCATCATTCCCACAAGTTGAGCCTGTGATAGAGGAAGGGGCAAAAGGAGGACCTCTTTTAACCAAATGGAATCAGGGAAGTTAACCAGGTATCAAGGTGCAACAATGTTATAGTGTGGATACATTTCATCATAAGGCTCTCCTTTGCAAAGCATAAAGCTAAACCCAAACTCTGGCGATTTTTCTTCTTTCGCCTGATCACCTCCCTCCTTCTAGGCCTGTCCTCTCAAGCTTCTTCCTTGGGAATGTTTCTCAAAGGAAGAAAGGAGGGGGACAGAGAGAAAGGAGGAGAGAGGGAGAGAGAGAGATTGGCCTGAGGCTTGCTTCTGGGTGTTCTCAAGGCTTTAAATGCCACTTCTCCCAGAGTTAAAGATCTCGACGCTTGAGCTAAGAAGGACGATAAACTAATCACTCACTCACTGGTGCTGATCTGGCGTGTCATTTACCGAATCGTGGAATGCGTTTAACAATGTCAAGGAAGGGAGGAAGGGGGAGAACACTTTGCCCCATGCGCAGAAGATGGATGGGTTGTCAAGGGCTACTCTGGAGAAAGTCCTCCCCTTTCATAAGGCACATGGCATGGACAAGACAAGCATGCCTGCCGTTGGCTGTGGTCGCTTTGTGTTGCAATGCTCTTGGGGCTTCGGAGGCGTTCTTTGATAGATGGATGGAGCAAATGTTTCTTAGACACGAAGAAGGCTTGTGGATCCTTCATTGGAGCCATGGATTCAAATGGCAGGAAAAGAGTTTCCACCTAAATCATAGAATCATAGAGTTAGAAGAGGCCTCATGGGCCATCCAGTCCAACCCCATTCTGCCAAGAAGCAGGAAAATTGCATTCAAAGCACCCCCAACAGATGGTCAACCAATCTCTGTTTAAAAGCCTCCAAAGAAGGAGCCTACATCACACTCCGGGGCAGAGAGTTCCACTGCTGAACAGCTCTCACAATCAGGAAGTTCTTCCTCATGTTCAGATCATAGAATCATAGAATCAACTTTCTTAGAATCATAGAATCAACAGATGGAATCTACTTTCTTGTCGTTTGAGGCCATTGTTCCACATCCTAGTCTTCAGGGCAGCAGAAAACAAGCTTGCTCCCTCCTCCCTATGACTTCCTCTCACATGGCTATCAAGTCTCCTCTCAGCCTTCTCTTCTTCAGGTTAAACATGCCCAGCTCTTTAAGCCGCTTCTCATAGGGCTTGTTCTCCAGACCCTTGATTATTTCAGTTGCCCTCTTCTGGACATTTTCCAGCTTGTCAACATCTCCCCTCAATTGTGGTGCCCAGAATTGGACTTCCTGACAGATGGATAGATGGATGGACGCATATATGGATGGATGCATGAGCCAATAACTAGATGAATTGTTATACATACAGACAGAGGGATGGATAGACCAACGAACAGACAGAATCATAGAAACATAGAGTTGGAAGAGACCTCATGGGCCATCCAGTCCAACCCCATTCTGCCAAGAAGCAGGAAAATTGCATTCTAATCACCCCTGTCAGATGGCCATCCAGCCTCTGCTTAAAAGCCTCCAAAGAAGGAGCTTCCACCACGATCTGGGGCAGAGAGTTCTGATTGATGAATAGACAGAAGGATGAATGGGCACACACACTGATGGGTGGGTGGATGGACAGATGGTCGGACAGTCTAATGGAGTCTCGTTCTCTAGAGGTTTTGAAGATGAGTCTGGATGGCCATCTATCAGGGTGCTTTGATTGTGTGTCCCTGCATGGCATAATGGAATTGGACTGGATGGCCCTTGTGGTCTTCTTCCAACTCCATGATTCTAGGACCCCAATGAAAGTGAAAAACCCTGAACAAAGAAATTGCTATTATTTTTACTGGACAAAAGACATCTCCAGCACAAGTCTAAGGTCTTCTTCTGCTTGGAGCTGACCATAGGATCCCATTGACTGACCTTAAGATTCCTAGAGAGAAGATCTATAATCAAATCTGCAAGTTGGCAGGGCCACTCCAGATTAATCTTCTGTCAATCCAACTTTTCCAGCTGGTTTTCCGGAAGTCATAGGCCCCATCTACACTGCTATAGATTCCAGTTTATGAATCTTGATTATATCTGCTTTGAACTGGATTATATGTCTGTGTAGATCAGTGTTTCTCAACCTGGGGGTCGGGACCCCTAAGGGGGTCACGATGGGGTGTTGGAGGGGTCACCAAAGACCATCAGGATTCACAGTATTTTCTGCTGGTTATGGGAGCCGACCAAGTATTTTCTGCTGGTTAAGGGGCCGACCAAGGGCAAGATAGATGGATGGCATCCTTGGAGTGACTGGACTGACCTTGAAGGAGCTGGGGGTGGTGATGGCTGACAGGGAGCTCTGGCGTGGGCTGGTCCATGAGGTCACGAAGAGTCAGAGATGACTGAACGAATGAACAACAACATGGAAGTTCTGTGTGGGAAGTCTGGCCCAATTCTATTGTTGGTGGGGTTCAGAATGCTCTCTAATTGTAGGTGAACTATAAATCCCAGCAATTACAACTCCCAAATGTCAAGGTCTATTTTCCCCAAACTCCCAACAGTGTTCACATTTGGGCATATTGAGTATTCATGCCAAGTTTAGTCCAGATCTATCATTGTTTGAGTCTACAGTGCTTTCTGGAGATAGGTGAACTACAACTCCCAAACTCAAGGCCAATGTTCACCTAAACCTTTCATTATTTTTTGCTGGCCATGGGCATTCTGTGTGCCAAGTTTGGGTCAATTCCATCGTTGGTGGAGTTCAGAATGTTCTTTGATTGTAGGTGAATTATAAATCCCAGCAACTACAACTCCCAAGGTCCAGAGAATGAAAATACATCCTGCCTATCAGATATTTACATGGCGATTCATAACAGTAGCAAAATTCCAGTTATGAAGTAGCAACGAAAATAATTTTAGGGTTGGGGGTCATCACAACATGAGGAACTATATAAAGGGGTCGCGGCGTTAGGAAGGTTGAGAACCACTGGTGTAGATGCATATAATCCAGTTCAAAACAAATAATCTGGATTCAGAAACTGGGTTACATGGTAGTGTGGATCTAGCCATAGCATGAATCTAAATCCCAGGATTCTGTGGGATGCAACCACGTGGCTATTAAGGTGATATCATAAGGTGACAATAACGTAAAATGAAACAAACTGAAGGAACCCTGACCCAAATGGAAAAGAAGCTCTAGATCAGTGCTGGGCAACCTTTTGAGCGTGGTGTGTCAAAATTTGCCAAAAAACTGAGCATAATTCAGGTGGTGTGTCACTTCAAGAAAAAAACCATAATTTTGCAATATTTAGTTTAAATAACAAAAAATATATAATTGTAATTCCCACTTTCTCTCTTATCATGTTGTTCTACCTCTCTTTATGTAAATAATATCCTTTTTGGAGTGTTTAATAAAAATATAATTTTAAAAACCCAACAAAATATTATTTATTTTTAATTTAATTTAAATGTATTTTTAGCATTTAATATGCTGTTTAATGTATTTCTAATAATAATAATGCAATAATAATAAAGTAACATTGCAAAATAATATTTTGATATTTAATTTACCATTTCATTTAAGGCATATATATATATATATATATATATATATATATAGGCATACCTATTAGGAAGGTAAAGGTAGTCCCCTGACATTAAGTCCAGTCATGTCTGACTCTGGGGTGTGGTGCTCATCTCCATTTCTAAGCCGAAGAGCCAGCGTTGTCCGTAGACACCTCCAAGGTCATGTGGCCGGCATGACTTCATGGAGCGCCCTTACCTTCCCACCGGAGCGGTACCTATTGATCTACTCACATTTGCATGTTTTCGAACTGCTAGGTTGGCAGAAGCTAGGGCTGACAGCGGAAGCTCACGCCGCTCCCCGGAATCGAACCTGCGACCTTTTTAATGCATTTTAAATATTTTTAATATATGCCTTTATATATATATATATATATATATATATATATATATATATATATTATATATATATAATATATAATTATATATATATATATATATATATATATATATATATATATATAAAGGCATATATTAAAAATATTTAAAATGCATTAAATTAAATGTCAAATTAAAATTCAATTTACCATTCTGAAATATTTGAGTAATATAGCAAAGTAATATTATTTATAATTTAATTTAATTTAAATATGTAACTCCTTAATATTTAGGAAACAATGCAAAATAATATTCGTTTACTTAATAATTAAATAAACCAATATTATTTTGCAATGTTACCTAAATATTAATAATAATTAAATATTTTTGCAATGTTTCCTAAATATTAAGGAGTTACATATTTAAGTAGAAATAGCTACGCGTGTCAGTAGAAATGGCTATGAGTGTCAGTATTGACATGCATGTCATAGGTTCGCCATCACGGCTCTAGATCTTTTCTTGCACCCATCTCAACTGAAATGAATGGGAACCATAGTTTGGAAGTAACACCTTAAGAATAATAACATTTGTAACATTATTTTAACATTTTTGGCTGATGGGGATACAATATCATTATATTTCAGAAATAATGTAAGAGCAAGAACAACGTTGCCTTTATATGTATACAAGAAGTAAGGTGTTATGGTTAATTTTGTGACCTTTTTGGGACACTTTGATTGCTCTTTTAGATACACTTAAGGAAAAAACATATCAGATCTTATTTCCTAGGACAGTGTTTCTCAACCTGGGAAGTTGTGAGGGGGTGTCAGAGGGTCACCAAAGACAATCAGAAAACACAGTATTTTCTGTTGGTCATGGGTGTCCTGTCCCAATTCTATCATTGATGGGGTTCAGAATGCTCTTTGATTGTAGGTGAACTATAAATCCCAGCAACTACAACTCCCAAATGTCAAGGTCTAGTTTTCCTAAACTCCACCAGTGTTCACATTTGGGCATATGAGTATTCGTGCCAAGTTTGGTCCAGATCCATCCTTGTTTGAGTCCACAGTGCTCTCTGGATATAGGTGAACTACAACTCCAAAACTCAAGGTCAATGCCCACCAAACCCTTCCAGTATTTTCTGTTGGGCATGGGAGTTCTGTTCAGAATGCTCTTTGTTTATAGGTGAACTATAAATCCCAGCAACTACAACTCCCAAATGTCAAGGTCTATGTTCCCCAAACCTCCACCAAATCCTTCCAGTATTTTCTGTTGGTCATGGAAGTTCTCTGTGCCAAGTTTGGTCCAATTCCATCATTGGAGGAGTTCAGCATGCTCTTTGATTGTAGGTGAACTATAAATCCCAGCAACTACAACTCCCAAATGATAAAATCAATTTCCCCCTCAAGCCCACCAGTATTCGAATTTGAGCGAATCAGGTATTTGTACTAGGCCTGGGTAACAACAGAAAAATTTGTTTCTAAAATCGATTTGTATTTGGGGGGTTTTTTTGTTTCGATATTTAAAATAATTACAAAATTTTCCTTTTAAAAAGTTCGATATTTACGAAATTTCGTAAATGGTAAAAAATTAACGAATCGATTTCCGAAACAATAACGAATCGATTCGTTAATGGCGGACGCGACCGCGAAATACGCTAAAAAACCTCCAAAACCTTCTGAAGCTTCCCTCTCTCCCTCTGTTGTTGACTGTTGGTGTGATATTATAATTTTTTTTCACTAATTAAACCATAAAACTGGCCCAGACATGCGGAAATAATAACGAAACGACCTCAAAACAATAACGAAACGAATACAATATCGAAATACGAAGCATTTACAAAACGTTTTTGAAAATTTGTTTTTTTTTAATAATTGCTCCAGAATGGTTCGTTATCGTTTTGTAATTGAAAAAATTAACGAATTATTAACGAATTACGAATTAACGAAACGAAACCGCCCAGCCCTTATATATATATAAATTTGGTGCAGTGAATGAAAATACATCCTGCATATCAGATATTTACATTATGATTCATAACAGTAGCAAAATCATAGTTATGAAGTAGCAATGAAAATAATGTTATGGTTGGGGGTCACCACAACATGAGGAACTGTATTAAGGGGTCACGGCATTAGTAAGGTTGAGAAACACTGGTCTAGAATTAACGCAGATTGACACCTCTTGAATTCCCATGACTCAAGACTATGGTATCCTGGGATATGCAGTTTAGTGAAGCACCAGCACTCTTTGGTGGAGAAGGATCCTGTAAAACTATAACTCCCAGGGCTTTATAGCATTGAGCCAAAGCACTTAAAGAAATATTGGTCTGTAATCTTTCTCCAGTGCAGATGTGCACATAGCCTTCAAAACAAAGAATTTTTGAAACTCTTTTAAACAGAGGCTGGATGGCCATCTGTCAGGGGTGATTTGAATGCAATATTCCTGCTTCTTGGCAGGGAGTTGGACTGGATGGCCCATGAGGTCTCTTCCAACTCTTTGATTCTATGATTCTGCTATAAATGAGTCTTCGAAACTAAGAAATAAACTCGTGCATACATCTCTCAGGTGGCTGGTGCCTGCAAAGTGCATTTTGCCATCACCACCCCAAGAAAAAGCCCTATAACCAAATAAATGGCATTGACATATTAAAACAAACATCCCCTAAATAATAAGCAGACTAAGGGGGTTTATCTGTCTTTTGCCATCTCTGGTAGGAGCTACTTGCAGCTCATGAGTCATAAGGGGAAAATGTCTAGGAAAATAGCCTCAAGTGACCCCAGAGCCTCTGATGGAAATCTCCTGCTTCATTTATTTATTTACGTACCAAAAAGGCCTGACCTTTCTTTTCTTTTCTTTTCTTTTCTTTTCTTTTCTTTGCCGAGAAGGGATTATTATTATACAGCCGGCCCTCGATGTTCACTGGACCCCTGCAAATTGGGGAAAACCCAAATGAAAAAGACACTGGGTTGTTGTAGGTTTTTTCGGGCTATATGGCCATGGTCTAGAGGCATTCTCTCCTAGGAGAGTATGCCTCTAGACCAGTGGTTCTCAACCTGGGGTCTCCAGATGTTTTTGGCCTACAACTCCCAGAAATCCCAGCCAGTTTACCAGCTGTTAGGATTTCTGGAAGTTGAAGGCCAAAAACATCTGGGGACCCCAAGTTGAGAACCACTGCTCTAGACCATGACCATATAGCCCGAAAAACCTACAACAACCCAGTGATTCTGGCCATGAAAGCCTTTGACAATACATTGAAAAAGACACTATTTTTAATTTGAAAATATCTAGGTCAGGCATGGGCAAACTTGGGCCCTCCAGGTGTTTTGGACTTCAACTCCCACCATTTCTAACAGCCTCAGATCTCTTCCTTTTCCTTTTCCGAAAGTGCCTTGGACCACAAGAAGATCCAACCAGTCCATACTCCAGGATATAATACCCAATTGCTCACTAGAGGGAAGGATGTGACAGGCAAAGATGAAGGACTTTGGCCACATGATGAGAAGACAGGAAAGCTTGGAGGAGAGAATGATGTTGAGGAAAATGCCTGGCTCGAGAGCAGTACGTGTGAAAAAGATCTTGGCGTCCTCGTGGACAACAAGTTAAACATGAGCCAGGAATGTGATGTGGTGGCAAAAAAAGCCAATGGGATTTTGGTCTGCATCAAGAGGAGCATAGTGTCTAGATCTACCCCTCTATTCCGCTTTGGTTAGACCACACCTGGAATATTGTGTCCAATTCTGGGCACCACAATTCAAGAGAGATATTGACAAGCTGGAATGTGTCCAGAGGAGGGTGACTCAAAGGATCAAGGGTGTGGAGAACAAGCGCTATGAGGAGCGGCTTAATGAGCTGGGCATGTTTAGCCTGAAGAAGAGAAGGCTGAGAGGAGACATGATAGCCATGGATAATATGTGAGAGGAAGCCACTGGGAGGAGGGAGCAAGCTTGTTTTCTGCTTCCTTGGAGACTAGGACGCGGAACAATGGCTTCAAACTACAAGGGAGGAGATTCCATCTGAACACGAGGAAGAACTTCCTGACTGTGAGAGCTGTTCAGCGGTGGAACTCTCTGCCCCGGAGTGTGGTGGAGGCTCCTTCTTTGGAAGCTTGTAAACAGAGGCTGGATGGCCACCTGTCAGGGGTGATTTGAATGCAATATTCCTGCTTCTTGGCAGAATGGCGTTGGACTGGATGGCCCATGAGGTCTCTTCCCACTCTTTGATTCTATGATTCTATGAAAAGGGAAGGAAAAAGGAAGAGGGCCTGATCAAGGGCAAGGTGGATGGATGTATGTTTTATTTTCTGGGCCCAGTTCAAGGTACAGGTTGTCACCTATAAAGCCCTAAACGATTTGGGACCCGCTTACCTTCATGACCGTATCTCTCTCCATGAACCAACCCAGGCCCTTCGATCTTCAGGGGAGGCCCTCCCTTTGCCCCTGCCAATCTCACAAGCTCGTCTTGTGGGCACAAGGGAGAGAGCCTTCCCCTCTGTGGCTCCCCGACTCTGGAACTCATTACCCGGAGAGATCAGGAAAGCCCCTACACAGGGGTGATTTGAATGCAATATTCCTGCTTCTTGGCAGGGGGTTGGACTGGATGGCCCATGAGGTTTCTTTCAACTCTATGATTCTCTGAATTGTGAGATGCTGCTTGCGGAAACAGAGTGTCGACTTCTTCCGTGACAGCTTCAGAAAACTTGTTCAGAAATGTACCCAATTGTCTGGTGATTATGTGGAAATGTGAACAGTGATAGTTAAAGAGCACATTCTAAGGATTATTTCTGTGTTTGATTTATTAAAATATTCCCACCCAAACCCAAGTAACGAAGGTGGAGGCATTACTTTTCATTCATGCCTCGTATTTGGAGGGTGATTCTCCCCAAGGCTTCCTCTTCTTCATCCTGGAAAGAAGTGACGAGTGGAGTGCCATCAGCAGGGTTCCGTCCTGGGCCCGGTCCTGTTCAGGATCTTTATTAATGACTTAGACGAAGGGTTAGAAGGCAGGATCATCAAGTTTGCAGACGACACCAAATTGGGAGGGATAGCCAATACTCCAGAGGACAGGAGCAGGATTCAAAACGATCTTGACAGATTAGAGAGATGGGCCAAAACTAACAAAATGAAGTTCAACAGTGACAAATGCAAGATACTCCACTTTGGCAGGAAAAACGAAATGCAAAGATACAGAATGGGGGACGATGCCTGGCTCGAGAGCAGTACGTGTGAAAAAGATCTTGGAGTCCTCGTGGACAACAAGTTAAACATGAGCCAACAATGTGATGTGGCGGCAAAAAAAGCCAATGGGATTTTGGCCTGCATCAATAGGAGCATAGTGTCTAGATCCAGGGAAGTCATGCTACCCCTCTATTCTGCCTTGGTTAGACCACACCTGGAATATTGTGTCCAATTCTGGGCACCACAATTGAAGAGATATTGACAAGCTGGAATGTGTCCAGAGGAGGGCGACTCATGATCAAGGGTCTGGAGAACAAGCCCTATGAGGAGCGGCTTAAAGAGCTGGGCATGTTTAGCCTGAAGAAGAGAAGGCTGAGAGGAGATATGATAGCCATGTATAAATATGTGAGAGGAAGCACAGGGAGGAGGGAGCAAGCTTGTTTTCTGCTTCCTTGGAGACTAGGACGCGGAACAATGGCTTCAAACTACAAGAGAGGAGATTCAATCGGAACATGAGGAAGAACTTCCTGACTGTGAGAGCCGTTCAGCAGTGGAACTCTCTGCCCCGGAGTGTGGTGGAGGCTCCTTCTTTGAGGGGTTTTAAACAGAGGCTGGATGGCCATCTGTCAGGGGTGATTTGAATGCAATATTCCTGCTTCTTGGCAGGGGGTTGGACTGGATGGCCCATGAGGTCTCTTCCAACTCTTTGATTCTATGATTCTATGAAAACATTCTAGCATTACCAACAAACACAGTGTGAGCCTTTTTTTCAATTCTTGCGATCTATTCCAGACAGGCCTCTTCACATCTCATTTGTCCTCTTTTGCTCTGTGCCTTTTTCAGGGAACTTTGCGTGAAGGTGGCCCCCTTTGCTCTCACCCGCCCTTATTTTTCCACTCATTCTTCCATCCTTTTTCCAACAAAGGAAAAATATTTTAAGGATGGCACAGCTGCACCGGAGCTTTTAATTGCTAGTGTGAGGAGCCCTCTGTCTGGAAACACCCTGAGGGCGTGGGTTTAGTCTCTAAGTAAGGAAAAAGGGAAGAGAAGCGTTGGAAAAAGTCGAGTAGAATGCACATGGAATACACCAACTTCTGGACGCATGCAGCTCAAACGTTACGAAGTCATCTGCAGACAGACATTAATAAATTCCCTATCTGAGGTGGAGCAAAAGATTAAGTTGAAGTCCTTTGGCCACATCATGAGGAGACAGCAAAGCCTAGAGAAGGGAATGATGCTGGGGAAAGTGGAAGGCAAAAGGAAGAGGGGCCGACCAAGGGCAAGATGGATGGATGGTATCCTTGAAGTGAACAGACTGACCTTGAAGGAGCTGGGGGTGGTGACGGCCGACAGGGAGCTCTGGCGTGGGCTGGTCCATGAGGTCACGAAGAGTCGGAGACTACTGAATGAATGAACAACAACAACAAAAGATTAATGGCACCAGGAAGAATCCTATGGGTCCATTGAGACTGATACCAAATAGGTGGGAACATTACAAGTTGACTTCTCTGTGTAGTCTGACATGGTGGTTGTTGGTGTGGTCCAGCATTTCTGTGTTCTCCAATAATATGCCTTGTCCAGGCTGGTTCATCAGGTGCTCTGCTATGGCTGACTTCTCTGGTTGAAGTAGTCTGCAGTGCCTTTCATGTTCCTTGATTCGTGTTTGGCCAACGCTGCTGCGTTTGGTGGTCCCTATGGAGACTTGTCATGAAAATGGAAATGAACAAAATCTGGCTGACAGTATTTTTTTAAAAAAACTCTAAAATTATAACAGTAAATAAGGAACAACACTCAAGCACAGGGGAACTCCAGACAAGAAACAATCAGGGACAGATAATCACCTCTCAACAAAGGATTCCCCCAGGCAGTAACAAGCCATATCTAAAAACTGTCAGGCCATCAAATACTAATCAAGGTGGCCAATTGAAACACTCACACCTATGCCCAACAGACAAGAGTTCCTTCTCCCACTCTGGACTTTCCACAGATATATAAGTAAACCCAGTTTTTCTAATTTCCAACAGATCTCACAACCTCTGAGGATTCCTGCATGGTATACAGTAGACTCCTGCAGCATTGCCCAGACACGGATCAAGAAACATGAAAGGCACTGCAGACTACTTCAGCCAGAGAAGTCAGCCAGAGCAGAGCACCTGAGGAACCAACCTGGACACAGCATTTTATTTGAGAACACAGAAATGCTGGACCACTCTCACAACCACCATGTCAGAGAAGCCACTGAAATCCACAAGGATGTGGACAATTTCAACAGAAAGGAGGAAACCATGAATATGAACAGAATCTAGCTACCAGTATTTAAAAAAAAACTCTAAAATTAAAACAGCAAAACAACAGAGAGTAAACAATCAGGCACATCTAATCACCTCTCAACAAAAGATTTCCCCAGGCGCTGCCAGGCCATCAAATGCTAATCAAGGTGGTCGGTTGAAACATTCACACCTAGCTCCAACAGACAAGAGTCCTTTGCCCCACTTCTCTGATATATAAACCCATTTTCCTACTTCCAACAGACCTCAGTACCTCTGAGGATGCTTGCCATAGATGCAGGCGAAACATCAGGAGAGAATGCCTCTATAAAGGAAGAAAACATGAAAATGGACAAAATCTGGCTATCAATATTTTAAAAAACTCTAAAATTACAACAGCAAAACAACAGAGAGGAAACAATCTGGGACAGCTAATCACCTCTCAACAAAAGGTTGCCCCAGGCACCAACAAGCCACACCAAACAACTGCCAGGCCATCAAATGCTAATCAAGGTGGTCAGTTGAAACATTCACACCTAGTACGCCGCTCTGAGTCGCCTGCAGGCTGATATGAGCGGGGTAGAAATAATGCAAATAATAAATAAATAAATAATTCCGGATGACAAGAGTCCTTTGTCCCACCCTGGTCATTCCATAGATATATAAACCCATTTTCCTAGTTCCAACAGACCTCACTACCTCTGAGGATGCTTGCCATAGATGCAGGCGAAACATCAGGAGAGAATGCCTCTAGAGCAGTGTTTCTCAACCTGGGGGTCGGGACCCCTGAGGGGGTCGCGAAGGGGTGTCAGAGGGGTTGCCAAAGATCATCAGAAAACACAGTATTTTCTTGGTCATGGGGTTCTGTGTGGGAAGTTTGGCCCAATTCTATCATTGGTGGGGTTCAGAATGCTCTTTGATTGTAGGTGAACTATAAATCCCAGAAACTACAACTCCAAATGTGAACTGACCATGGAACAACAAACTGGTTCAAGATTGGGAAAGGCGTACGGCAAGGCTGCATCCTCTCACCCAACCTTTTTAACTTGTATGCAGAACACATCATGCGATGTGCGGGGCTTGATGAATGCAAGGCTGGGGTGAAAATTGCTGGAAGACACATTAACAACCTCAGATATGCAGATGACACCACTCTGATGGCCGAAAGCGAGGAGGAGCTGAGGAGCCTTCTAATCAAGGTGAAAGAAGAAAGCGCAAAAGCCGGGTTGCAGCTAAACATCAAAAAAACCAAGATCATGGCAACAAGAATGATTGACAACTGGAAAATAGAGGGAGAAAATGTGGAGGCCGTGACAGACTTTGTATTTCTAGGTGCAAAGATGACTGCAGATGCAGACTGTGGCCAGGAAATCAGAAGACGCTTCCTTCTTGGGAGGAGAGCAATGTCCAATCTCGATAAAATAGAGAAGAGTAGAGACATCACACTGGCAACAAAGGCATCGTTAAAGCAATGGTATTCCCTGTAGTAACCTACGGATGTGAGAGCTGGACCATAAGGAAGGCTGAGCGAAGGAAGATAGATGCTTTTGAACTGTGGTGTTGGAGGAAAGTTCTGAGAGTGCCTTGGACTGCGAGAAGATCCAACCAGTCCATCCTCCAGGAAATAAAGCCCGACTGCTCACTGGAGGGAAGGATACTAGAGACAAAGTTGAAGTACTTTGGCCACATCATGAGGAGACAGGAAAGCCTAGAGAAGACAATTATGCTGAGGAAAGTGGAAGGCAAAAGGAAGAGGGGCCGACCAAGGGCAAGATGGATGGATGGCATCCTTGAAGTGACTGGACTGACCTTGAGGGAGCTGGGGGTGGTAACGGCCGACAGGGAGCTCTGGCGTGGGCTGGTCCATGAGGTCACGAAAAGTCGGAGACGACTGCCCAAATGTCAAAGTCTATTTTCCCCAAACCCCATCAGTGTTCACATTTGGGCATATTGAGTATCGGTGCCAAGTTTGGTCCAGATCCATCATTGTTTGAGCCCACAGTGCTCTCTGGATGTAGGCGAACTACAACTCCCAAACTCAAGGTCAATGCCCACCAAACCTTCCAGTATTTTCTGTTGATCATGGGAGTTCTCTGTGCCAACTTTGGTTCAAATCCATTGTTGGTGGGGTTCAGAATGCTCTTTGTTTACATGTTAACTATAAATCCCAGCAACTACAACTCCCTAATGACAAAATCAACCCCCACCAGTATTCAAATTTGGGCATACCGAGTATTTGTGCCAAATTTGCTCCAGTGAATGAAAATACATCCTGTAGATCATTATTTACATGGCGATTCATAACGTTAACGTTATAGTTGGGGGTCACCCCAACATGAGGAACTGTATTAAGGGGTCACGGCATTAGGAAGGTTGAGAACCACTGCTCTAGAGCATGGCCATATAGCCCAAAAAAACCTACAACAACCCAGTGATTCCAGCCATGAAAGCCTTCGACAATACATTTCTAAAATGTTTGGGGACACTAGTTTCCAAAGTACAGTGCGAGGATGCTTTCTTGTTTGGCTTTGCCTTGAAGAGGGGGCCCAGAGGAAGGAGGCGGCCAGGAAGGGCCAAAGCCAGGCAGCTCCTGCGGCCTCCCCTTGCCTCTTGCCACCTCCCCCTTTTCTTTTCGGAGTCCGTTTTTGAACTTCCCTGGGAAGGCAGGAGGTTAACCCTGCGCCGTTCGCTGGGTCTTTTCAAAAGTGACATTTAATACCGGGGCATAAATCACAGGGCAAGCCTGTTACTCCTTCAGGAATGCAATTACATAGGGTCAAATAAAACATGAAAGGGCCCAACAAGTTTTAAAATGTAGCATGTTGGCCGAAAGCAGGCAAGAAGGAATGCCAAGCAGTCCAACTATGCTAACATCCACATGTTGGCCTGGAAAAGAGGGGGAAAGAGAGAGGACGGCGGTGGTGGTGGTGGTGGAAAGATTAGAAGCCAAGCTCTCTGCTCTTTAATGATGATGTTGTGAAGGAGAAGCATGGGGGACGCATTCGGGTTCAGAGGGCCGGCTCTGCCGCTCTCCCCCTCCAAACCTCGGCCACCTCCCGCCGCTTACTGTATTCATTCAAAGCAGGTGTCTTTTCTGCATTTCATTACTTTAATTGCCAACCACGGGCCCATTCTACATGCCATATCCACTTAGCGCACAGAGGAATGGCTTTCTTCCCCTCCTCCTCCTCCTCTGGGCACATGTTTGCAGGTTCTGAACCCGTAGTCTCAGCAACCATTAATCACGGCTTTTGATGCTGGGTTTGGTTGGGGGAAGCCATCTTGGTCGGCCTTGGCCTAATTCGGGCCATCTGAACACAGGCCTTGGCCCTTTGATGCTCCCCTTGGGCTGTCCGGGAGATAAAAGGGTCAAGCGCTTCCACCTTTTCCAGACACGCCATCTGGGGGTGTTATACGCCTCCTATCCATGCATCAGGTGGTGCATTAATCCAATCACCCACCATTAGTCAAGCTGTGTTCTCTCTGCATTAAAGTGATGGTCCTCCGCCATCAACTCCACTGGACCAGCCACATTGTCCGAAAAACCAATGGGATTTTGGCCTGCATCAATAGGAGCATAGTGTCTAGATCTAGGGAAGTATGCTCCTCATGCTCTATTCTGCCTTGGTCAGACCACATCTGGAATATTGTGTCCAATTCTGGGCACTACAATTGAAGAGAGATATTGACAAGCTGGAATGTGTCCAGAGGAGGGCGACTAAAATGATCAAGGGTCTGGAGAACAAGCCCTATGAGGAGCGGCTTAAGGAGCTGGGCATGTTTAGCCTGAAGGCTGAGAGGGGATATGATAGCCATGTATAAATATGTGAGAGGAAGCCACAGGGAGGAGGGAGCAAGCTTGTTTTCTGCTTCCCTGGAGACTAGGACGCACAATGGCTTCAAACTACAAGAAAGGAGATTCCATCTGAACATGAGGAAGAACTTCCTGACTGTGAGAGCCGTTCAGCAGTGGAACTCTCTGCCCCGGAGTGGTGGAGGCTCCTTCTTTGGAGGCTTTTAAACAGAGGCTGGATGGCCATCTGTCGGGGGTGATTTGAATGCAATATTTCTGCTTCTTGGCAGGGGGTTGGACTGGATGGCCCATGAGGTCTCTTCCAACTCTTTGATTCTATGATTCTGAAGCAAACCCTGCTGAACCTTATGACAGATGGCCATCCAGCCTCTGTTTAAAAGCCTCCAAAGAAGGAGCCTCCACCACCTTTCTTGTAGTTTGAAGCCATTGCTCCATTGTCCTAGTCTCCAGGGAAGCAGAAAACAAGCTTGCTCCCTCCTCCTCCCTGTGGCTTCCTCTCACATATTTATACATGGCTATCATGTCTCCTCTCAGCCTTCTCTTCTTCAGGCTAAACATGCCCAGCTCCTCATAGAGCTTGTTCTCCAGACCCTTGATCATTTTAGTCGCCCACCTCTGGACACATTCCAGCTTGTCAATATCTCTCTTGAATTGGACCAGCCACATTGTCCGAATGCCCTATCACCATCTCCCAAAGGAGTTACTCTACTAGGACGCAATGGAACAATGGCTTCAAACTACAGGAAAGGAGATTCCACCTGAACATGAGTAAGAACTTCCTGACTGTGAGAGCCGTTCAGCAGTGGAACTCCCTGCCCCGAAGTGTGGTGGAGGCTCCTTTGGAGGCTTTGAAGCAGAGGCTGGATGGCCATCTGTTGAGGTAACTGAATGCAATTTTCCTGCTTCTGACAGGGGTTTGATCTGGATAGCCTACGAGGTCTCTTCCAACTCAATCTCCCCAAAGGGGACTCGGGGCGGCTAACATGAGGCCAAGCCCAAAAATAATACAACATAATTAGACACGACAGCACAAAATACATCATAACAAAATATATAAAACAACAAATAAAGTAAACAGTATAAAATAACATAGTAAAATCAAACACAAAGCGCGGACCAGATGTATGAGATGAAATGTTAAAAAGTTAAAACCCTGGGTGAGGTAGGAATAAAAGTGTATTTGTAAGAGAGGAGTCCAAGAAGGAGGAGCGAAGGAGAGGAGGAAAGAAAGAAAGGTAGAAAAAGAAGGAAGGAGAGAAGGAAATAAAAAAGTGCAAGAAGGAAGGAAAGAGACAAGGAAGGATGGAACCAAAGAGTAAAGAAGTGAGAAAAGAAACAGGTAGAGAAGAAAGAAGAAAGGAAAGAAAAAGAGGAAAGGAAGGAGAGAAAGAAAAGAGAGAAAGAGGGAGGGAAGGTTGGCCACAGCAACGTGTGGCACATACAGCTAGTGATTCTATGATTCTATAAGCCCTCTCAAAAGATGGCCATCACTTGCTGTTCAAAAATCTCCAGAGAAGGATAGACCCATCTGGAGGATTCTGTGTGATTCCACAGGAGGTTCTTCCTAATGTTTAGGTTGCATGTTTTCTCCTGCAGTTTCAAAACTTCCAAAGAAGAAGACTCCAGCAGACTCCCAGACAGCAATGGGTTCCCCTGTTGAACAGCTCTAACCATCAAGGAGTCCTTCCTAATGTTTAGGTGGAATCTCTTTTTCTCCGATTTGAATCCATTGCTTGAGCAAGAGAAAACGTGACTGTTCCGTCTTCAATACGACATCCCTTCAAGTATTTAAGCGGGGATCAAGTCGTCTTTGTGTCTTCTCTTCTCCAGGAAGAACATGCCCAGTTCCCTTAGCCGCTTCTCATAGGGATTCACAGACCTTTCATCATTTTGGTTGCTCTTCTCTGGACATGATCCAGCTTGACCTCAGAAGCACTTAATTTTATGGTTTGTGCAATTAAATCCTACCTCATCCCCCGGATCCCCTCCCTGATATTTTACATTGTTCTATCTCCCAGTGTTTTAAATTTTTAATCTTTGAATTTGGCCCTGCCCATTGTTATTTATTTATTTATCGTGTCAGGAGCAAGCCGAACAGTTGTATTGCATTTTTAACAAAACAAACAGAAAAAACACAAAGTTTGCAAGCTTGTTGGTTGATTAAATGTCCTTTGACCAGTATCTGGCCACTTGGAGTGCCTCTGGTGTTGCCGCAAGAAGGTCCTCCATGGTGCATGTGGCAGGGCTCAGAGTGCATTGCAGCAGGTGGTCAGTGGTTTGCTCTTCTCTACACTCGCATGTCGAGGATTCCACTTTGTAGCCCCATTTCTGAAGGTTGGCTCTGCATCTCGTGGTGCCAGAGCGCAGTCTGTTCAGCGCCTTCCAAGTCGCCCAGTCTCTCTGTGTGCCCAGGGGGGAGTCTCTCATTTGGTATCAGCCATTGGTTGAGGTGCTGGGTTTGAGCCTGCCACTTTTGGACTCTCGCTTGCTGAGGTGCTCCAGTGAGTGTCCCTGTAGATCTTAGAAAACTATTTATTGATTTAAGTCATTGATGTGCTGGCTGATACCCAAACAGGGGATGAGCTGGAGATGTCTCTGCCTTGGTCCTTTCACTATTGGCTGCTACTTCCCGGCAGATGTCAGGTGGTGCAACACTGGCTAAACAGTGTAATTTCTCCAGTGGTGTAGGGCGCAGACAACCCGTGATAATGCGGCATGTGCCCAGTGTGATCATTTGTGTTTTAATGTTTGATTTTATATTGTTGTGTTGCTTATTTACATTGGTTTTGTATCTTGTTTTATTTCCTGATTTTCTGTTTTGTGTTTGTGTTATATTGTGTTTACTCTATTGACGGGCGTGGCCTCATGTAAGCCGCCCCAAGTCCTCTGTGCCAGAAACTTTATGAAACATATGAAGAGCATAGTTTCTCTGCCTTCTCTGGCTTGCACACAGAATGGAACTTTTGTGGAAATCTTCATAACAAAATCTCTGCATATCCACATTTTGTGGGTTTTTTAAAAAGTGCGGAATACGGTTCAGCCTGGGAATCCGGTGGGGTTGTCTTCTCTGGAGGTTTTTAAGCCGGATGGCCATCGGTTGAGAGGGTTTTGATTGTGTCTTTCTGCGTGACAGAAGTGGGTTAGACTGGATGGCCCTTGGGGTCTCTTCCAACTCTATGTCTCTATGGCCTGCATCAATAGGATCATAGTGTCTAGATCTAGGGAAGTAATGCTACCCCTCTATTCTGCTCTGGTTAGACCACACCTGGAATATAGTGTGACCAATTCTGGGCACCACAATTCAAGAGAGATATTGACAAGCTGGAATTTGTCCAGAGGAGGGCGACTAAAATGATCAAGGGCCTGGAGAACAAGCCCTATGAGGAGCGGCTTAAGGAGCTGGGCATGTTTAGCCTGAAGAAGAGAAGGCTGAGAGGAGATATGATAGCCATGTATAAATATGTGAGAGGAAGCCACAGGGAGGAGGGAGCAAGCTTGTTTTCTGCTTCCTTGGAGACTAGGATACGGAACAATGGCTTCAAACTACAAGAGAGGAGATTCCATCTGAACATTAGGAAGAACTTCCTGACTGTGAGAGCCGTTCAGCAGTGGAACTCTCTGCCCCGGAGTGTGGTGGTGGCTCCTTCTTTGGAAGCTTTTAAACAGGGGCTGGATGGGTATCTGTCAGGGGTGATTTGAGTGCAATGTTCCTGCTTCTTGGCAGGGGGTTGGACTGGATGGCCCATGAGGTCTCTTCCAACTCTTTGATTCTAGGATTCTATGAATTAATCTGCTTCTCTCCAGCTGGAATGGGAGATCCCAGTTGAGGTCAAACCTGTTGCAGACTGTTCCAGCCTCCCCAACCATATTGTCTATTTAGATGGGCCGACAGAGCCTGCAACCACTCCATGGCTACATCAAATAATATCTGCTCCGGGTGTGTAATTACCCCCGGCCCTGTTTACCCGCCTAATTAACAGTTTGACATGGCATCCCTGCCGTGTCGACATCTGTCGAATTCTTCTTCGAGAGACATCGCATTTCCCCGAACGGTTTTCCTTCCCTCTCCTCTTTCCCCTTTTGTGTTTCAAGTTAGAGACCCAACCTGATTGTCTCCAAATTAAAGGCATGTCAAACCACATGAAACGGCCACGGGCTCGGAAGGTAACCACACAGGATGCGGCCTCCGAATGATGGAGAAGATGAAACAACCAGGCGAGGGCCCTCCCCTCCTTCCCAGCCCCAATCTGAGTACATTGAGGATGTGCAAGGCAGATCGAAATGCTTAAAATTAGGATGGATTACAATTGGCCACATGGAGAAGTCAGGGATCTGCGTGGATTTCACTTAAGCTCTGACAACTTTGTAGAATTTGCAGAGTTCCCAGATCATAGAATCATAGAGTTGGAAGAGACCTAATGGACCATCCAGTCCAACCCCATTCTGCCAAGAAACAGGAATATTGCATTCAAATCACCCCCGACAGATGGCCATCCAGCCTCTGTTTAAAAGCTTCCTAAGAAGGAGCCTCCACCACACTCCGGGGCAGAGAGTTCCACTGCTGAACGGCTCTCACATAGAATCATAGAATCCTAGAGTTGGAAGAGACCTCCTGGGCCATCCAGTCCAACCCCATTCTGCCAAGAAGCAGGAATACTGCATTCAAAGCACCCCTGACAGATGGCCATCCAGCCTCTGTTTAAAAGCTTCCAAAGAAGGAGCCTCCACCACACTCGGGGGCAGAGAGTTCCACTGCTGAACGGCTCTCACAGTCAGGAAGTTCTTCCTCATGTTCAGATGGAATCTCCTCTCTTGTAGTTTGAAGCCATTGTTCCAGCGTCCTAGTCTCCAGGGAAGCAGAAAACAAGCTTGCTCCCTCCTCCCTATGGCTTCCTCTCATATATTTATACATGGCTATCATGTCTCCTCTCAGCCTTCTCTTCTTCAAGCTAAACATGCCCAGCTCTTTAAGCCGCTCCTCATAGGGCTTGTTCTCCAGATCCTTGATTGTTTTAGTCACCCTCCTCTGGACACATTCGAGCTTGTCAATATCTCTTAGATGAAGGGTTAGAAGGCATGAGCATCAAGTTTTCAGATGACACCAAATTGAGAGGGAGAGCCAATATTCCAGAAGTCAGGAGAAGAATTCAGAACGATCTGAACAGATTAGAGAGATGACTACTCAAAATTAACAAAATGAAATTCAAAAACAAAAATGCAACATACTCCCCTTAGGCAGAAAAAAATGAAATGCAAAGACACAGAATGGGGGACAATACCTGGCTCGACAGCAGGACATATGGAAAAGATCTTGGAGTCCTCCTGGACAGGAAGGTGAACATGAACAAGTCATGCAGCAGCAAAAAAAGCAAATGGTATTTTGACCTGCATAAATAGGAGTGCTGTATAATGTCTCAATCCAGGGAAGTCAGGCTATCCTTCTATTCTGCCTTGGTTAGACCACTTTACCTGGAATCACACTCTGTCCAGTTCTGGGCACCACAATTGAAGGGAGATGTTGACCCTATGATGGAATGTGTCCAGAGGAGGGTGATTCAAAGGATCAAGGATCTGGAGAACAAGCCTTATGAGGAGCGGCTTAAAGAGCTGGGCATGTTTAGCCTGAAGAAGAACACAAAATTTGCAAACTTGGTAGTTGATTAAATGTCCTTTGACCAGTATCTGACCACTTGGAGTGCCTCTGGTGTTGCCGCAAGAAGGTCCTCCATTGTGCATGTAGCAGGACTCAGGTTGCATTGCAGCGGGTGGTCAGTGGTTTGCTCTTCTCCACACTCGCATGTCGTGGATTCCATGTTGTTTGCATGCTGTGGCCCCATTTCTGAAGGTTGGCTCTGCATCTTGTGGTGCCAGAGCGCCTTCCAAGTCGCCCAGACTTCTGTGTGCCCGGGGGGGGGGGGGGGGGGGGGGGTCTCTCATTTGATATCAGCCATTGGTTGAGGTTCTGGGTTTGAGCCTGCCACTTTTGGACTCTCTCTTGCTGAGGTGTTCCAGCGAGTGTCTCTGTAGATCTTAGAAAACTTAGGAGACATGATGAGGGCCATGTATAAATATGTGAGAGGAAGTCATAGGGAGGAGGCAGCAAGCTTGTTTTCTGCTGCCCTAGAGACCTGGACAGGACACAATGGAACAATGTCTTCTAACTACAGGAAAGGAGATTCTACCTGAACATGAGGAAGAACTTCCTAACTGTGTGAGAGAGCTGTTCAGCAGTGGAATTCTCTCTCTGCCCCAGTTGAGGCTCCTTCTTTGGAGGCTTTTAAACAGAGGTTGGGTGGCCATCTGTCAGGGATGCTTTAAATGTGACTTTCTTGCTTCTTGGCAGAATGGGGTTGGACTGGATGGCCCAGAAGGTCTCATCCCACTCTATGATTCTATGTTAGGAATTGGGGGGGTTGAAGTCCAAAACACCTGGAGGGCCCAAGTTTTCCCATGCCCGTTCTATAGTGCAGGACAGGCTGGATCCATCCGCCTTGAAGCTGGGCCAATGTGTCAAAAATAAATAAATAAATAAGAAAGAAATGCTAGTGTTGAAACTGCAGTGTAATTTAATTTAAGGACAAGGGGAAACCCACGCAGCCAGCCGTTGCTGAGTTCAAAGCAAAGCCTCCTCTGCCGCCTCTGCTCCACTCCCCAGCTGACACCAAATTGCCTTGAGGACACCTCTTGTCATCAAATAAAATAATAATAAAAGACACATCTGATCCCAAATGACCTTTTTCCTCCTTGGGCCTCCCTTAGAACAGCGACCGAAGACAAAGCATGGGTCTCAATATATTTGGTGTGAGTTTGAGCCTCCGATGGCATAGTGGGTTAAACCGCTGAGCTGCTGAACTTGCTGACTGAAAGGTTGGCAGTTCAAATCTGGGGAGCGAGAAGACTGGCATAATATATTGAGACCCATTATAGAAATAATGGATATGGATGAACTAACCTATTGGATAACACCTAACCAAGGAATCCCAAAGAAACCTACAAATTGGGACCCGGTAAAAAAGTACTTTAGTCAGTGAAAAATAGATATCATCGATTAAAAAGAGTAAATCACAGCTAAGAAAAAACAAATAAAGGAAGAAACAACATAGAAACAATTTCGGAAAGGTCTCTAAAGACCCTCAAAGACTAGATGGAAGTTATTTTTTTTATTTTTTTATTTTTCTCTTTTTTTCTTCCTGACCACACAAGCTGTTTAACAGTGGAACTCTCTGCCTCAGAGTCTGGTATAAATTCCTTCCTAGAAAGCTTTTAAACAGAGGCTGGATGGCTCTCTGTTGGGGGTGCTTTGATTGTCCTTTTCTTCATGGTGGAAAGGGATGGGACTAGATGGCCCAAGTGGTCTCTTCCAACACTTTGATTCTATGATCACCTGTTTGGATAGTCATTGCAAAGGTATATGTGCTGGTACAGCTGTACCAGGAGCTCCAACTTCTTTTCCTTTCTATTGAGTGTTTGCATGTATTCCAAAGTTCCATGCATTTTGCAATAAGGTGGCTTCCCTTGGTTTGCAATATAAGGGCCAATGACCCATCAATTATCATTATGTTCTTTAGTTCCGCCCCTTTTTCTGGGTTAAGGAGGGAAAAGGGGGGCCTCTAGTTCAGTTCACACAGAGAAGCCTTTCGTACAGGACGTGAATCAGTTCCACCTGTAGAAAGCTTTGTCTTTTGCAGCTTTGCTGGGGGGATCCAGTCCCACAACTCTACAGAGAACTACAGCATAGCCTTTGTTGGAGAAATACAGCTCCACGGTTTTACAGCCAACCTTAGCTGGGAATTGAAAGCCTTCTTTCCTCTTGGAAATCTACTAAAGGGCTCTGTTTGGTAAGGACCACTCGTGGCAGCCATAACGCAATTTGGACCGGGTGTAGGGGCCCATGCCAGCAGAGTTTAAGCCAGATTGCCCAGGGAGGGGTCAAGGATTGCCCTTGTAGAAGGAAGAAACAGTTTATGAAGCAAGTTGCCTGTCCCTTGTGGACAAGATTTAAGCAAGCCACCAGTTGATTCAAAGCCTTGAAGTATTTGTTTGATTTATTGAAGATTTAAGCAACAATAAAAACTTTGTTGAACTTTCTAAGTTTTTAAAAGAACTTTGTGTGGAGAAATCCAAAAGGCCTCTTAGCCGAGGCACCCCCGGCGTCCCATTGGGCTATCAGAAAACACGTCCTGTCTACAGACTCTTTCACAGGCCCAGCGTGTGACAGCACAGTATACATGTTCTTCTAGTGCAGTGTTTCTCAACCTGGGGGTGGGGACTCCTGGGAGGGTCGCGAGAGGGTGTTTGAGGGGTCATCTGGGTTATGTGTGGAAAGTTAGGTTCAATTCTATTGTTGGTGGGGTCCAGAATGCTCTTTGATTGTAGGTGAACTATAAATCCCAGCAACTACAACTCCCAAATGCCAAGGTCTATTTTCCCCAAACTATTCACATTTGGGCATATTGAGTATTTGTGCCAAATTTGGTCCTGATCCATCATTGTTTGCGTCCACAGATGTAGATGAACTACAACTCCCAAACTCAAGATCCATGCCCACCAAACCCTGCTAGTGTTTTCTGATGGTCATGGGAATCCTGTGTGCCAAGATTAGTTCAGTTCCATCATTGGTGGAGATCAGAATGTTCTTTGATTGTAGATGAACTATAAATCCCAGCAAGTACAACTCTCAAATGATAAAACCAGTCCCTCCCCCCAACCCCATTAGTATTCAAATTTGGGCAGCGAGTGGCGCCATCTATGTATAGAACTGTTAGTTGCAAGATTTAAACTGTTGTATCATGCTTAATCCTGCCCCTTTTTCCCTGTTTATGTATAGTTGTATGGATTGGTTTGTCAATCAGTACTGTTTGGCTCCACCTCTTCCTGCAAGAGGGGAGAACTTCCTTTTTCTTTTCATTCTGCCATCAGAGTTCGTACCAGATGGACGTGAGTAAGAGACCTGACTCTAAAGGACCCTGATTTAAGTTACCTCTTAGCACCAGTTCTGAGGTTTTTACCCCTGGGACTCATGCTTTATGTCCAGATCATCCTGGACAATTATTGAGGAGACCTGACTTTGTGATAAATAAAACTTATCTTGAGCTATTTACAGCGTTTTGGGTTTTTGGGAGTTCCAGTTTCCTAAAGGAGGGCAAGAAGCAATCCCTTGGGGGAAAGGTGCCATGTCCATCCCTCCTTCATTAAGACTAATAGCCCCCAAGCGTGACGGCACATCAAATTTGGGCATATTGGGTATTTGTGCCAAATTTAGTCCAGTGAATGAAAATACATCCTGCATATTGGATATTTACATTACGATTCATAACAGTAGCAAAATTACATTTATGAAGTAACAATGAAAATAATTCTATAGTTGGGGGTCACCACAACATGAAGAACTGTATCAAGGGGTTGCGGCATTAGAAAGGTTAAGAACCACTGCTCTAGTGGGACCATTCATAATGATAACAATGAGTATTTCTAGTAAATAGCATTTATTGCATTAGAAAAGGTATACCTTGGTAACGCTGGGTACGTAAGCCATAAAGTATAGTTTGATAAGAATTTTAGTCCAGCACCCAAACCACATTGACTCTCTCTATTTCTGTGACACACCGATAATTTTATTTTAAAGCTGTTCAAATCGGTCATTGCCAAAGTTGGACGAACCTTTCCAGCGGTGTAACGCCAGCCCTAAAACAAAACCTATTCTGGGTGCGCTGTCCCTTCCAAATTGAAGAGAAGCTGTCTAGGCTTTTCTTAGGTCCCTTGAACCCCTTCCAAGCTAAAGTGACATTTCGGGGGATATTTTTAGTCTTGAAAACAAGAAGGGAGTTGTCAAGGAAAGAAAAGAAGAAGGAGGAGGGAGGGGGGTAAATAAAAGGAGGAGGGCAGGCAGGTTGCACCGAAATAACCAACAGCTCCGAGGAGAAGATGAAAGCCGGCTCTGCTAGCCTTTAATTTTCTTCCCCGCTGTCCAAGGAAATCAAATGAGATAATACCAGGTGGATGTCTCCGCCAAGAAAAGGTGAAACGCTTTTGTCACTGCAACAGCTGTTGCGCAGCCACGGCTCTGGCATGCTCCGCTCAACCGTTTTCCAAAGAAAACATTTGGGCCGCTCAACCCAAGGACTTGCCAAGAAAAGGTAACAAGAAAAGAAGGAGCCGGCAATGTTTTCAGTTTCCAAAAAAGAGGGAAGAGAACCATAATAATAACAATAACAACAACTTTTAAGAAAACTGCACTCCAAACCAGAGCTGACAGCTGGCACAACAAAGCATTGCATGGGCAGTTCCTTGACAAAATTGAAGGAAAAGTTGACAAGGAGAAGACCTGGTGATGGCTCATGAATGGAAATCCTGAAGAAGGAGACAGAAGAAGGCCTGATTCTTGCAGCCCAGGAGCAAGCCATCAGAACCAATGCAATTAAGGCCAGGATCGAAAAATCAGCGGATGACCCAAAATGCAGACTGTGCAAGGAAGCTGATGAAACCATGGATCATATCCTCAGCTGTTGCAAGAAAATCACACAGACTACAAACAAAGACACAACTCTGTGGCCCAGTATTCATAGAATCATATAATCATAGAATCAAAGAGTTGGAAGAGACCTCATGGGCCATCCAGTCCAACCCCTGCCAAGAAGCAGGAATATTGCATTCAAATCACCCCTGACAGATGGCCATCCATCCTCTGTTTAAAAGCTTCCAAAGAAGGAGCCTCCACCACACTGTGGGGCAGAGAGTTCCACTGTTGGACAGCTCTCACAGTCATTAAGTTCTTCCTCATGTTCAGGTGGAATCTCCTTTCTTTCCTGTAGTTTGATACCATTGTTCTGCATCCTAGTCTCCAGGAAAGCAGAAAACAAGCTTTCTCCCTCCTCCCTGTGGCTTCCTCTCACATATTTATACATGTCTATCATATCTCCTCTCATCCTTCTCTTCTTCAGGCTAAACATGCCCAGCTCCTTAAGCCGCTCCTCATAGGGCTTGTTCTCCAGACCCTTGATCATTTAGTCGCCCTCCTCTGGACACATTCCAGCTTGTCAATATCTCTCTTGAATTGTGGTGCCCAGAATTGGACACAATATTCCAGGTGTGGTCTAACCAACGCAGAATAGAGCATGGGGAGCATGACTTCCCTAGATCTAGACACTATGCTCCTCTTGATGCAGGCCAAAATCCCATTGGCGTTTTTTGCTGCCACATCACATTGTTGGCTCATGTTTAACTTGTTGTCCACGAGGACTCCAAGACCTTTTTCACACGTACTTCTCTCAAGCCAGGCATCGTCCCCCATTCTGTATCTTTGCATTTTTGTTTTTTCATTGGAACTTAAATACCGCCTGTCAGTAGTAAAAAACTGGTGGGATTATATACCTGCAAAGGTAGTGGAAAATGAACATGCAAAAATACTGTGAGACTTTCAAATCCAGACTGACAAAGTTTTGGAACACAATACACCAGACATCACGATTGTGGAAAAGAAAAAAGTTTGGATTATTGATGTCGCCATACTAGGTGACAGTCACATTGAGGAAAAACAATAGGAAAAACTCAGAAATTATCAGGACCTCAAAATTGATCTGCAAAGACTCTGGCATAAACCAGGACAGGTGGTCTCAATGGTAATTGGCACACTGGGTGCCATGCCAAAAGATCTCAGCTGGCATTTGGAAACAATAAACATCGACAAAATCATGATCTGTGAACTGCAAAAGGCCACCTGACTTGGATCTGCACACATCGTTCGAAAATACATCACAGAGTCCTAGACGCTTGGGAAGTGTTTGACTTGTGATGTTTTTGATACGAAATCCAGCATATAGATCTCGTTTGCTGTGACATACTGTGTTTTTGTTTCAGTAAAATAACAACAACAACAACTTTATCTTTATACCTCGCCACCATCTCCCTGAAGGGACTCGGGGTGGCTTACAAGGGAACAAGCCTGAAAATACAGATTAAAACACACACAATAGAATAAAATGGAACTCAACACAATAAAATGTTGTTGTTCATTCATTCAGTCGTCTCCGACTCTTTGTGACCTCATGGACCAGCCCACGCCAGAGCTCCCTGTCGGCTGTCACCACCCCCAGCTCCTTCAAGGTCAGTCCAGTCACTTCAAGGATGCCATCCATCCATCTTGCCCTTGGTCGGCCCCTCTTCCTTTTATCTTCCACTTTCCCCAGCATAATTGTCTTCTCTAGGCTTTCCTGTCTCCTCATGATGTGGCCAAAGTACTTCAACTTTGTCTCTAGTATCCTTCCCTCAAATGAGCAGTCGGGTTTTATTTCCTGGAGGATGGACTGGTTGGATCTTCTCGCAGTCCAAGGCACTCTCAGAACTTTCCTCCAACACCACAGCTCAAAAGCATCGATCTTCCTTCGCTCAGCCTTCCCTAAGGTCCAGCTCTCACATCCGTAAGTGACTACAGGGAATACCATGGCTTTGACTAGGCAATGGATCTTTGTTGCCAGTGTGATGTCTCTTCTCTTTAAAATCAACAATAACATCAGAAAAACATTACAATCACAATACACATTATAAAAACAGTATAATGGATGGAAGATAAATTGCTGAGTGCAGGGGAATCAATCATTCCTAGATTACAGGTAGGAGGACCAATGAAAGTGCAAAAAGCTAGAGAAGTGACCCCAAGGCATTAAAAAAACACCTAGCCTGGGTAACATCAGGTATATACACTAGTTGTTTTAGATTTGGACACAGCTTTTAATCTGAGAAAGTATCTCCTTAGGAATTTCTTGCAAGCTACAGAATCACAATACAGGTGTTCTCTCTAAAACAGTTAATGCCACAACCTTCTTAATCCTTCTTAATGCCACAACCTCATGTTGTAGTGGCCCCCAACCATAACATTATTTTTGTTGCTACTTCATAACTGTCATTTTGCTACTGTTATGAATCAATGTAAATATCTGATATGCAGGATGTATTTTCATTCACTGGACCAAATTTGGCACAAATACCCAATACGCCCAAATTTGAATACTGGTGGAGTTTGGGGAGGGATTGATTTTGTCATTTGGGAGTTGTAGTTGCTGGGATTTATAGTTCACCTACAATCAAAGAGCATTTGAACTAGTTCACCTACCACCAAAGAGCATTCTGAACTCCACCAACGATGGAATTGAACCAATCTTGGCACACAGAACTCCCATGACCAACAGAAAATACTGGAAGGGTTTGGTGGGCATTGACCTTGAGTTTTGGAGTTGTAGTTTACCTACATCCAGAGAGCACTGTAGACTCAAACAATGATAGATCTGGACCAAACTTGGCACAAATACTCAATATGCCCAAATGTGAACACTGGTGGAGTTTGGGGAAAATAGACCTTGACATTTGGGAGTTGTAGTTGCTGGGATTTATAGTTCACCTACAATCAAAGAGCATTCTGAACCCCACCAACAATAGAATTGGGCCAGACTTCCCACACAGAACCCCCATGACCAACAGAAAATACTGTGTTTTCTGATGGTCTTTGGTAACCCCTCTGACACCCCTTTGCGACCCCTCCAGGGGTCCCGACCCCCAGGTTGAGAAACACTGCTCTAGAACATTCCAATGTTCCCAAATAAATCTCACCAAGTTGAAGAAGCAACCACCAAGATATTGTCGAAGGCTTTCATGGCCGGAATCACTGGGTTGTTGTAGGTTTTTTCGGGCTATATGGCCATGTTCTAGAGGCATTCTCCTGACGTTTCGCCTGCATCTATGGCAAACATCCTCAGAGGTAGTGAGGTCTGTTGGAACTAGGAAAATGGGTTTATATATCTGTGGAAGACCAGGGTGGGACAAAGGACTCTTGTCTGCTGGAGCTAGGTGTGAATGTTTCAACTGACCACCTTGATTAGCATTTGATAGCCTGGAAGTGCCTGGAGCAATCTTTTGTTGAGAGGTGATTAGATGTCCCTGATTGTTTTCCCTCTGCTGTTTTGCTGTTTTAATTTTTGAGTTTTTTAATACTGGTAGCCAGATTTTGTTCATTTAATCAAGGTGGTCAGTTGAAACATTCACACCTAGCTCCAGCAGACAAGAGTCCTTTGTCCCACCCTGGTCATTCCACAGATATATAAACCCATTTTCCTAGTTCCAACAGACCTCATTACCTCTGAGGATGCTTGCCATAGATGTAGGCGAAACGTCAGGAGAGAATGCCTCTAGAACATGGCCATATAGCCTGAAAAAAACCTACAACAACCTAGAATAATAGAGTTGGAAGATACCACAATCGGTCATCTAGTCCAACCCCCTGCCATGAAAAAATGCACGATCAAAGCAGCCCCAACTAAAGGACCTAGAGATTCTAGAGAGAATATTTTTTAATCAAATCTGCAAAAATAAAAAATGCAAATGTGGAGGGATGATTGTATTTTATTTTACTTGTTTATGTGTTGAATTTATATCCCCCCGTTTTTTCCCCCTCAAAGTGTGATATATGGCAAACTCGAAAGATGAGCAACTTTCTCTGCAACCTAAGCTGCTGTGCTGTGTGCTAGCCAAGTGTTCCTAGATGCAAACAAGTTGTGTTGTGTTTCCTGGAAGGAATGTGTTTTGAATACCACCCACTTCCTTTGGGGTGAAAGGAGAGAGGCCACAAACAGAGGAAACCAAACCAACCCGCACTTAAAATAAAAGTGTAAAATTGGCTTGGAAAGTACAGCGTGCATTTCATGTCTAAATTCATTCAGCCATCATAGGTTGCAACTAGAATCATAGAATCAAAGAGTTGGAAGAAACCTCACGGGCCATCCAGTCCAACCCCATTCTGCCAAGAAGCAGGAAAATTGCATTCAAAGCACCCCCGACAGATGGCCATCCAGCCTCTGTTTAAAAGCTTCCAAAGAAGGATCCTCCACCACACTCCGGGGCAGAGAGTTCCACTGCTGAACAGCTCTCACAGTCAGGAAGTTCTTCCTCATGTTCAGATGGAATCTCCTCTCTTGTAGTTTGAAGCCATTGTTCCGCGTCCTAGTCTCCAAGGAAGTAAACAAGTTGCTCCCTCCTCCCTGTGGCTTCCTCTCACATATTTATACATGGCTATCATATCTCCTCTCAGCCTTCTCTTCTTCTGACTAAACATGCCCAGCTCCTTAAGCCGCTCCTCATAGAATGAACTGCATAGAATAAATGCAGTTTGATACCACTTGGACTGCCATTGCTCTGTATATAGTATTAGTGAATCTTGGGATTTGTAGTTTGGTTACCCACCAACCCACTTTGGCAAAGAGAGTTCGAGACCCTGTCAAGGTACAACTCCCATGATCCCATAGCATTGAGACCAAAAGTAGTGTCAAACGGCATTATTGCTACACTATAGATATACCTTTAGACCTAAAGTTTCACTGCTAGTTATTTATGTATACCCCGGAATAAATAGTCAAGCTTGAGATGGAGAATGACCCAGGAATGGCCAAGACGATGAAACGGACGAGGATTGGAATGAGAGGATATAGCTCTTTTTAAATTGTTATTGCACTTTTTGTTAGTCCCAGAGACGAGTGGAATGCCATCAGCAGGGTTCGGTCCTGGGCCCGGTCCTGTTCAACATCTTTATTAATGACTTAGATGAAGGGCTAGAAGGCAGGATCATCAAGTTTGCAGACGACACCAAATTGGGAGGGAGAGCCAAGACTCCAGAGGACAGGAGCAGGATTCAAAACGATCTTGACAGATTAGAGAGATGAATGGCCAAAACTAACAAAATGAAGTTCAACGGGGACAAATGCAAGATACTCCACTTTGGCAGGAAAAACGAAATTCAAAGATACAGAATGGGGGACGCCTGGCTCGAGAGCAGTACGTGTGAAAAAGATCTTGGAGTCCTCGTGGACAACAAGTTAAACATGAGCCAACAATGTGATGTGGCGGCAAAAAAAGCCAATGGGATTTTGGCCTGCCTCAATAGGAGCATAGTGTCTAGATCTAGGGAAGTCATGCTACCCCTCTATTCTGCCTTGGTTAGACCACACCTGGAATATTGTGTCCAATTCTGGGCACCACAATTCAAGAGAGATATTGACAAGCTGGAATGTGTCCAGAGGAGGGCGACTAAAATGATCAAGGGTCTGGAGAACAAGTCCTATGAGGAGCGGCTTAAGGAGCTGGGCATGTTTAGCCTGAAGAAGAGAAGGCTGAGAGGAGATATGATAGCCATGTATAAATATGTGAGAGGAAGCCACAGGGAGGAGGGAGCAAGCTTGTTTTCTGCTTCCTTGGAGACTAGGACACGGAACAATGGCTTCAAACTACAATAGAGGAGATTCCATCTGAACATGAGGAAGAACTTCCTGACTGTGAGAGCCGTTCAGCAGTGGAACTCTCTGCCCCGGAGTGTGGTGGAGGCTCCTTCTTTGGAAGCTTTTAAACAGAGGCTGGATGGCCATCTGTCAGGGGTGATTTGAATGCAATATTCCTGCTTCTTGGCAGAATGGGGTTGGACTGGATGTCCCAGGAGGTCTCTTCCAACTCTTTGATTCTATGATTCTATGATTCTAAGATCAGAATCTTACAGAATCATGGAATTTGAGAGTTGGAAGGGATACTAAGGGTCATCCTGTTCAACCCCATTATGCCAGGCATGAAAACACAATCCAAGCACTCCCAACAGATGCCCATACTGTCTCTGTTTAAACACCTCCAGAGAAGGAAACTCCATCGGACGCCAAGGCAGCAGCATATTTCACTGCTGAACAGCTCTTACCATCAAGAAATTATTCTTAATGTTTAAGTGAAATCCCTTTCTTCCCATTAGTCTTGTTCCTTCTGGGATACCGGAAAACAAATCTGCATCCTCTTCTCTGTGAAAGCCCTTTCAAAAGAGTAACAATGTCACCCCTCCAGCTCAAGGCACAGAGTAACTTTATGCTCACAATATAATCTGCCAATTGTGCAGTGCCTTCTTATTATTAGTTGTGTTGTCGCACAACCAAAATATCCAATGATGTCTCTCTCATTTCTGGGTTCTTAGACTGAGTTGGAATAATTCAAAACTCCAGTCAGAACACATCATGCGAGGATGTGCGGGGCTTGATGAATGCAAAGCTGGGGTGAAAATTGCTGGAAGAAACATGAACAACCTCAGATATGCAGATGACACCACTCTGATGGCCGAAAGCGAGGAGGAGCTGAGGAGCCTTCTAATCAAGGTGAAAGAAGAAAGCGCAAAAGCCGGGTTGCAGCTAAACATCAAAAAACCAAGATTATGGCAACAAGAATGATTGACAACTGGAAAATAGAGGGAGAAACCGTGGAGGCCGTGACAGACTTTGTATTTCTAGGCAAAGATTACTGCAGATGCAGACTGTGGCCAGGACATCAGAAGACGCTTCCTTCTTGGGAGGAGAGCAATGTCCAGTCTCGATAAAATAGTGAAGAGTAGAGACATCAGACTGGCAACAAAGATCCATTGCCTAGTCAAAGCCATGGTATTCCCTGTAGTCACCTACGGATGTGAGAGCTGGACCTTAGGGAAGGCTGAGCGAAGGAAGAGAGATGCTTTTGAGCTGTGGTGTTGGAGGAAAGTGCTGAGAGTGCCTTGGACTGCGAGAAGATCCAACCAGTCCATCCTCCAGGAAATAAAGCCCGGCTGCTCACTGGAGGGAAGGAGACTAGAGACAAAGTTGAAGTCCTTTGGCCACATCATGAGGAGACAGGAAAGCCTAGAGAAGAATGATGCTGGGGAAAGTGGAAGGCAAAAGGAAGAGGGGCCGACCAAGGGCAAGATGGATGGGTGGCATCCTTGAAGTGACTGGACTGACCTTGAAGGAGCTGGGGGTGGTGACGGCCGACAGGGAGCTCTGGCGTGGGCTGGTCCATGAGGTCACAAAGAGTCGGAGACGACTGAATGAATGAACAACAACCAGTCAAGTATCACCTGGAACCAGTAATGCAGGTAATAAACCACGAGAATTGAGAAATGCACAGTATTAAAGAACCCTGATGGGGTGGATGCAGAATATTTCAGGCTCATTCTTTAGCATCAGCAGCTCTGAAAAAGGATTACCATTTTTATTGTATTTCTAAAAATGCAATCAGTATTCATGTAAGCTGCCGAGCAGGTTCAGAGGATCGCCTTTGTGGGATAAGGCCCTCACAAGCTCAGAAACAAGTTGTTTAGGGGTGCATCTACACCAGTGTTTCTCAACCTTCCTAATGTTGTGACCCCTTAATACAGTCCCTCATGTTGTGGTGACCCCCAACCATAATATTTTTTGTTGCTACTTCATAACGGTCATTTTACTTTTATGAATCATAATGTAAATATCTGATATGCAGGATGTTTTCATTACCTGGACCAAATTTGGCACAAATACCCAATATGCCCAAATTTGAATACTGTGGGGTTTGGGGGGATTGATTTTGTATTGGGAGTTGTAGTTGCTGGGATTTATAGTTCACCTTAAATCAAAGAGCATTCTGAACTCCACCAACAATGGAATTGAACCAAACTTGGCACCCAGAACCAATGGAAAACATTGGAAGGGTTTTATGGGCATTGACCTTGAGTTTGGGAGTTGTAGTTCACCTATATCCAGAGAGCACTGTGGACTCTGGACCAAACTTGACACGAATTCTCAGTATGCCCAATATGCCCAAATGTGAACACTGGTGGACCCTGGGGAAAATGGACCTTGACTTTTGGGAGTTGTAGCTGCTGGGATTTATAGTTCATTGTTTATTGCAATCAAAGTTTAGTATAGTTTAGTATAGTTTATTGCAATCAAAGAGCATTGCAATCAAAGAGCATTTATTTAGTATAGTTTATTGCAATCAAAGAGCATTCTGAACTCCACCAACGATAGAATTGGCTCAAACTTCCCACATGGAATCCCCATGACCATCAGAAAATACTGTGTTTTCTTATGGTCTTTGGCGACCCCTCTGACACCCCCTCGCGACCCCCTCAGGGGTCCCGACCCCCAGGTTGAGAAACATTGATCTACACTGTGAATGCAGTTTGATACTGTTTTAACTTCCATAGAGTGAAAACAATCAGGGACATTAATCACCTCACAACAAAAGATTCCCCCAGGCACTGCCAGGCCATCAAATGCTAATCAAGGTGATCAGTTGAAACATTCACACCTAACTCCAACAGACAAGAGTTCTTTGCCCCACCCTGGTCATTCCACAGATATATAAACCCTTTTTCCTACTTCCAATAGACCTCACTACCTCTGAGGATGCTTGCCATAGATGCAGGCAAAACGTCAGGAGAGAATGCCTCTAGAACATGGCCATATAGCCCGAAAAAATCTACAACAACCCAGTGATTCCAGCCATGAAAGCCTTCGACAATACATAGGAACTATGATTTTACAAAGTCTTTAGCCTTCTCCATCAAAGAGTGCTGGTGTGTCACCAAACTACAAATCCCATGATCCCATAGCATTCAGCCATAACAGTTAAAGTGGCATCAAACTGCATTAATTCTACAGTGTAGATGGCAACTCTAGGCCAGAGTCAATGACCCCAATGTACAAATAGATTTTCACTTCTTCTATGGCTTGAGGAGCCCCCCATGGCACAGTGGGTTAAACCGCTGAGCTGCTGAACTTGCTGACAAAAAGGTCAGTGGTTTGGGTCTGGGGAGCCGGGTGAGCTCCTGCTGTTAGTCCCAGCTTCTTCCAACCTAGCAATTTGAAAACATGCAAATGTGAGTAGATCAATAGGTACCACTCCAGCGGGATGGTAACAGCACTCCATGCAGTCATGACGGCCACATGACATTGGAGGTGTCTACGGATAACGCTGGCTCTTCCACTTAGAAATTGAGATGAGCACCAACCAACCCCCAGAGTCAGACACAACTAGACTTAATGTCAGGGGAAAACCTTTTTACCTAGGGCTTGAGGAAGGCAGTGAGATAGATAGGTCCAGTTTCCCCCATGATTTGCTTGCATCACAATACAAGTGTGTGAGAGCAACACCATCAACAATATGACACCGCAGGCCATTGAGGCCCCTGCGGCATTTGTCCCAATTGCATAATTGATAATCCACCCTTGAGTTGCAAGCATGCACCTTCTCAAGCTGTTCTGCAATAAATTGTGCAACGTGTTGTTCTAACTGCCAGGTGTCCGCTGACTTTTCTCACGCGAGCATCATGCGGCGAGTTGAGCAAAGCCCTTCGGCTTGAAATGGAAGAGGCCTCCTGCTTCCCTAAGGGTGTCTGTCTCTGGATTCTGTTCGGGAAAGCTTGACTTTCAAATCCAGCCCAACTGGCTAAACTGGGGCTATTACATTATGGACACATCAGGAGATGCCTCATTAGAAAAGATGGAAATCTTCCTTCCTTCAAGTGAAAGGTAGGAGGAAAATAGGAAGACCATCCCAGAGGCGGATTTATTGCTTTAAATTAAGTATGAAAGATTCACTTGTATGCTGATTGATTGCTTTAGTGAGCCTGAACAACCCCATCTTGACAATGATCTGTTGTTGGAGCTCAGTCTGTCTAAAACACAGACATGCGCCTTTCACCTTAAGAACAGACAAGCATCTCGAGCTCTGAGGATTACCTGGGAAGGAATCCCACTGGAGCATTGCAGCGCACCCAAATACCTGGGAGTCACTCTGGACCGTGCTCTGACCTACAAGAAGCACTGCCTGAACATCAAGCAAAAAGTGGGCGCTAGAAACAACATCATACGAAAGCTGACTGGCACAACCTGGGGATCACAACCAGACACAGTGAAGACATCTGCCCTTGCGCTATGCTACTCTGCTGCGGAGTACGCATGCCCAGTGTGGAACACATCTCACCACATTAAAACAGTGGATGTGGCTCTTAATGAGACATGCCGCATTATCACAGGGTGTCTGCGCCCCACTCCACTGGAGAAATTACACTGCATAGCCAGTATTGCACCACCTGACATCCGCTGGGAAGTAGCAGCCAATAGTGAAAGGACCAAGGCAGAGACATCTCCAGCTCATCCCCTGTTTGGGTTTCAGCCAGCACATCAACGACTTAAATCTTAGATCTACAGAGACACTCTCTGGAACACCCCAGCAAGCGAGAGTCCAAAAGTGGCAGGCCCAAACCCAGCACCTCAATCCATGGGTGATACCAGATGAGAGACTCCCCCCTGGGCACACAGAAGACTGGGCGACTTGGAAGGCGCTGAACAGACTGCGCTCTGGCACCACGAGATGCAGAGCCAATCTTAAGAAATGGGGCTACAGGGTGGAATCCCTCGGCATGCGAGTGCGGAGAAGAACAAACCAGTGACCACCTGCTGCAATGCACCCTGAGCCCTGCCACATGCACAATGGAGGACCTTCTTGCGGCAACACCAGAGGCACTCCAAGTGGCCAGATACTGGTCAAAGGACATTTAACCAACTACCAAGTTTGCAAAATCTGTGGGGTTTTTTTCTTTTTCTTTTTAATCTGTGTGTTTGTTTTGCTCTGTTAGAATTGTAATACAATGGTATGGTTGCTAATGACACGATAAATAAATAGCCTGTGATTGTGTTTCAGGATTAGGGTACTTTGGATGTGGGGAGTGATGCCAATGAGTTTGGTCAATGATATTGATGCAGAGAATGACAAAGAGATCCCTGTTCAAAGTGTCGTTTCCCATGAGAATGTCCCTGTAGGGTGTGAAGATGATGGTGTTCTCCCTGAATTGCTACCAGAAGTTCCCATGATTTGGAACTTGAAAAGAGCTCAGCACTTGCAGAAATTAATGAGCAAATAGATAGACGGGAGGAGATTAGTCAAAACAGAAAAGCCAAACAGTGGCTTCAGCGTTCTGCCAGGCTCAGAGAAAAAAAGATAAGAGACTCTCAGCTAAAGCAAAACCAATTTCTGAGTGCTAGAGACATAGCTAATGAGGAGATAAAAGTCCCAAGTACAGGATATGTAGTCAGATAAAGCATTGATTGGAATCAAGTTAAGATCTCATCCGTGTTTCATGGAAGCTCTGCTTGGAAAATTAATGTTTAAGTGCCTTTTGTTTCATGGTTTTGATTCTTGGATTCTATGATTTTATATTCATGCCTTGGATTCATGTTTCCTGATTTCTTGCATTTTGTTTGGGAAGTTTTGACTTTTTAATGGACTTTGCTGGACTATTACCCTGAACTACTTTGTTCCTGCTTATCTTTTTACCTAATTGGATTTACCTATTTCTTTAAAGTTCTTTTTACTTTACTGCTTTTTAATTATCTTACATAAAAGGATTGTTTCCCTACTCCACGGTGAGGTGTTTAAAGTCAGAAAGCTTTTCCTGATCTGAGGTGCAACACCTATGTTGTTTGCTGAACTCTGTTATAAATGTTGTAAGCCACTCCAAGTCCCCTAGGGGAGAGGGGCAGGATACCAATAAAGTATTATTACTACTACTAGAGGGAGGGACCGATCAAGGGCAAGATGGATGGATGGCATCCTTGAAGTGACTGGCTTGACCTTGAAGGAGCTGGGGGTGGTGATGGCCAACAGGGAGCTCTGGTGTGAGCTGGTCCATGAGGTCACGAAGAGTTGGAAGTGACTGAACTAATGAACAACAACAAACTACTACTATTACTACTACTATCACTACTACATGTTTTCTTAGTAATGATGTAACTGCAGTATTGTGTGCCCAGTGTTGCACACCAGCTGCCTACTTGATCCCTTTTTCACCCAAACACCATACAAATGAACAAGTACAATAAGTTTATTGAGAAAAGAGTATCTAATATGAAAACAGTTTCAAAATACATCCATGAGCTAGATTTCCAGAAGCTTAACAAAAAGCAATGACCAACTCTGATTAGGAATTCCAAAAATCACTTAAGGCAAAAGCAAAAAACTGTAATCCAAAGGTTGTTGCACTTAAACTAGAATTATATCCAAAAACTTGAAAGAATGAAATTGACCATAATCCAAAGTCTTGATTCTTGAACTTGACTATAATCCTAAAGGCTTGAAATTTTAAACATTTGTAATCCAAACAGGAGGCATGGAACTGGAAAACAGGATACATCCCAAAGAACAGAACTTCTAACTCGGAGCTCCCAAGACAGGCAACTTGACACATGAAATCCAACGTTGATCTCCCCACCAAACATTGACTCCAATTCCTTAAGAATCCTCCTTTTTGCACATGACATCTCTCTTTCTCACACCTGGGTTCCCTTCCTTTATCTTTCAGTCTCTGGGAACACCGGATTTGTCTCTGTTTTGCACTATCCCTTCTAACCTGTAACTCTCCTCACTTCTCCACATTCTTTTCAGAGTAAATCCCTGGCTGATTCTCATGAGAATCACTGCCTGTTTCCCCAAAAACAGATCTACCCAAAACATTCCCATCTAAGACTCAAGAAAACCCCAGGTTGGGATGATCAGGACTGCGTATGACTAAGTAAGCCAAAGCTGACATAATGGTGTATTACAGCAACAATGATCATGAGTACTATTATTCACCACTGTTATAATAAGTAGTGTTTTACTCCGGGTTTTAAAAGCTGATGATGGTGTTACACATTGGCTGAGTTTCTACATCAAGGAGGAAGAATGTAGTTTTCCTCTCATGAAGTGGTATAATTTCCTTGCTTATTTATTTAACTTATAACCCACCTTTTCTTCTAGCATGCAGCTAAAATCATATCTTCCAAATCTTAAAAAGCAATTACACAAATTGGAAGTATAATTTTGCACGTGTGGAAGGTGTTGATGTAGGTAGAGACACAAAGGGAAACATCAACAGAAGGCAGGCGAACTGTTCTGTCCAAAAGAAACATGATTAGAACAGTTTACCAGTAATTGGGAATGGCAATGCTGTGCAACTGAATGTGCAAACCCATGCAAAATGCATGATTCTAATGTGAAATGCGCAATTGCATATGTCAGGTGCTATGCAAGCAGTAATATAGTAGTTAGGTCAGACTGTGAATAAGAGGATCCATGCCCGATGAGCATATGCTAAACTAAAAGGGCCAGGACAAAACAAACTCATCAGTTTGAAGACAAGCTACAGAGGTTTAATGTGCCGTCGTGCCTGGGGGCTATAACTCTTAGTGAAAGAGGCATGGACATGACATCTTTCCCCAGGGGATTGCTTCTTGCCCTCCTTTAGGGAAACTGGAACTCTCAAAGACCCAAACACTATAGATAACTCAAAATAGGTTTTATTGTTCACAAAGAGTTATCTTTTTAAGGCAATAAGCTGTAAGTTTCAAAGGGGTAAAGGAAAACATACATTACAGTCTCTAGTTGTCTTGGGTCCAAGGAGTTTTGCAGCTGAGAAGCTTTTCCAGGTCCCTCTTTCTCAATGGCTGTGAATGCCGGAGCCATCCACAACCCCAGTCCAAATGGCCTATGTTTGAAGACACGAAGTCTTCCTCTGGTGCCAAAAGAACTGGTTTGAAGGCGCTTGAGACTTCCCAACATAGTTCAGGTTGATCTGAACATGAAGCATAAGTCTCAAGGGTAAGAACCTCAGAATTGGTGCTGAGGTAACTTAATCAGGGGCTTTTAGAGCCAAGTCTCTTACTCACGTCCATCTGGTAAAAAATCTGATGGTGGAATGAAAAGGGAAGCACTCCCCTCCTCCAGGAAGAGGTAGAGCCAAACAATTGAGCTGAGAAAGCAATTCAACTGGTGCAAACAACATTGATTGATAGCTATAAATAACCAATCAATCCAACTATACATAGGCAAAAAGGCAGGATTAAGCATGATACAAGTTTAAATCTTGCAACTAATAGTTATACATATAGGTGGCGCCACTCGCGCGGTCACATTTAATACAATTTGGCCAAAAGGGATGCAATTACAAGAAACATGATTCAAATGTACAAGCATAAACATACAGAGAAGGCATGATGTCTTATGTAGTTTGACAGCTATTCAAACCTACCACTCCCTCTCCTGATAGGCTGATTGGTTAGAAGCTCTACTGACATCACCGCCATCCGTCAGTGATTCCCTTTTGCAGAGAAATGACGGTTGTGGTTTGGCCCCAATGAGGGACCAAGCAGTTAGTGTAACACCCTCCTGGGAGGAGTCGTATCCCAGGAAGACAATGTCAAAGAGATGTCATGAGCGTTTGATTAGCTCAACTGTCCAGTTCCATGTTGAATAAAGAAATGAACTTTAGGAAACAAAGGTAAATGACTCCTGGAACAAAGGTGATCAACCTGGGTCATCAGAGCTTGGTTGTTAAATAAAATAATTGACAAATGCCCATGCTCTTAAATCTATGTTTCAGCAAGCAGCAATCTCTCAGCCTCAAGTGAACCACATAATCACACAAATAGTCTTGGGTTAATCTTGGCTGGCGCAGAAATCACCTATCTTTGCATATATATAAACAATGGACTTGATGATTACCTGGCTTGGGAAACTGCCAGAGGGGTTTGCCCAACCTTCCTGTTCCCAGGGGATTATCTCAGTCATGTCACAGAGAGTTGACTGTCTCTAGGCTACATCTTGATACATCTTATGGAACAGTTTATACATCTATATATATATATAAATGCTCTGTGCATAATGAGTACCTTAAAAACAAAAGAACCAATGAACGAAATCACACCAAATTTGGCAACAAAACGTCTCAACACAAGGAGTGACCATCACTCAAAAAATTATGATTTTGTCATTTGGGAGTTGTAGTTGCTGGGATTTATAGTTCACCTACAATCAAAGAGCATTCTGAACTCCACAATGATGGAATTGAACCAAACTTGGCACACAGAACTCCCATGACCAACAGAAAGTACTGGAAGGGTTTGGTGGGCATTGACCTTGAGTTTGGGAGTTGTAGTTCACCTACATCCAGAGAGCACTGTGGACTCAAACAATGATGGATCTGGACCAAACTTGGCACAAGCACTCAATATGACCCAATATGAACACAGATGGAGTTTGGGGGAAATAGACCTTGACATTTGGGAGTTGTAGTCACTGGGATTCACAGTTCACCTACAATCAAAGAGCATTCTGAACCCCACAAATGACAGAATAGGGCAAACTTCCACACAGAACCCCCATGACCAACAGAAAATACTTAAGGCCATCCAGTCCAACTCCCTTCATCAGGGCAAGAAAACGTAATCAAAGCCCTCCTGACAAAGAGCCATCCAGCCATAGATATAGATAGATAGATATGACTCACACACAGAGAGATATAGTATCATAGATTTGAAAGGGACCCCTAAAGAAGGACAATTATATGTTGCATGTTCCAGAGTAGGCAAACCAGACAATCTCCACATCAACACTGACAAAGAAACAGCAAGAAATACTGTTTACCCACAAGCATAAAGAAATTACATATATTAGAAACCAACACTTTCTCATTACTTTATTTTCCAGATCAACAGAGTGGGCCACAGCAACGTGTGGCAGGGGATAGCTAGTTTTATATAAGAAATAGGTACAGTCTATATCAGGCATGAGAAAACTTTGGCCCTCCAGATGTTTTGAACTTTAACTCCCACAATTCCTAACAGCCAGCTGTGGTAGTTGGAGTCCAAAACACCTGGAGGGTTGAAGTTTGCCCATGCCTGGTCTATAGTCAAAGCATACAAGTTGCACAGAAAATCAGGGTTAGATATGATAGAATCTTTAGGAGGGTGAAGCTGCTGATCTCCCAATGCCTCAAACTTGCAAAAGCCCAGAAAAGTGGGAGGGCGGGGGGGTTAAGAAAAAAATGATATATTTCTTTTTGACTCCTTGGGAATGCATACAGCTTGGCACCCTTTCACGAATTCCCAATGTGAATGACTTCCACAATGGGAAAACATGTTGTTGTTCATTCGTTCAGTCGTCTCTGACTCTTCGTGACCTCATGGACCAGCCCACGCCAGAGCTCCCTGTCGGCCGTCACCACCCCCAGCTCCTTCAAGGTCAATCCAGTCACTTCAAGGATGTCATCCATCCATCTTGCCCTTGGTCGGCCCTCTTCCTTTTTCCTTCCACTTTCCCCAGCATTGTCTTCTCTAGGCTTTGCTGTCTCCTCATGATGTGGCCAAAGTACTTCAACTTTGTCTCTAGTCTCCTTCCCTCCAATGAGCAGCCGGGCTTTATTTCCTGGAGGATGGACTGGTTGGATCTTCTCGCAGTCCAAGGCACTCTCAGCACTTTCCTCCAACACCACAGCTCAAAAGCATCTCTCTTCCTTCGCGCAGCCTTCCCTAAGGTCCAGCTCTCACATCCGTAGGTTACTACAGGGAATACCATGGCTTTGACTAGGCAATGGATCTTTGTTGCCAGTCTGATGTCTCTACTCTTTACTATTTTATCGAGACTGGACATTGCTCTCCTCCCAAGAAGTGAGTATCTTCTGATTTCCTGACCACAGTCTGCATCTGCAGTAATCCACATTTTCTCCCTCTATTTCCCAGTTGTCAATCATTCATATCCATCCAATATTTTGTATTTGGATGCATCTCTTGTTTCCGTTGTTTTAAAAGTTATCTTGCTTCTATTTCTGTCAAGCCACTAATAATCAATTTAATTTTTTTTCTAATGCTATCCAACATCTCCCATGAGGTTTTAGCATGTTCCTAAGTGCCTTGGGCATATTATCTTTGCAATGTCTACTTGATCCAGGGGTCACGGAAGGAAACTGCAGAGGGGAAGCCAAACTCCGTCTTGTTTTTTCTCAATGGGGAAAGCCAAGGACAGAAGCCAGGAGGCCTGACCACTTCTAAGTCCTTGTTGGGATTAAAGATCTATGTCGTTTACATCCAACCCCATCTTTAAGAGCAGCGTGGCCTAAACAAGAGGGGTAAGTTAAACAAAGGAAATACATTTCCCTCCGTGTCCTCCTTTCAAGTTTACGCAAACTGTCCATTTCCAAAGCTGTCTCTGGGACTCCTGGCAAAGCCTCCTCCCAGGCCGCTCAGAGAAACAGCGTGGACATTTCTGAGATTCTTCATGTAGGCCAAGTGGAGCCTCTCAACTCTCTCCCTCCCTCCCTCCCTGATGCAAATCCGAGCTCCAAGCAGAGCCAAACATTGACTCAGAAAGTCTGGTCTCTAACAGGATTATTTATGGGAAGCAGACTGTAATTTTATGCAGGGTGGGCAAATTCCAGCTAGGGTCCCTGTCATACCATCGCAAGAGGAGGAGAAGGAGCAGAGATGAATAAGGAGTAACAGACGGATTAGAGCAGTGGTTCTCAACCTGAGGTCCCCAGATGTTTTTGGCCTACAACTACCAGAAATCCTAACAGCTGGTAAACTGGCTGGGATTTCTGGGAGTTGTAGGCCAAAACTCCTGGGGACCCACAGGTTGAGAACCACTGGCTTAGAGAAATAAGTACAATATTGGGAAGAAGAATCAATAGCAATGAAGGAGGAAGAAAAAGAGGAGTAAGCAGAAGATGTAGTAGTAGCAGTAGTAGTAGTGGAGGAGGAGGAGGAGGAAGAGCAGGAGGAGGAGGAAAAGAAGATGACGAAGAAGGAAGAGGAGATAGTAGTACAGGAGAAGGAAGATATAGAGGAGGAGGGGAGGAAGAAGTCAAGGAAGGATTGAAGAGGAGGAGGGGATAATAGAGGAAGAGGAATGGTGGTGGTGGAGGAGGAAGTTACAGGAGAAGGAAGTGTGCTGGTACGGCTGTACCAGGAGCTCCAGCTTTATTTTCTTTCTGTTATCTGTTTTGCAGTCATAGGGCAGGCCACCTGTCCATCATAATTAAGCTTTGGTTCCACCCCTTGTTCAGGGCTCTGGGAGGGAAAGGAACCATTTTAGTCAGTCTCACACAAGGTAGCTAAGCTATAGGACGTAGACCAGCTCGTCCCGTAGAAAAGCTTCCTTTCTCAAGAGCATCCAGGGGAACATAACATCCGGGGATACAGAAACAGAAGTTCCAGGGAAAAGGTCCCAAGGCTTTGGCTGAGAGCTCACAGCCTCTCAGCCTCACAGCATCAGAGGGAAAACAGTCCTGAAGTTCTCAAAGAATTCTCAAAGGGAAAACAGCATTACAGATCCACGGAACTCCAGCTGAAATATCTGCAGGCCTTGGCTGGTAGGTCTACTCGATGCCCAGACGCATTTGGAGTCGGTAGTGGGTCCCACATCAACGAGGCCTGGATAGTGGACAGCCTAGGAGAGGTTAAAAAGGGTTTTTCTTACAAAGAAAGTACAGTTAATCAAAGTCAGGTACCAGTCCATTGAGGACTAGACTAAGAAAGCCTTGAAGTGTTGTTTGAACCTTTGAAGATTTGTTGTTTGTTCCATAATAAAGACTTTGTTGTATCATTAAAGACTCTAAAGACCATCACTTCAGAAAAATCCCTGAGAACCTCTCCTTGAGGCCCCCTGGTATAGTATACATCCTATAGAAACGTACACCTGTTACAGGCCCAGCGCACGTCAGAACAGGAAGAGATGGTGGTAGAGGAACAAAGAGAGCAAGAGAAAGTAGTAGTGAAGGTGGAGGAAGGTTGATGAGGAAGAGAAGGATAAGAATAAGCCATAGGCGTAGCAGTAGTAGTAGTGGAGAAGAAGGAGATGTTGGAGTAGAGGGACTGGAGGAATAAGAGCAAGAAAAAGAAGAGGAGGAGAGGGACTTGGACAATTGTTGACCCCAGGAATGGGAGACCTCCAAAATCATGAACCCCCCTGCTCAGCTGTGACTCCCTTGATGGAATAAATCCAACTGTAATGCAACCTTTGTGTTTTCCTACTTCCTACTAAAATGATCAAGGGTCTGGAGAACAAACCCTATGAGGAGCGGCTTAAGGAGCTGGGCATGTTTAGCCTGAAGAAGAGAAGTCTGAGAGGAGATATGATAGCCATGTATAAATATGTGAGAGGAAGCCACAGGGAGGGAGCAAGCTTGTTTTCTGCTTCCTTTGAGACTAGGACGCGGAACAATGGCTTCAAACTACAAGAAAGGAGATTCCATCTGAACATGAGGAAGAACTTCCTGACTGTGAGAGCCGTTCAGCAGTGAAACTCTCTGCCCCAGAGTGTGGTGGAGGCTCCTTCTTTGGAAGCTTTTAAACAGAGGCTGGATGGCCATCTGTCAGGGGTGATTTGAATGCAATATTCCTGCTTCTTGGCAGGGGGTTGGACTGGATGGCCCATGAGGTCTCTTCCAACTCTTTGATTTAATTCTCTCTTTATTTATTTATTTATTTATTTATTTGCTTTATTTTTATACCGCATTTTTCAGCCTAAATCGGCGACTCAATGCGGTTTACAATGCAATTTATATAACAATAACAATTAGATTAAAACACAACATACACGACAGACAATACAAGACAAAACAACGTGGTCATCAACGCCTCAGTAAAATCAGATTCCGTTCTCATAATCCTTCTACCATTCCTTTGTTCATTTATACCGTCTTCATGAGTTCAGTTGCCTTGTTGACCGAACGCCTGTTCATAGAGCCACGTCTTGACCTTCCTCCGGAACTCCAGCAACGAAGGGGCCTGCCTGATGTCTGCGGGTAGGGCATTCCATAGCCGAGGGGCCACCACCGAGAAGGCCCTGTCTCTCGTCCCCGCCAGCCGCGCCTGCGACGCAGGCGGGACCGAGAGCAGGGCCTCCCCGGACGATCTTAACGTCCTCGTCGGTTCATAGGTGGAGATGCGTTCGGAGAGGTAAGTAGGGCCAGAACCGTTTAGGGCTTTATAGGCTAAAGCCAGCACCTTGAATTGTGCCCGGTAGCAGATTGGCAGCCAGTGGAGCTGGCTCAGCAGAGGAGTGGTGTGCTCCCTGAGTGCCGCTCCCGTTAGTAACCTGGTTAGTAACATTATTGTCTTTCATGGTGAGTCATGTTTTTTCATGACATGCCCAAAATACGATAGCCTCAGGTTGGTCATGTTACTTCTAGAGAATAGTTCAGACTTGATTCGTTCTCCAGACGACAGTCATCCCTACACATTAGCAGTTTTTACTTTGGTGGATTTGATTATTTATGGATTTAATTTAAAATCTTCTCTTTAGGAACCTCTAGACCTCTCAGCTAAAAAATAGCAATTTCTTTATTTATAGTTTTTCACTTTCATAAGCATTTCTTGCCCCTAAATCCCATCAACGTGGAGGGCTGACAGTGTTGATTTCTCTTTCTGCCTCTCCAGGTTACCTATGAAAGTCAATATGAGAGAATGCTTTGAGTACTTGACTTTGATTCTGAATTCTTTGAGTACTGGACTTTGACTCCCCACTTGAGCATGGAGATCCATTGGGTAACCTTGGATGAGGAAGCCATGCTACCCCTCTATTCCGCTTTGGTTAGACCACACCTGGAATATTGTGTCCAATTCTGGGCACCACAATTGAAGAGAAATATTGACAAGCTGGAATGTGTCCAGAGGAGGGTGACTAAAATGATCAAGGGTCTGGAGAACAAGCCCTATGAGGAGTGGCTTAAGGAGCTGGGCATGTTTAGCCTAAAGAAGAGAAGGCTGAGAGGAGATATGGTAGCCATGTATAAATATGTGAGAGGAAGCCACAGGGAGGAGGGAGCAAGCTTGTTTACCTCTCTAATCTCTCCATGGAGATTAGGACAAGGAACAATGGCTCCAAACTACAAGAAAGGAGATTCCATCTGAACATGAGGAAGAACTTCCTGACTGTGAGAGCCGTTCAGAAGTGGAACTCTCTGCCCCAGAGTGTGGTGGAGGCTCCTTCTTTGGAGGCTTTTAAACAGAGGCTGGATGGCCATCTGTCAGGGGTGATTTGAATGCAATATTCCTGCTTCTTGGCAGAATGGGGTTGGATTGGATGGCCCATGAGGTCTCTTCCAAGTCTTTGATTCTATGATTCTATGAGGAACACACTCTCAGCCCCGGAAAAACCCATGATGGGTTCACTTTAGGTTTGCCATAAGTCAGAGACAACCTGAAGGCACATAAGGACAAGAAATGATATTTCTAGAGCTCTCCTCCAAGTGACAACATTTTAAATGAGTTTATTCTCTTCTGCTGAGATGTCTTCGCTGTCCAGCATTCAGAAACATACATAGGAAAGCCTCTTTCAACGAGGTTCATCCAAATCCAGCAGGCCACTTGCATTCTTCACCTCTCCACCTGCATTGTGTTGAATGCCTGACTCCAGCCGCTCCGGTGGGTTTGGCATGGCGGTTTTGCATTATGCACGCAAGTGACATTTTCACAGCCGACCCATCTGGAGAAGAGCCTAAGAAGATAATTTCTAGCTTGGAGAGGGTTCCTGGTAATTGTAGGCCATTTCCAGGATAATTGCCATCGAGTTGGGGAAAAAACTTTCCAGTCGGAGTGTTTATACTCATCAATCTAATTTAAGATCTAGAAGGCTGGAAGGACTGCTTTTGGGTCCACACCCTCCCTCCCTTCCTCCTTCTCTTCTTACCTCTCTCTCTCCCTCCTTTGCTTTTTCATTCATCTTTTTTATTTTTCACTACCAGTGGTTATAAAAACAGCTTCAGCAAAAAAAAAAAAAAAAGCCTGCAATGCAAGGCGAGGGCTGGAAAGTTGCAGGCCAAGCTGGGAACTTGGAAACGATCAACAGAAGAAGTCAACTATTAGCACAGGACACGACAGACAAAGAGGAAGGCTCAGATCTCAATCCACCAGAGAGCAATTGCCAAAAAATATGTGCAGACGCACTGCCATGATGTGCTCTTGGAAGCTGGAGTTGGAAAAGACCTCAAGGGCTATCCAGTCCAACCCTCTTCTGCTGTTTTGGAAGACACCATCCAAGCACTCTTGACAGATGCCCTCTGTTTAAAACTTCCAGAAAGGAGGATTCCACCGGGTTCCAAGGCAACACTGTCGAATAGCTCTGTCAGGAAGTTCTTGCTAATGCAGGCCTGCTCTGATCTGTAAACAAAGACTTTTGTTGTTCTCCGTAGCTCCAGGTGTTTTTTCTCCCTGGGAGCTTTTCAAATCACTTAGCTCTTCACCCAACTCTTTATCTAATGCTGCAGTTTCTGGCTCCTCTGACCAACCTTAAAACCCACTTTCTGAATCAGGTTTCTCCCAGAGAGAACCATCATTTCCCTGACAAAAATCTTCAGCATTTTGTGCCCCAGGAAATCCCACAGGAAAGCCCACAATTCTCTCTAAATCATTAGAGAACCCATCAGCCTCAGGCTGCACTCTGGCACTCCCTCTTAACTCAAAATGCTGTTTGTATGTCAAAGCGAAACCCGGGATGAGTGGAAGGTCTTAGTTCTAACGCTCTTAAGTTGGGTCACTCTTAAGTTGGGGTTCCACTGTACAATTAACTAAACATTAGGATAAATATCGTCCTGACTGATATCGAGCTGCTTTTAGGAGGGTCTCCTCAGCCGAGGAGATCCCTGAGGACCGCACCAAAGAGAGTCCCGGATCCTTGGTGAGGCCAGCGAAGCCAATTTCAGCGATTAAAATATTAAAAATAATAAATCCTCACCAAAGCAGAAGAAGTTCAGCGACCGAGGTGTTTTATTAGCGTTTCAGCTGCAATCGGATGCAAAAGTAGGGATAATTCCTCTACAAGCATAACGCTAGTGATTTTACAGGCATATTTATAGCGAAAATACAAAGGAAAACATTTCAAATCTCCCGCCCGCTCCATGCCGGCCGGCTTCACGCTGATTGGCTGACAGCCCGAACAGCTGGGAGGAGGCTTGGCGGCCCGCCTTGTCCTGGGCCAATCAGCAAGCTTCTCCGCCTCTGGAGGGCCAATTGGCAAGCTCCTCTCGCTTCTGAAGATGGACGAATCAGAAGAGAGAAGGCGGGACGACCGCGGACATGGTAGGATGATAGGATTATAGATTGCCGGCCAGCTGGAATGTGAGGCTTTGTCTTGGCTGGCAAGGTGTGATCACCGTAAACAAAGGTTTTCCTGTCCATGATGGGTTTTGGGGGAAGAAACAAACAGGGTCAGGCTGCGGACCTCAGGGGGATCAACGCTGCCCTTTGTAATTTCAATCATTTTTTATCCAGAGTCCCATAGACTTCCTCCTCTCACCAGACATGCTCAGAAAAAGAGATAAAGAAATCATAAATGGCTATTGTTTCATGCAGATGAGTCAATCAAAAGATGAGTTTCGAGAGAGGCAGGGATTCTCCCTCGAGCATTGCAACAGTTCCTGGTCACTTTTTTGTAGGGCAAAAGTCAAGGGAAAAGCGGGAAACAGACTACATTTCATACAATATTTTCTTATACAAAGTTCATAAGGGAAACCCCATTCCCATCCCATATCCCAATTAATTTTTATTAAAATATTTGATTTCTTTATTAAAAGACATGAAGTCCCATAGTCCCGGGGAAAGTCTGTGGAAACGGAGGTGGCTGGCAGTCCAAGTGTGGCCACAGAGTCCTTTTCCCTGGCAAAAATCAGCAGATGGGCGCTGAGTTGGCAGATGGCAAGATCCATCGTTCGGTCCTTGGGAAACCATAACTCCCTCCCAAGGACTGGGTCTCCTGCCCAGCCTCCTCCCCAGAGTCTCCTGGAGGCATCCACAGCAAGTCCCCGGTGGCGGGGCTTGGCAGGAACGAGCGGCAATGGAGGGAAACGGACGGCTGCAGTCGAACCGGCGAAGTTGACAATCAGCTGTTTTCCATCAAAATTTATTCTTGAAAGTAAAACAATTATTTCCTGGGCGTAGGGATTCAAAGTGAGGAAAGCGAGATAGCAGTTAGTCTTAGAATTCGTTGCAGAAAAATACGAAATTAAAACGGGGCCGATCCGCCATTTTGTAAGTTTAGCGGATACAGGGGTCCAAAATGGTGGTTTCGGTATCCGCGGTTTTGACGGACGCAGATCCAGTGTTCCGGGGGCGCCAGAAAGGCATCCCCGGCAGGCTCACGGCTCTCCGGAGCCTGGAAAAGGTTTATTTCATGCAAAAGTGGAGGTTCAGGCAGGGAAAGGACACAAAGTAGCAAGCGGAAAAGTTTTAAAGTTGCAAAACTCAAGTACTTTTATTAGGGGTTTGTTACAAAGTAAGGAGAGGGGAAAGTAATAGAAGGCTGAATGCAGTCCTAGTTTTGAGCTGCCTGCAGGGGCACATTTCATCAATTGGTCCCAACTTGGCACCCAGGAACTGCGGAACTCTCTGCTGCGGTTTAGACCAATTTGAAGGCGGGGTCTCTGCCGCTCTCAGGGACAAGACCCCTTCTGTGAGCAAACGTACTAATGGGATGCCAGCTCATGGTTTCAAACAATTTAAATTGATTTTGCTTGCACTCCATCCTGATATCCTTGGATATAGGGTAGGATATAAATATTTGAATACAGTCAGCCCACCACATTTCCTCGAGTGAGGGGCAAGGGACCCTCATGGAAATGAAAAACTGCAAATAAAGATATTGCTATTTTTTTTAACAGAGAAAACATCTCTCTAGGAATGTCTGGGTCTTTCAGTATGATCGCATGGTCAACTCCCCTTAGAATAGGGGTTCTCAGCCTGGGGTCCCCAGATATTTTTGGCCTTCAACTCCCAGAAATCCTAACAGCTGGTAAACTGGCTGGGATTTCTGGGAGTTGTAAGTCAAAAACATCTGGGGATCCCAGGTTGAGAACCACTGCCTTAGAAGTTAACCACAGAATGGCAATGGAGGACCCAGAGATTCCCAGAAAGAACATTACTTGGCCACAAAGTGGCACTGGAAGACCTAGAGATTCCTAGAGATGACATTTGTATATCGAATCTGTGAATTCTCAAATCTGCAAAAGTCAAAACCGCAAATGTGGAGGGATGGCTGTACATGCAATAAAAGAAAACAACATTGTTTGCTTAGGGCAACAAGAAAAGCCTCTATACTGTTGACCTTGGCAGGTTATTCCAAATGATATCTCACTTGACTTTATGGTTCAAAAGTGGGAAGAAGGAGAAGGTTTAAATGGGGAAATTGAGAAGGTAAAAGCATTTAATCCAGAGAGAAAGCCAATAGCCTTCCACCCAGTTCCGCTGCTTTAGACTCAGCATCACTTGAATGGCCCTGAGCAAAACACCAACATAAATCTGAGCAAATTCTCTCTTTAAAGTGCCAGGCTCACTAAAGAAATCCCTCCTGATACAGCTGTTTAGCCTCCAGTAACCTCCTGAGTCTTGAAGCGATGCTGTTGAGTCCATAGATACTCTTCCAGAAACAGGATATGAAAACAAGGGAGCCACATTGAAAAGGATTGAAATTTGGAGAAGGTGGGAATTCAGATGGGTGACAGGGTGTTCAGGAACTAAAACTGGATCTACACTGCCACATAATCCAGATTACCAAAGCACATAATCCACATTATCTGATTTGAACTGGATTACTTGAGTCTACACTGCCATATAATCCAGATTATCAAAGCAGATAATCTAGATTTTATCTGCCAATGTAAATCCAGCCTGATGTCCCTTCCACACCGCCATATAAAATCCAGATTATCTGCTTTGAACTGGATTATATGGCAGTGTAGACTCATATAATCCAGTTCAAAGCAGATAATGTGGATTATCTGCTTTGAGAATCTGGATTATATGGCAGTGTGGAAGGGGCCTGAGAGTACATTGTAGAATTAATGCAGTTTGACCCCACTCTTAAGTGCCATGGCCCAATGCTATGGAATCAAGGAGAACCCCTCTCCAAGGCTCCTTCTGCACAGCCATATAATCCAGGTTATTAAAGACCATAATCCACATTATCTGCTTTGAACTGGATTATATGAGTCTGCGCTGCCTTATAATCCAGTTGAAAGGAGATAATCTGGATTTAGTGTAGAAGGGGCCTAAGAATATGTAGGTCCTCCAATGCAAATCTATAGTAAGTTTCCAATAGAGGTTGACCATTCAGTCATGCTGGAAGACCCGCATTTTGGACTTTAGGAGAGCTGATTTCCGAAAAATGAAGGAAACACTGAGCAGCATTCCGTGGACACTGATACTAAAAGACAAGGGAGTTACGGATGGATGGGAATTTCTCAAGAGTAAAATACTCAAGGCGCAGTTGCAAACCGTGCCAACAAAAAGAAAAAATAGGACAAGTGCAATGAAGCCAGAATGGATGTCCAAAGAACTTCTAACTGTGCTAAGACACAAAAGAGGACATGCACAAGAAGTGGAAAAAGGGAGAAATCACCAAAGAAGAATTCAAACAAATAGCCAACACCTGTAGGGAAAAGGTCCGCAAGGCTAAAGCACAAAACGAGCTCAGGCTTGCCAGGGACATTAAAAACAATAAAAAAGGGCTTCTTTTCTTATGTCAGTAGAAAAAGGAAAAACAAGGAGGCGATAGGGCCTCTTCGAGGAGAAGATGGGGCAATGCTGACAGGGGATAGGGAAAAGGCAGAACTACTTAATGCCTTCTTTGCCTCGGTCTTCTCACAAAAAGAAAGTCATCTTCAACCTCAGCAAGATGGAGTGGATGAGGGATTAGAGGACATCCAACCCCAAATTGGGAAACAAGTCGTCCAGGAATACCTGGCCGCTCTAAATGAGTTCAAGTCCCCAGGGCCAGATCAACTACACCCAAGAGTACTGAAGGAACTAGCTGAAGTCATTTCGGAACCATTGGCAATCATCTTTGAGAGTTCTTGGAGAACGGGAGAAGTTCCAGCAGATTGGAGGAGGGCCAAATGTGGTCCCAATCTTCAAGAAGGGAAAAAAGGATGACCCAAACAACTACCGTCCGGTCAGCCTCACGTCGATACCAGGCAAGATTCTGGAAAAGATTGTTAAGGAAGTGGTCTGCAAACATTGTCATTGCTAATAGTCAACATGGATTTATCAAAACAAGTCATGCCAGACTCATCTGATCTCTTTTTTCGATTGAGTTACAAGCTGGATGCGGGGAATGCCGTGGATGTGGCGTATCTAGATTTCAGTAAGGCCTTCGACAAGGTCCCCCAAGGTCACCCTCTTTGATTCTATTATTTTACCTAGAAATTCCTAGAAAGTTGTTATCTGAGTTTCTCCCTTTCACGGTGGTCCTGTGTCACTAACCCCAACAAATGTGGCGGCATGACTATATTCTCCTTCATTTCTTAATAGAGAATATCCCTTCCCTTCTACTCTCCCCACCACTTTGGCTTTGAATGAAGACTCAGCAGCTTGATATAAGTTTTGCCTTGCTTTGCTTTGTTTGCATTGATGGAGGAGGCACTGCCTTGATCCCAGGGCCATTTGGAGAGGTAACCGAGGACCCTCTTTCCTCCTGAAATTAAATGCCTGCGATTTCCCTCCAGCTCCAAAGCCAGCCATAAGCGCACAGCTGCCGCTGCTTCAGAAGGACAGGAGGTCCCCCAGTATAAACTTTGCAGATATCATCACCATCACGGGGTCATAAAAGTGATGGATTATAAATACAGTCCCCCATTTGTTTACAGCTAACATTTTTGGGTCCTGGGTAATTAGGACATTAGCCATCTCTCAAAGTGATTGTTCGCAGGTGCTGTTTGCCGAGGATGGAACCAGGCCAGCCAGAGAGCCAAGGCTGGAGCTAAACTGTTTTCGGGACGCCTGTAATGGGAGAAGGGGGTCGGTAATTGACTCTGTAATTGTTTTGTCACTTAATCGCACCTATTCAGAGGTGGCGGGGCCCCCAAAGGTCAGGATTGCTGCTTCTTTAAATAAGGACAAGACATGTGCCAAGGGCAGAGCCTATGGGACTGTTGACACAAGCAAAATAATTTGGTATTTTGGCCAGGAACTGCCCAGATTGCTACTTTAGTGACATTGAAGTCGAACATGACCCCCCCCCCCCCAAATAAAAGGTAGTAACTTATAGTTTTGCTAAGGACAAGGACACCAGACTGGTTAAGCCTTGGTCAATTTGCCAAGACACTAACAACAACAAGGACCCTTCCCATGTTAGATAGTGTGTACGTTTAATCAAGGTTTTATGCCCTAGGTTTCATATATAGCAGAAGATAGCACATTTATCACTGAGAAACCGCCTCCCTCTACACTTATGTGCTCTCTTGAACTTCTATGGGACTCTGGTAGGAGGGATAAGTGGTAGGGCTGGGCGGTTTTGTTCGTTAATTTCGTAATTCGTTAATAATTCGTTATTTTTCTTGAATACGAAGCGATAACAAACCATCCAGGAGCAACTAAAAAATGAAACGAATTTTTAAAGCTATTTTGTAATTGTTTTGTAATTGCTTCGTTATTATTTCAGCTCCCGGGCTGCAAAGGGGCCCGAGCAGGGGCAAGGAGAAGGGAAGGCAGGCGAGAGAGAGAGACTGAGTGAGCAAGCTCCCTTCCCGGCCTGGCTTCCTCCCCTCGCTCCCCTGGCTCCCCCCGCCCCCTTCTTCCCCCTTTTCCTGGCTCACCTGGGCATGCACACCCCACACATGCCCGGCCCGGCGCAGGGGTGGTCCGGCGTGCCCGCTCGGCGGGGCCCTGGCATCCGCCACCCTGGGAAAGACCCCCGCCCAGCAGCAGCGGCAAGGCCGACGCCTGCGGTTGCTGACTCCCCCGATCGCCTCCCCCGCCGGGAAAAGGAAACGCAGGAGGAGGCGCAGCAGCAACGAGACGGAGGCGACCGCCCGGTTGGTAGGGAGGGAGAGGGAGGGAGGGATAGAGAGGGGGCGGACTAAAACTATTATTAAAAACTTATGATTAAAACTATTATTTAAAAAACTAATATTTTCATGTTGCGCAACCGCGTCCGCCATTTTAACGAATTGATTCGTTAATAATAACGAAATTTCGTAAATACCGAACTTTTAAAAAGGAAAATTTTGTAATTATTTTAAATATAGAAACAAAAAAAAACCCCAAATACAAATCGATTTTAGAAACAAATTTTTGCGTTATTATCCAGGCCTAATAAGTGGGTATATTTTCTATAACATGATTTCTATATTTCTATATTCCTCCCTGTGTATCTGACCTTTTCCTGACCCTTTTTGCCCCATTCCCCTTTGGAAAAAATGTATAAAAATATAAGAAAGACACCCTGACCCTGGAAAGGAAGAAATTAACAGTTGAAAGAACCCTTATCAAAAGACACTCTTTGCATGGACTATAACAAAGGATTGTGACCTCTGGCATCAGAGGTTTTGGCCACCAGAGGAAACGGCCGCTTGGCAATTTTGATTATATCCCAATGGGACAGAGGGGAGTCTTCGGAAAGCTGCACCTCACCCTGATCTGTCAACCATTCAATCTCTCTACCAAAACATCCACTCAAAGTTTCCCCCCATTGTTCCTCTGTCTTGGCATGGAAGAAAATCCGGATTATGGCAGTATCACCTACATCAATGTTTATTAGAACCACTCAAAGAACAATAGAAGGCTAGCTCATAGGCCTTTAGGACTCGCCGGCCCCTTGGACATTTCCTGAATTTCCATAATCCACTCAAGAATGCATTGTATTCCCTTGTTCCACCTCCCTCTCTCCTGATTCTCTGAAGCGCCGAGGCGGCCGAAGCCCTGTGATTGGCCCAGGCGCACAGCAGAAGCCTTGTGATTGGCCCAGGCACTCGAGAGACGGCCGAGCCTCCTCCCAGCTGCTGAAGCACCAGCCAATCACCTTCAAGCCAGGTGGATGGCAGGGAGCGGGAGATTCAAACCAGACAACTCTGTTTTTCTATAAAAATGGCTTTTATTTGTACTCATGCATGCTTAGCTTGGCAAAATATTGCTGCTCTGCATCCTTTTCAGCTGAATCACAATAAAATCATCTCGGTGGCACTTCCTTCAACCTTGGTGAGATTCTTTTTGGGAACCTAGGGGGGAAAATGGGCTTCTCTTCGCTCACCATTGTAGCAATCCCTCTTTGGTGGGGCCGCAGGGGCTCTCCTTCAGGGCCAGACCCTTTTAAATTCCACCTCGATTTCAACATGTCAGTTCATAATAAACTACAATAATATTATATTGATGGTCACACATTTTCCCCTGCTCATTGAGGACATCACCAGCAAGAATGTCATATTGGAGATGGAGCAAGATTATTTTTTGCTAAGAGTGCATCCACACTGGAGAATGAATGCAGTTCAACACCACTTTAATAGCCCTGGCTCCATGCTATGGCATCATGGGAGCTGTACTTTTACTATGTCTTGAGCTTTCTCTAACAAAGAATGCTTGTTTTTTATCTGTTCAATCACTTCCAACTCTTCGTGACCTCATGGACCAGCCCAGGCCAGAGCTCCCTGTCAGTCGTCACCACCCTCAGCTCCTTCTTCAGAGTCAAGCCAGTCCCTTCAATGATACCATCCATCCATCTTGCCCTTGGTCGGCCCCTCTTCCTTTTTCCTTCCATTTTCCCCAGCATCATTCTCTTCTCTAAGCTTTCCTGTCTTCTCATGATGTGGCCAAAGGACTTCATCTTTGCCTCTAATGTCCTTCCCTTCACTGAGCAGTTGGGCTCTGCATTCTGTTCAGGAGTGTTGTTGTTGTTGTTAGGTTCTTGTGGGTTTTTTCGGGCTATAGGGCCATGTTCTAGAGGCATTATTCCTGATGTTTTGCCTGCATCTATGGCAAGCATCTTAACAACCAGGCACATCTTAACACCTCTCAATAAAAGGTTTTCCCAGGCTCAGGCAGGCCTTCAAATGCTAATGAAGGTGGTCAGCTGAAACATTCACACCTAGCTCCAGCAGAGAAGCTCTTTGCCCCACCCCAGCCATTCCACAGATATATAAACCCATTGTCCTAATTCCAACAGACCTCACTACCTCTGAGGATGCTTGCCATAGATGCAGGCGAAACGTCAGGAGAAATGCCTCTAGAACAGGGGTAGGGAACCTTTGGCCCTCCAGCTGTGGTGGACTTCAACTCCCACAATTCCTTGAGGCTCGGCATTGGGCCAAGGTAAGCCTTTGGGGCGAATGCCGAGCCTCAAGGAATTGTGGGAGTTGAAGTCCACCACAGCTGGAGGGCCAAAGGTTCCCTACCCCTGCTCTAGAATATGGCCCTATAGCCCGAAAAAACCCACAAGAACCTAGTGATTCCAGCCATAAAAGCCTTCGACAATACGTTGTTGTTGTTGTTGAGACTAAAGCTACACAACCCTCAATGTCTATTGGACAAACTTGCATTCTCCTGCTCATCCTGGGGAAAGAAATTCAGCCTGCCTTAAGTAATCATGTCACCTGTCTTTGTTGATTCACATATTGAATTTCTAGCCATTAAGAGATTCTCATGAGTCCAAAAGCAGCTCCATTTTACATTGACGAAGAGTCCCATGAAACCATAAAGGTTGCACATTCCTCCGCCAACCACACCTGGCCCAATAAAACCGATCGGTTTCCCCATTTTTGCAGGGCTCTTCCTTTCATGGTCCTTTTACAGCTCTCCTGAAGGCCCCAAGACCTTAATTTACTGTGTTTTTACTGCTGCCCAGACTCTGAACAGGTTCCTTGGCTCAAGAGAACAAATGCCCGGCCAAAGCAAACCACGAGGAGAACTTTTTATGAAAAACTGTTAATATTCCTTTTCAACAGGCTGCGGCCCATCTGAAGCCTTTGGCCGTCCAAATGTCACTGGGTTGAATAGCTGAAAGTCGGCTTGTGAACATGTTGCCGGCATCTTCTCTCCTCATCAAGACGAAACATAGAAGAATATGAAATAGCAAAGGAAGAGGCCCTAAAGCAGACCAGGAGGAGTTTTGACAAGACAAAAGGGATCCTTTACCATTAGCAGACCCCACTGAACAGAAAAGAGCTCTTCCTCCAAATCGGGGGTCATGGCTAGGGCTCTTAGTCCTGTGCAGATTTGGCAGCAATGGGAATTTTTTCCCAGATGTGAGGTGGGAGAAGTCAATTTATTTATTTCGTATCAAAATCATTGCATAAATGCCGAGAATTCAATGAGCAAAGTTCAGGGTTCAAGAGTCTATATCGTAGTCCAAAGATTCAAGGTTCCAGGGTTCCAAGGGTACAGGAGATAATATACCGAAAATCCACAAACCTGGGGGGAAAACCAGCAGCATCTACCACCAAAATAAGACAAATACTTTTCTCCCAAAGATCAGTCCCAAGGCTAGCTCATTATATCCAGAAACACCCAGCTGCAACCTATCTCTTGCATACCTCCACTTTTAATTGCTTTCACCAATGAACTCTTACTTGCAGATTACACAACCTTTTAGAACTAAGAATCATAGAATCCTAGAATCCTAGAATCATAGAATCAAAGAGTTGGAAGAGACCTCATGGGCCATCCAGTCCAACCCCCTGCCAAGAAGCAGGAATATTGCATTCAAATCACCCCTGACAGATGGCCATCCAGCTCTGTTTAAAAGCTTCCAAAGAAGGAGCCTCCACCACACTCAAGGGCAGAGAGTTCCACTGCTGAACGGCTCTCACAGTCAGGAAGTTCTTCCTCATGTTCAGATGGAATCTCCTCTCTTGTAGTTTGAAGCCATTGTTCCGCGTCCTAGTCTCCAGGGCAGCAGAAAACAAGCTTGCTCCCTCCTCCCTGTGGCTTCCTCTCACATATTTATACATGGCTATCATATCTCCTCTCAGCCTTCTCTTCTTCAGGCTGAAACATGCCCAGCTCCTTAAGCCGCTCCTCATAGGGCTTGTTCTCCAGACCCTTGATCATTTTAGTCGCCCTCCTCTGGACACATTCCAGCTTGTCAATATCTCTCTTGAATTGTGGTGCCCAGAATTGGACTCACATTTAACTCTTCCATCACCAACTGCTAGGCCTGCCACCACCAACTGCAGAACATGATACATGGCAGGTTGTCTTACTCATCTTTGCATGCCACTATTTATTTATTTATTTATTTATTATTTATTTATTTATTTATTTACTTTGCTTATATACCGCTGTATCTCAAGCCCGAAGGCGACTCACAGCGGTTCACAAACAGTAAAAACAGTAGAAACAGCAGTGGTTCCATACAACATATAACAATTGACTTAACACATTATCCATAAATTACCAATAAGCAATTACAATGCACAATTATTACAAAAAACAATCGTACCCAATCTTCTCATCATCCAAGCGTAGTCCAGATTCGTCGTCCATTGTTCCATTCCTATATTCCATTACCAGATTGTACTAAATTACTCAAACGCCTGCACAAACATCCAGGTCTTCACCTTTTTGCGGAATACCATTAGAGATGGTGCTAGTCTAATGTCCGTAGGAAGGGCGTTCCACAGCCGAGGAGCCACCACCGAGAAGGCCCTATCTCTCGTCCCCGCCAGCCGAGCTTGAGAAGCAGGCGGGATCGAAGAGCAGGGTCTCCCCGGAAGATCTCAAAGTCCTGGTGGGTTCATAGGCAGAGATGCGGTCGGATAGGTAGCTTGGCTGGAACCGTTTAGGGCTTTAAAGGCCAACGCCAGCACTTTGAATTGAGCCCGGTAGCAGATCGGTAGCCAGTGGAGTTGGGGCAACAGGGGGGTTGTATGCTCCCTGCGCTCCGCTCCTGTTAAAATCATGGCTGCCGAGCGTTGGACTAGTTGGAGCTTCCGAGCTGTCTTCAAAGGCAACCCCACGTAGAGAGCGTTGCAGTAGTCTAAACGGGATGTAACCAGAGCGTGTACTACCGTGGCCAAGTCAGACTTCCCAAGGTACGGGCGCAGCTGGCGCACAAGCTTTAGCTGTGCAAATGCTCCCCTGGTCACCGCCGAAACCTGGGGTTCCAGGCTCAGCGATGAGTCCAGGGTCACACCCAAGCTGCGAACCTGCGTCTTCAGGGGGAGTGCAGCCCCATCCAACACAGGCTGTAACCCTATGCCCTGTTCGGCCTTGCGACTGACCAGGAGTACCTCTGTCTTGTCTGGATTCAATTTCAATTTGTTCGCCCTCATCCAGACCGTCACAGCGGTCAAGCATCGGTTCAGGACCTGGACTATCTCCTCTCCCTTTGAATACTTAGCAATGTGATCTCTTCAGGGAAAAGGTAACTTCCTCTTTAAATGTATTTTGATTGCCCTGGGCTGGCCTTGCGGCCTGTCGCAATTTTCTGGGTCTCTTCTTAGAATCATAGAATCAAAGAGTTGGAAGAGACCTCATGGGCCATCCAGTCCAACCCCATTCTGCCAAGAAGCAGGAATATTGCATTCAAATCACCCCTGACAGATGGCCATCCAGCCTCTGCTTAAAAGCTTCCAAAGAAGGAGCCTCCACCACATTCCGGGGCAGAGAGTTCCAATGTTCTTCTAAAGTGAGGAGGCATCTTGCCATTGTCCAGGCAAGCTGTAGTAGATATGGCTATTTTGTTATTTTTCCTTTTTCTTTTCCTTAGAAGACAGCTCAGAAAAGCTAGTTAGCTCCAAGAATCTTTCCTATCCAAAATGGATTCCTTTTGTCTTTAATAAACATATTATTTTTTGATCCTATGAAGTTGTGGATCTGCAATCCTGTTCCATCCTGTTGAATGGAAGCCAGTCCTTGCTCACTACATGTAAGTTTCTGCTGCTTATGAACTGTGCATCTAGCACTCTTATATTTTTGGTGGAATCACCCCCCAGAGAGGGTTATTTTGAGCCTAACAGCTCCTGATTCCCAACACCAGCTGTTGGGATTTCTGGGAGTTGAAGGCCAAAACATCTGGGCACCCACAGGTTGAGAACCACTGACCTACAGGGAGCATGGTTTCTGGTTCTGGTTTGTGCAAAATATAGTTTTGTCCCAACTTGGACATTGAGATGATCTTGAAAGCCAAGCAAGAAGCCAAACAATACCTCACTACCTCTGAGGATGCTTGCCATAGATGCAGGCGAAACGTCAGGAGAGAATGCCTCTAGACCATGGCCATATAGCCTACAACAACCCAAAACATCACCCTTCAAGACGTCTATAAGGAGGACATTTAGAAAAAGTCCCATCCATGCATTCCAAAAGTTTGAAATTGGAAAACCAAGTGACAATTACAGCTGCTTTCGCTATCTGCTCACTCCCACCCCTACTTAGGAAAAAGAAAAGAAACCTAAGGGGAGGACAATTAATGGCTTCATGAGAAGAGGGAGGAAATGACACCTTCTATCGTTGCACAACATCAAAGGCTCATAAAAGGACTGAACAAACACAAATTGTCGGTCTGGTGCTTTCCGAGGACATGAAAGTGTGTCTCCGGGCTGAATCATGCAGCCGTCCTTGCAGCAGAACTTGACTTTGATGGGCTCCAAACAAAGCAGATGTCCCAGAACCCAAGGCAGACCCCAATGGACAAATGTCAATGGCCCGTAGCCAGCCAGCTCCTGACCCTCTCCCTGCTCCTTCCTTTGCAAAGGGACTAAAACAGAGCTTTGGAAATTGTCCATCACAAATAACTAACTCATAATTACAGTATGTCTTATTTTTCTGTATTACATTCCAGTGGCGACCCGTAGGGATTTTCACACTACACATTTCCATTGTTGTTGTTGTTGTTGTTCATTCGTTCAGTTGTCTCCGACTCTTCGTGACCTCATGGACCAGCCCACGCCAGAGCTCCCTGTCGGCCGTCACCACCCCCAGCTCCTTCAAGGTCAGTCCAGTCACTTCAAGGATGCCATCCATCCATCTTGCCCTTGGTCGGCCCCTCTTCCTTTTGCCTTCCCCTTTCCCCAGCATAATTGTCTTCTCTAGGCTTTCCTGTCTCCTCATGATGTGGCCAAAGTACTTCAACTTTGTCTCTAGTATCCTTCCCTCCAGTGAGCAGCCGGGCTTTATTTCCTGGAGGATGGACTGGTTGGATCTTCTCGCAGTCCAAGGCACTCTCAGAACTTTTCTCCAACACCACAGCTCAAAAGCATCTCTCTTCCTTCGCTCAGCCTTCCCTAAGGTCCAGCTCTCACATCCGTAGGTTACTACAGGGAATACCATGGCTTTGGCTATGCAATGGATCTTTGTTGCCAGTCTGATGTCTCTACTCTTCACTATTTTATCGAGACTGGACATTGCTCTCCTCCCAAGAAGGAAGCGTCTTCTGATTTCCTGGCCACAGTCTGCATCTGCAGTCATCTTTGCACCTAGAAATACAAAGTCTGTCACGGCCTCCACGTTTTCTCCCTCTATTTTCCAGTTGTCAATCATTCTTGTTGCCATAATCTTGGTTTCCATAGCCCTTAGTATCAATAGGTTCTTGTTACTATTCTGGTAATCTGAATCCATTGCTCTGTGTCTACAGCAGAAGAAACAAGTTGGTTCCATTTTCAATATGACATCCTTTCAGATATAGAAACATGGCTCTCATGTCCCTGCTTCACCTTCTCTTCTCCAAGATAAACATATCAAGCTCCCTAAGCCATTCCACAGAGGGATACATAGTTTGCAGACCTTTGGCCACTTTGGCACTCTTCCCAGGGCATCTTCCAGCTTGTCAATATATTTCTTGAATTTTGGTGCTCAGAACTGGACAGGTGAGGTCTAACAAAAGCTGCCCTATGACTTCCCTTAATCTAGAAACTAGACCAGTGTTTCTCAATCTGGGGGTCGCAAGGGGTGTCAAAGGGGTCAGAGAAACACAGCATTTTCTGTTGAACATGGGGGTTCTTTGTGGGAAGTTTGGCCCAATTCTCTCGTTGGTGGGATTCAGAATGTTATTTGATTGTAGGTGAACTATAAATCCCAGCAGCTACAACTCCCCAATGTCAAGGTCTGTTTCCCCCAAACTCCACCAGTGTTCACATTTGGGAATATTGAGTATTCGTGCCAAGTTTTGTCCAGATCCATCCTTGCTAGAATCCACAGTGCTCTCTGGATGTAGGTGAGCTACAACTCCGAAACTCAAGGTCAATCCCCACGAAACCCTTCCAGTATTTTATGTTGGTCATGGCGTTTCTGTGTGCCAAGTTTGGTTCAATTCCATCATTGGTGGAGTGCAGAATGCTCTTTGATTGTAGGTGAACTATAAATCCCAGCAACTACAACTCCCAAATGACAAAATCAATCCCCCCAACCCCACCAATATTCAAATTCGGATGTATTGGGCATTTCATCCAGTGAATGAAAATACATCCTGCATATCAGATATTTACATTATGATTCCTGTTGTTGTTCATTCGTTCAGTCGTCTCCGACTCTTCGTGACCTCATGGACCAGCCCACGCCAGAGCTCCCTGTCGGCCGTCACCACCCCCAGGTCCTTCAAGGTCATGATTCCTAACAGTAGCAAAATTGCAGTTATGAAAGTAGTGACAAAAATAATGTTATGGTTGGGGGTCACCATAACATGAAGAACTATATTAAGGGGTTGTGGCATTAGGAAGGCTGAGAAACACTGCACTAGACTCTTACTGATGCAGCTTACAGTCACAATGGCACACCACACTGTTGTGGATGTATTTATTTACTCTATTTATATCCCTTCTTTCTCTACTCCTAAGGCGACTCAAGGTGGCTTTACGTATGGCAACTATTTGATGCCTTTAGACAACAGACAATTAAATACATCACATATAGACTACTGCAACGTGCTCTATGTGGGGTTGCCTTTGAAGACTGTTCGGAAGCTTCAAATGGTCCAATAGGCGGCAACCAGGTTACTAACAGGAGAGCACACTCCTCCTCTCTTGCGTCAGCTCCACTGGCTGCCAATTTCCTACCGGGCACAATTCAAAGTGCTGGTTTTAGCCTATAAAGCCCTACATGGGTCTGGACCAGCTTACCTGTCAGAACGTATCTCCTCCTTATGAAACATCTAGGAGCTTAAGATTGTCTGGGGAGGCCCTGCTCTTGATCCCGCCTGCCTCGCAAGTGTGATTGGCAGAGACGAAAGACAGGGCCCTCTCAGTGGTGGCCCCCTGGCTATGGAACTCCCTCCCCAAGGATATTAGATCGCCCCCCTCCCTCCTGACTTTCCAAAAAAAGTAAATACCTGGCTCTTTGAGCAAGCTCATCAGTAGAACTCTCTGCCCTGGGAGTGTGGTGGAGGCTCCTTCTTTGGAAGCTTTTAAACAGAGGCTGGATGGCCATCTGTCAGGGGTCATTTGAATGCAATATTCCTGCTTCTTGGCAGAATGGGGTTGGACTGGATGGCCCAGGAGGTCTCTTCCAACTCTTTGATTCTATGATTCTATGAAAATTGTGCAAAAAGGTCATGCAATTGCCTTTCTTTGAGAGTAAGACTTGTCCAAGGTCATCCAGTGGGTTTCCATGGTTGAGTGGTGATTTGAACCCTTGCCTCCCACAATCACAAAGGTTCAAACCACTACATCAGACTGGCTCTAGAGTTATAGTCTACTATACCATTAGGTGTTGTATTCTGCTTGTTCGCAGAATGGGGTTGGACTGGATGGCCCATGAGGTCTCTTCCAACTCTTTGATTCTATGATTCTATGAATGCAGCAGAATAGATAACATGGAACTATGAATGATGAACATGGAATGGCCAGACGATGTTACTGGAAAACGTTTTTAACAGGATGACACCGATGATTATATGTTTTAATGGTTTTTATATATGTTTTATATTGTCATGTTGATTGTTTTTAATGGCACTTTTATGAATGCCTGGCACTGAATTATGCCAATCTGTAACCCGCCTTGAGTCGCCGTATGCCTGAGGAAGGCGTGGTATAAATAATGCAAATAAATAAATAAATAGATAAATAAATGCATTGAAGTTAAAATTTAAAATTAGAGTATGTAAGCCGCCCCGAGTCCCTTTTGGGGAAATGGAGGCGGGGTAGAAAAATAAAGGTATTATTATTATTATTATTATTATTATTATTATTAAACCTTAAGAAATGGGGCCACAAAGTGGAATCCTCGACATGCGAGTGTGGAGAAGAGCAAACCACTGACCACCTGCTGCAATGCAACCTGAGCCCTGCCACATGCACAATGGAGGACCTTCTTGCGGCAACACCAGAGGCACTCCAAGTGGCCAGATACTGGTCAAAGGACATTTAATCAGCTCCCAAGCTTGCAAACTTTGTGTTTTGTTTGTTAAAAATGCAATACAATTGTTAGGTTTGCTCCTGTCACGATAAATACATAAATATTATTATTTATTTATTTATTTATTTATTCCTTACTTATATACCGCTGTTCTCAGCCCGAAGGCGACTCACAGCGGTTCACAACAAATACGAACAGCAAAAATTCAGTGCTACAGTATAGAAACAGTTAACAACCTAACACATTACACAATTAATAAACAGTTACTACAATACCCATTCACTGTCGTCTCGTCATCAAAAACATGTTCCAGATTCGTCATCCATTTTCCATTCCAGTGTTCATTAACCAATCATTGCACTAATTATTGGAACGCCTGCTCAAACAGCCAGGTCTTCACTTTTTTGCGGAATACCATTAGAGATGGTGCTAGTCTAATGTCCGTAGGAAGGGCGTTCCACAGCCGAGGAGCCACCACCGAGAAGGCCCTATCTCTCGTCCCCGCCAGCCGAGCTTGAGAAGCAGGCGGGATTGAGAGCAGGGTCTCCCCGGAAGATCTCAAAGTCCTGGTGGGTTCATAGGCAGAGATGCGGTCGGATAGGTAGCTTGGGCCGGAACCGTTTAGGGCTTTAAAGGCCAACGCCAGCACTTTGAATTGAGCCCGGTAGCAGATCGGTAGCCAGTGGAGTTGGCGCAACAGGGGGGGGTTGTATGCTCCCTGCGCTCCGCTCCTGTTAAAATCATGGCTGCCGAGCGTTGGACTAGTTGGAGCTTCCGAGCTGTCTTCAAAGGCAACCCCATGTAGAGAGCATCATGATACCCTATTTGGCCTTGTGACTGACCAGGAGGACCTCTGTCTTGTCCGGATTCAATTTCAATTTGTTTGCTCCCATCCAGACTGACACAACTATCAAGCACCGGTTGAAGACCTGAACAGCCTCCTTAGTAGCAGGTGGAAAGAAGTGGTAGAGTTGAACTGTTGACATGTGTTCCACTTGTGCTAAGACTTCTAGGTCCTTTCACAAATATTTGTGCATTTCATATTTCCCCCCTAAGTGTAGTACCATCCATTTCTCCCTATCGAAATCCATTTCATTAGTTTTGGCCCAGCTCTCTAATCTGTGAAGGTCATTTTGGGTCCTGATTCTGTCCTCTGGCTTAAAACTCTCTTCTTCTCAATATATATATATATATATATATATATATTAGGCCTGTGCGGTTTCGTTCGTTAATTCGTTAATTCGTTAATAATTCGTTAATTTTACCATTTCCGAAGCGATATCGAAACATATTTCCAAACCCGGAAGGGTTTATAAATATCGAACCAGCAACCCCCATAGTTTTAACGAGCCTCCGCTCGTTTCGTTAATGGGGTGGAGGCTGCTGGAGTGCTGGTGCCTGGGAGCCAATCCGGCGCTCCCAAGCAGTGCACCATGGGTCCGTGGCTGTTTGTTTTTGATTGGCCGGCGAGCCCTTTCAAAGCGGCTCCGCGCGGCCCGTAGCTTGCTGCAGAGGGCGAGGGAGTTTGCATTGGGTTGGCTTGGCAATGGCTGCCTGCTAGCAACTGGGATTGGATTCATTCCTTGCTGCTGTGAGTGCTGCTTGCTTCATTTGCTGTCTCTTGCCTGTGTTTGGTCCACATTTGGGCCATTTTTTGGTTAATTGTCCATTTTAAAATATTTTTAATATTATTTTTTAATATTATTTTTAATATTATTTTTAATATTATTTTTTAATATTATTTTTAATATTATTCTTAAAAAATATTCTAAAAAAGAAAAGACTCTTCTGTTGGTGTGTGCTCTCATTTGCTGTATCCTGCCTGTGTTTGGTCCACATTTTTTGGTTAATTTTCCATTTTAAAATATTTTTTAATATTTTTAAAATATTTTTTAATATTATTTTTAATATTATTTTTTAATATTATTTTTAATATTCTTAAAAAATATTCTAAAAAAGAAAAGACTCTTCTGTTGGTGTGTGCTCTCATTTGCTGTCTCCTGCCTGTGTTTGGTCCACATTTGGGCCATTTTTTGGTTAATTTTCCATTTTAAAATATTTTTAATATTATTTTAATATTATTCTTAAAAAATACCAAAAATATTCTAAAAATTCGTTAATATTTACAAAATTTCTTAAATACCAAAACTTTTTTTGGAAAGTTTTGTAATTATTTTAAATATCGAAACAAAAAAACACCCCAATTACAAATTGATTTTAGAACCAAATTTTTTCTTGATCAAACAGGCCTAGTAGATATATATATATTAGGGCTGGGCGGTTTCGTTTCGTTAATTCGTAATTCGTTAATAATTCGTTAATTTTTTCAATTACAAAACGATAACGAACCATTCTGGAGCAATTATTAAAAAAAACGAATTTTCAAAAACCTTTTGTAAATGCTTCGTATTTCGATATTGTATTCGTTTCGTTATTGTTTTGAGGTCGTTTCGTTATTATTTCCGCATGTCTGGGCCAGTTTTATGGTTTAATTAGTGAAAAAAAATTATAATATCACACCAACAGTCAACAACAGAGGGAGAGGGAAGCTTCAGAAGGTTTTGGAGGTTTTTTAGCGTATTTCGCGGTCGCGTCCGCCATTAACGAATCGATTCGTTATTGTTTCGGAAATCGCTTCGTTAATTTTTTACCATTTACGAAATTTCGTAAATATCGAACTTTTTAAAAGGAAAATTTTGTAATTATTTTAAATATCGAAACAAAAACCCCCAAATACAAATCGATTTTAGAAACAAATTTTTCCGTTGTTACCCAGGCCTACTATATATATATATATATATATATATATATATATATATATATGCTCTGTGCATAATGAGTTCACACCAAATTTGGCAACAAAACGGCTCACAACACAAGGAGTGACCATCACTCAAAAAATTATGATTTTATCATTTGGGAGTTAGTTGCTGGGATTTATAGTTCACCTACAATCAAAGAGCATTCTAAACTCCATCAACAATGGAATTGAACCAAACTTGGCACACAGGACTCCCATGACCAACAGAAAATCTGAAGGTTTGGTGGGCATTGACCTTGTTTGGAGTTGTAGTTCACCTCTCAGAGAGCACTGTGGACTCAAACAATGATGGATCTGGACCAACTTGGCACAAACTCAATATGCCCAAATGTGAACCTTGGTGTTTGGGGAAAATAGACCTTGACATTTGGGAGTTGTAGTTGGATTTATAGTTCACCTACAATCAAAGAGCATTCTGACCCCCACCAATGATGGACCAGAGTAGGCAAACCACATCAACACTGACAAAGAAACAGCAAGAAATACTGTTTACCCACAAGCATAAAGAAATTACATATATTAGAAACCAACACTTTCTCATTACTTTATTTTCCAGATCAACAGACTGGGCCACAGCAACGCGTGGCAAGGGACGGCTAGTTTAGGATAATCTACAAATTCAGTAAGTATGCCATCTATTCCACTGTCCAAGTCATGGATAAAAATGTTGAGTTTCACTATGAGAACCAAATCCTCCCTCCCGCTCCACCCCAATCTTTTTCTTCCAAATTTTGGACAACCCATTGCAACGATAAATATTACATTTTTTGCAAGCAACACTTAGCAAAAAATCCCGTGGCTGAAACATCTGGCCATTCTCGCTTGACTCCGAATTCCTTCCTTAGACGTTATTTGACTTTATTAATGTGCCGCAGTTGTTCAACTTTGCAACGGGCCTTTTCCCACGGAAGCAAACAACAGCGTGCAGTATTTGAAAAATGAGCACTCCGTTGCCATCAGTAAACCAGAAAAGGAAATCGTCAGTAAACATTTCGTGGAGCCAACCTGGAAGGGGTTACTCTGTTTGGGTTCTGAGCCATCTTGAGAGACTGTGTCATCTTCCGTATTGCGGAGGCATGTAAATACCAAGGGATATTCCAAGCCAACCAAAGGAAATATTTTCTAGAAAATATGTAGCTAAGCTGTGGACATTCCCATCCACAAATTGGACCACCAACTTGGGTGACAAGGAAGTATTCCTCCTCTGGACACATTCCTTCTTGACTTATGCTGCTCAGAACTGGACACAGTCTTATTCTGTATGCAGATGATGTCCAACTCTGTCACTCCTTTCCATCTGCTACTAAGGAGGCTGTGCAAGTCCTGAACCGGTGCTTGGCCGCTGTAACAGACTGGATGAGGGACAACAGATTGAAACTTAATCCAGACAAGACAGAGGTACTCTTGGTCAGTCGAAAGGCCGAACAGGGCATAGGGTTACAGCCTGTGCTGGACAGGGTCACACTCCCCCTGAAGGCGCAGGTTCGCAGCCTGGGAGTGATCCTGGACTCATCGCTGAGCCTGGAACCCCAGGTTTCAGCGGTGGTCAGGGGAGCTTTTGCACAATTAAAACTTGTGCGCCAGCTGCGCCCGTACCTTGGGAAGTCTGACTTGGCCACGGTGGTCCACGCTTTGGTTACATCCTGGTTAGATTACTGCAACGCTCTCTACGTGGGGTTGCCTATGAAGACTGCCCAGAAGCTCCAACTAGTCCAACATGTGGCAGTCAGAATGCTAACATGAGCAGGGTACAGGGAGCATACTATTCCTCTGTTGCGGCAGCTCCACTGGCTGCCAATTAGCTTCCGAGCACAATTCAAAGTGCTGGTGTTAACCTATAAAGCCCTAA
>NW_026844366.1:7694526-7742026 GCF_025583915.1 Anolis sagrei ordinatus
ATGATGTGCAGGTGACTTGCCCTATGACTGCAACCAAAGGAAGCCAGAGTCCCTGAAACTTAGGATTGCAAACAAACATTAAATACAAAGCAAATAAATTTGGAGCTCCTGGTACGGCTGTACCAGCACTATATGTAAGAAGGCTAGAAGATGGAACAAGCTAATGAGTATTTCTGCAAGCATTACTAACACATTAACAAACAGAATCTAAGAAATATAAATGAAATGTTATTAGTCAAAGTAAGGGAAAATAGAAAATCCTCCTTGACAATGCAGGCATGGGAGAAGGGACCCCGCCCAGAGACCTTGGGTGCTGAGAAGGACCCCCAAAGACCTGCCCAGTGTCTGTAACCTTCTGAAAACAGTGAGGCCCATTCCCGCACTCAGAGACAACCTTCGGGACGTGGAAATAATTGCGCCTGACTTAATGGAAGTTATCAGCAAGTTTCCTGCCAAACTGAAGCACGACGCACATGGCAGAAAAGATGTAATTCACAAGTATTAATAAAAGAGAGCAAGGGAAAAAATACGTGTAGGAGGCTTACGCCGCGGCACTGATCGCATCGGCCCAGATGTTCAGAAAATGAAAAACAGCCCCACTCACTCCACAGCCTCTCGTGCTGATGTAAGGGAATGTTTAAGATGCGACGGGGTCATTATACATCCCAGAAAAGTTAGAAACAGCATGAAGGGGGTGAAATACCAGCAGTCGGAGAGAAAAAGTGCCCTTTCTAATGTAGCTGTTTTGTATGTGTGTATGTCACCTATGGTCAATTTCCTAAGGCTTTCTTAGCTGAGGAATATTCAGAGGTGGCTTGCCATTGCCTTCCTCTGAAACACAGCCATCTGCACGTGGTGTTCCTGGGCGGTCTCCCATCCAAATGCTAACCAAGGCTGTCCCTGCTTAGCTTCCAAGATCAGACAGGATCTGGCCCCTTTAAAGTCAGAAACATTCAAATGGCAATACCAGAATGAGCCAATGTGGTGCAATGGTTGTGATTGGATTAGTCTATAGACCAAGGGTTCAACCATAGAGACCCATTGGCTGTCGTAGAATAGAATCATAGAATCATAGAGTTGGAAGAGACCTCATGGGTCATCCAGTCCAACCCCATTCTGCCAAGAAGCAGGAATATTGCATTCAAAGCACCCCTGACAGATGGCCATCCAGTCTCTGTCTCTGAGCAAGTGGTGCTCTCTCAGCCTTAAAGAATGACGAACCCAGTGCAAAGTACTCAAGCTAAGAAATACCAGTGATGGGATGGCCATAAGCCAGAAATGACTTGAAGACACATTACAACAGCAATATGGTAGGACCCATTCTTATCCGAAATTGGACAGTACCAAGTCATGGCCAGAGACCACCACAACACAATTGTGGACACCACAATTGAAGAGAGATGTTGACAAGCTGGAATGTGTCCAGAAGAGGGTGACTCAAATGATCAAGCGTCTGGAAAACAAACCGTATGAGGAGCGGCTTAAAGAGCTGGGCATGTTTAGCCTGAAGAAGAGAAGGCTGAGAGGAGACATGATAGCCATGTATAAATACGTGAGGGGAAGTCATAGGGAGGAGGAAGCAAGCTTGTTTTCTGTGGCCCTGGAGACTAGGACGCGGAACAATGGCTTCAAACTACAAGAAAGGAGATTCCATCTGAACATGAGGAAGAACTTCCTGACTGTGAGAGCTGTTCAGCAGTGGAACTCTCTGCCCCAGAGTGTGGTGGAGGCTCCTTCTTTGGGGGCTTTTAAACAGAGGCTGGATGGCCATCTGTCGGGGGTGCTTTGAATGCAATTTTCCTGCTTCTTGGCAGGATGGGGTTGGACTGGATGGCCCATGAGGTCTCTTCCAATTCTGCGATTCTATGATCTATGATCACAGAAGGAGACAGTTAGTGTGGCCACTTGGTGCCACTGGGTTGTCAGGATTCTCTTCTGTTTCTGTGTTGAGTAATTTCAGCAACCGCAAGAACCATGGGTTCAGAAGCCTGGCATGTTATAACATGTATGTTATAAGCCACTGAGTGAGAAAAGCAGTACATAAATACAGTAAATAAATAATAAATGCTTTGCCTTGGGTCAAACGCTTGGTTGGAAACAAGTCCCATGAGAATCCGGGGCTGCTTTCTCAGGTGGTCAGTTTGCACGTGGGTCCGTTCCTTCCCGGGGAAATATGGCGTTTTCTGGTCTGTTTTCTATTTGCTTGTCAAATACCCACAAAGGCAATGGCACTAAACCCCCTCATTTTTAACCTAACATCTACCCACAATTACTGCCGAAATAAGTCAGCAATTTTGAGTTATACAAGCACAAAGCGAAAACATCTGCAACCAATCACCATTTTTCTTTTTCTTTTTCCTTACCCTCCTCCTCCTCTCCCGATCCCCAAAAAACCACCTTTTGGCCATTTTGCATCTTGAAGTTTTGTGTGCATTATTTCCCCCCCTCCCAAAAAAGGAGAAGAAAAACCCTCCCATTTTTTAAAAAAATAAATACTACTGCTAATAATTTTTTTTCTGAAATTCTCTCAAGGCTGAGAAAGATCTATGCATGAGGAGCTCAACCTGGAGAGGGGATTTTTATGGTTGGCTTATAACCCTGCCCCCTTGAAAAAGTAGGGATTTATAATGGAAATGATGACAGACCTATAACTGGGGCAACAGTGAGGAATAGAATCCCCAAATTAACTCCTTTCTTAGTTGTGATTGCAGGGAGAGGGGTCGAAATCTATCCATCACTAGGGAGAGCAGTGTATCCAGTCATGTCGTCTTACACAGTCCACTGAAAATAAAATTGTTGTTATTATTATTATTATTATTATTATTATTATTATTATTATTATTATTATTATTATATTCATAAGTATCTCTTTTCCTAGTTTGGCTCCATTGTGCTTCGCAAAAACAAAAAAAACCCTGACCCTATCTTCAATATGTTTGTTGTTGTTCATTCAGTCGTTTCTGACTCTTCGTGACCTCATGGACCAGCCCACGCCAGAGCTCCCTGTCGGCCGTCACCACCCCCAGCTCCTTCAAGGTCAATCCAGTCACTTCAAGGATGCCATCCATCCATCTTGCCCTTGGTCGGCCCCTCTTCCTTTTGCCTTCCACTTTCCCCAGCATCATTGTCTTCTCCAGGCTTTGCTGTCTCCTCATGATGTGGCCAAAGGACTTTAACTTTGTCTCTAGTTTCCTTCCCTCCAATGAGCAGTCGGGCTTTATTTCCTGGAGGATGGACTGGTTGGATCTCCTCACAGTCCAAGGCACTCTCAGCACTTTCCTCCAACACCACAGCTCAAAAGCATCGATCTTCCTTCGCTCAGCCTTCCCAAGGTCCAGCTCTCATATCCGTAGGTTACTACAGGGAATACCATTGACTATGTTGCCAGTGTGATGTCTCTACTCTTCACTTTTTTATCGAGATTGGTCCTTTCTCTCCTCCCAAGAAGTAAGCATCCCCTGATTTCCTGGCTGCACCTAGAAATACAAAGTCTGTCACGGCCTCCACAATTTCTCCCTCTATTTTCCAGTTGTCAATCATTCTTGTTGCCATAGTTTTTTTTTATGTTTAGCTGCAACCCAGCTTTTGCGCTTTCTTCTTTCACCTTGATTAGAAGGCTCCTCAGCTCCTCCTCGCTTTCGGCCATCAGAGTGGTGTCATCTGCATATCTGAGGTTGTTAATGTTTCTTCCAGCAATTTTCACCCCAGTCTTTCATTCATCAAGCCCCGCACATCGCATGATGTGTTCTGCATACAAGTTGAATAGGTCGGATGAGAGTATACAGCCCTGCCGCACGGCTTTCCCAATCTTGAACCAGTCTGTTGTTCCATGGTCAGCTCTGACTGTTGCCACTTGGTCCTTGTACAGATTCCTCAGGAGAGAGACATGGTGACTTGGTATGCCCATACATAACACCAAGAACTTGCCACAATTGATTATGATCAACACAGTCAAAGGCTTTAGAATAGTCAATAAAACAGAAAGAGATGTTTTTCTGAAACTCCCTGCCTTTCTCCATTATCCATTGCTATATAAATACCTCTAAAAATGGGGTGCATCTTAGAATCACAGGTGTATTTTATGCTTGTTTGGTGGTGTTGAAATTAGGGTGTGTCTTACAAGCAGCTTCCCCTCACAGAGATACATGATTTCCAGACCTTTGTACCATTTGGTCACATTTGAGCTTGCCCATTTCCATTTCATGAATGACTTTGACCAGAACTGGACTCAGGGTCATTCCAGGTGAGATCCATCCAAAGCACAAGAGAGTGGGACTATAACTTTCCACAATCTAGGCCAGTGGTTCTTAACCTGTGGGCCGCAAACAAGGGCCAGGAGGATGAAAATCTGGTTTGCAAGCCTCCTTCCTCTTTATTTATTTATTTCATTTACATTCCTTTCATGACGACTGCCACTTCTTCCCTGTTGCTGCCCGTGGCATATGTTCTGTATCAAAAACTAGAGCTGATGTGGTCTATCCAATGCAGTTTTCTGAATCAGAACCCCAAATAACCAAACCAAATCTAAAGTTGACCAGAAACTGATTCATAACTCTTTTGGTACTAATGTTGGAGAGTGGCCCCTGGTCAAGTGGTCCCTGGGCAAAAGAAAAAGGTTGGGAACCACTGATATAAGCCCTATATTTCTATTGATGCAGCCTAAAATTGCACTGGCATTTTTTTTAAAAAAAAATATTATTTTGCTGCAGCATCACACCATTGCTTTATGTTCAGCTTCTGGTTTACTAGGGATGGTTCTAATGAGCAGGTATGGGAGTTGAAGTAGAAAACACCTGGAGGGCTGAAGTTTGCCCATGCCTGCTATAGAGACACTAATATACGAGGTTGGGATGTCTGCAAAACATACATCCCCAATGCACACTGCAGCATGCACTAAGCTGGAAACAGTGTATTGCTGCACCCAATAAATTATATCCCATGCAGGGCTGGAATCGAGACTAAGTAATGAGGCGCGCTCGTCAGGATGGGGCTAGTGCAAACCTGCAAACAAAGCTGGTCAGAAGGTAAACAAGCACCCAACTCCATGGAGAGAAAACCACCTCGCTTTCTGCCCCTTCCTTTATCTCCGTTTCCTATGCCCTGTTATGGTGAAGCGCTGATTCTGAATGGGATAGTGATGCAGATCAGTGCATCCCATCAGACTGCGTAAGGGAGAAAACACAGTCCTGGGATCTGAATGAATGAAGTTTATTACGATCAATAGATCATACAAGTTCTGGGATCAAATCAATCCATAGTCAATGGATATTTGTGGCCACCATCTGGTTCCTGGGGCGGTTGTGTAGGCACTCCGCAGCGAAACCAGTTCCTTTAAATCCACTTCCTAACTCGGTTTAAGAGGCTTCCTAACTCGGTTGCTGTGTAGAACAACCTTAAGACTTCTAGATCCCTTTCACATGTACTGTTGCCAAGTAACTTTTTCAGGCTTGTGATCCCACCAGTCCTTTATCATCATCATCATCATCATCATCATCATCATCCAAATTATGGATATATTGATCAGCACATGCTCTGCTTGTGTTCTGTGAAGTGTATTAAATCCCTGGGCTTGAGATGTTCCCAACCTGGCAACCCACAAATATTGACATACATATTGAAAGTATATGAAAGAGTTCATAGGAATGCTAAGCTAGATGGCTCCCCATCCCATGTATTGTGCAGGAAGCGTGCAGAAAGAAACACGGAGCAATTTTGGACCTGTTTTGTCAAAGTTTTCCAAGACAATAGTAAAAGTGGGTGGCTTGGAGTTTCCACAGAAGAGAAGTAAAGGAGATGTGACGATTGTTTTAGCAGGTGTGTGCAAATGGGGCAGAACAAAAGCGCTAATGGGTCAAGCACAAGGGAGAGGAAGGAGGCGCACATCTCAAATACCTGCCAACGCGAAAGCACTCTGGGAAGCCATGTTACCAGATTAAGCATTAATCCAACGAGGACAGCATCCCTCCTCCATCGTCCCGTGAGTCCAATGCAGGGCTTCAGCACTCGATTCAAGCAACGAGGAATTGCCACTTTGGGACTATCAAAGAACGCAAGAGCGTCGGTGCCGAACTCAGATTTACTCCGACCCGCACAACCTGCTATTGCCTCCAAGTTTTTCTCATAGGATCAATCAATGCTTCTGGAACGGCTGCCAGGACTGAGCCAAAGCACATGTTCAGTATTGAAAGAGGGATGGGGCAAAGGGAGAAACATTTTCAATGGTATCTAATGATGGCTGTCAGCAATTTCTTGATGATTTTTTAAGAGGTCAAAAGTGTTCATTGCTTGGAGAAAAACTTTCTTTGCCTCCGGCTGCAAATAATCCCATGGCTTATATGACTTTCTAGCATTGCTTCATTTTCCCATTCACATTACCAAGTTAGAGCACTATGATTCCACTTTAACTGCCATTGTAAGGAAGCAGGTAAAATCTTTTTTATTCCAGCAGGCCTTTGAGAATGTGTTTGTTTTCCCTAGAGGAAATAAGGCTTGTATAATTAGTTGGACTTTTCTTTCTTGCAATCAGAATCCATTTTTTCTAATACTATGGTAACTAAAAATCAAATCTGGGTTGTTGTAGGGGTTTTTTTGGGCTATATGGACATATTCTAGAGGCATTCTCTCCTGACGTTTCGCCTGCATCTAAGGCAAGCATCCTCAGAGGTAGTGAGGTCTGTCGGAACTAGGAAAATGGGTTTATATATCTGTGGAAAGACCAGGGTGGGACAAAGGACTCTTGTCTGTTGGAGCTAGGTGTGAATGTTTCAACTGACCACCTTGATTAGCATTTGATAGCCTGGCAGTGCCTGGAGCAATCTTTTCTTGAGAGGTGATTAGATGTCCCTGATTGTTTTCCCTCTGCTGTTTTGCTGTTTTAATTTTAGAGTTTTTTAATACTGGTAGCCAGATTTTGTTCATATTGTAAATATATGTAAATATATAATTATAATTATAATATTGTATTATTACTAGTATTACCAAACTCGCAAATTTTGTATTTTGTCTGTTTGTTTGTTTTGTCCTGTTAGAAATGTAATACAATTGACTGGTTGCCCTGGCACAACAAATATACTAGTATTATATTGTATTACATTATAATATTATAAATATTATATGTATATACAATATACTATATTATATTATTAGTAAAGACAAGTGGGGTTTATATATCTATAGAATGTCCAGGGTGGGAGAAATAACTGTTGTCTGTTTGAGGTAGGTGTTAATGTTATAGCGGATGGCTAGGACGGTTTTAAATGGTGTATTTTAATATATTGATAAATGTTTTTTAATGTTTATGTATTGTATGTGAATTTGAGTCCCAGCATTGAATGTTTGCCGTGTATATGCTGTGCTCCGCCCTGAGTCCCCTTCGGGGTGAGAAGGGCGGAATATAAATGTTATAAATAAATAAATAAAATCTTCATGGTTTTATGCACTCAGGAATTGATTTCATTTTACTTGAGATCCCCTTATCTTTTTCTGTCGGAGCCTGGCAGAACACCGAAGGCATTGTTCAGCCTGTCTGTTTTGACTAATTTCCTCTCGCCTATCTATTTGCTCATTAAGTCTCGCAGCTGGGCCAGGTGCCCAGTTGTTTTCAAGCCCCAAATCCTGGGAACCCTCTGGTAGCAATTCAGGGAGTACACTATCATCCCCACACCCTTCAGGGACATTCTCATGGGAAACAACACTTTGCACAAGGTCTCCTGGTCCTCCTCTGTATCAGTATCATTGACCAAACCATTGCCATCTTGAAATTCATTGGCATCACTTCCAACATCCAAAGCACCCTGATCCTGAAACACAATCACAGGCTGAACTCCAACACCACCCCTCTCGCCTATCTATTTGCTCATTACGTTTTGCAGCAAGGCCAGGTGCCCAGTTGTTTTCAAGCCCAAATCCTGGGAACCCTCTGGTAGCAATTCACTATCATCCCCACACTCTTCAGGGACATTCTCATGGGAAACTACACTTTGCACTGGGATCTCCTGATCCGTTTCTGCATCAGTATCATTGACCAAACCCAGAGGCGGCCCTAGGTAATTTTCAACGGTAAGCAAACAGTATCCCCCCAACCAATCACTGATATATATTTTTTGTTCGTCATGGGAGTTCTGTGTGCCATATTTGGTTCAATTCCATCATTGGTGGAGTTCAGAATGCTCTTTGATTGTAGGTGAACTATACATCCCAGTAACTACAACTCGCATATGTCAAGGTCTATTTTCCCCCAAGAGCCTCAAGAGCGCCCCTGGGTAAAATCAACTATACTGCAAATGCTTACTTTGCATAATGAGTTGAGCCACTCCTGACCAAACCATTGCCATCTTGAAATTCATTGGCATCACTTCCCACATGCAAAGCACCCTGATCCTGAAACACAATCACAGGCTGAACTCCAACATCACCCCTCTCGCCTATCTATTTGCTCATTAAGTTTTGCAGCTGGGCCAGGTGCCCAGTTGTTTTCAAGCCCCAAATCCTGGGAACCCTCTGGTAGCAATTCAGGGAGTACACTACCATACTCACACCCTTCAGGGACATTCTCATGGTAAACTACACTTTGCACAGGGTCTCCTGGTCCTTTTCTGCATTATTATTATTATTATTATTATTATTATTATTATTATTATTATTATAATAACTTTATTTGTACCCCGCTAGCATCTCCCGAAGGACTCAATGCGGCTTACGTAGGCCAAGGCCTCAAAACACAGCATAACAATACAATACCTAAAGCAAATTAAAAACAGTTAAGCAGTATAACAACAAACATAAACAATACATCAAAACACTATAAAACTGGGCCGGGCCAGAGTAATGGGTACAAGATTAAAAGTGCTGATGTGGCAGGAGGTATGTAGGATTATAAAATAAGTGCAGTGTGCGGTGTGCAGCAATCTTAGTTCTACTAAAGTGCTTCTAGGACTTGGTATTGGAGGTTCCTAATCTGAGAAGGCACATCGGAACAGCCAGGTCTTCAAGTTCTTTCTGAAGACTGCCAATGTAGGGGCCTGTCTAAGATCTTTTGGGAGGGCGTTCCAGAGTCGGGGGGCCACCACAGAAAAGGCCCTGTCTCGAGTCCCCACCAAGCGCGCTTGTGACGCAGGCGGGATCACGAGTAGGGCCTCTCCAGATGACCGAAGTGAACGCGTGGGTTCGTAGACGGAGATGCGGTCACGCAGGTAGGGTGGTCCCAAACCGTTCAGGGCTTTGTAGGTAAGCACCTGCACCTTAAATTGGCCTCGGAAAGTAAACGGCAGCCAGTGGAGCATCAGTATCATTGACCAAACTATTGCCATCTTGAAATTCATTGGCATCACTTCCCACATCCAAAGCACCCTGATCCTGAAACACAATCACAAGCTGAACTCCAACATCATCCCTCTCGCCTATCTATTTGCTCATTAAGTTTTGCAGCTGGGCCAGGTGCCCAGTTGTTTCCAAGCCCCAAATCCTGGGAACCCTCTGATAGCAATTCAGAGAGTACACTATCATCCTCACACTCTTCAGGGACATTCTCATGGGAAACTACACTTTGCACAGGGTCTCCTGATCCTTCTCTGCATCTGTATCATTGACCAAACCATTGCCATCTTGAAATTCATTGGCATCACTTCCCACATCCAAAGCACCCTGATCCTGAAACACAATCACAGGCTGAACTCCAACATCATCCCTCCCGCCTATCTATTATCTCATTAAGTTTTGCAGCTGGGTCAGGTGCCCAGTTGTTTTCAAGCCCCAAATCATGGGAACCCTCTGGTAGCAATTCAGGGAGTACACTATCATCCCCAGACTCTTCGGGGACATTCTCATGGGAAACTACACTTTGCACAGGGGTCTCCTGGTCCTTCTCTGCATCAGCATCATTGACCAAACCATTGCGATCTTGAAATTCATTGGCATCACTTCCCACAGCCAAAGCACCCTGATCCTGAGACACAATCACAGGCTGAACTCCAACATCACCCCTCTCTGCAACTGCAAGAGTACATGATGTAGAAAAGCTTTCATTACACGCGAAATGAATGTGCAGGGACCATCAACGAGCTTTTATTGTTACTGCTACATTTTTGCATAAACAGCTGGAGAGCTTGTAAAGAGAGGAAAGCGGAGTTTATTGTAGCACAAAGGTAACCTATTTACCTTTTGACTTCCCCCCAAACTTTTATGGAAACGAAGCGGTTTAGGGGAATTCCTTCTCTCCCTCACCTTTCCCGTAAGGAAAACACAGGATTGGAGAAAGGCAATGGCTCTGGTTGACCCTGGCTTTTGGACCATCCATGAGTTGGGAAGCCCAGAGGTGCACGGAGTGCGTCACAACGTTTGCTGGGAGGAACGCATGCGGTGTGAAGGGGAGACACACATCACAAGCACTCGGGGACACGTGGTGGACATGCGCTGGGGACTGTGGCCGGCGCAAGGCGGCTGCAACACCGAGTGAGAAGCTGCATAAGGCAGAAACCACCAGGTGCAGAGAATAATTTATGGCTAAGTTAATTCCCCAAGACATTTCAAACATGTATGTTCCTCCTCGGAGGGGAAATAAAGACACAAAAGCAGCCTTCTGGGCTGGACGCTGCTCTTCCAGACCACATCAAAAGTAAAGAGGCATCTCAAGGTGCATCAATTGCTCTTCCATACAAGGTGCCTTTACAACAGGTATGGAAAAACTTTGGCCCTCAAGGTGTTTTGGACTTCGACTCCCACAATTCCTAACAGCCTCAGGCCCTTTCCTTTCCCCCCTCAACTTCTTAAGCATGGAGAGCTGAAGTTTGCTGATATATGTAAAAAAAAGGAGCCACAGAATCAGCTTCAGAGATGTTCCCAAAACTGCAACTCCTAAATGTAAAGGTCTATTTTCCCCCAAACTCCACCAGTGTTCATGTTTGGGCATATGGAATATCCATGCCAAGTTTGGTCCAGATCCATCATTGTTTGAGTCCATACTGCTCTCTGAACGTAGGTGAACTACAACTAAAAAACTCAAGGTCAATGCCCACCAAACTCTTCCAGGATTTTCTGTTGGTCATGGGAGTTCTGTGTGCCAAGTTTGGTTCAATTCCATTGTTGGTGGAGTTCAGAATGCTCTTTGATTGTAGGTGAACTATAAATCCCAGCAACTACAACTCCCAAATGTCAAGGTCTATTTCCCCCCAAACTCCGCCAGTGTTCACATTTGGGCATATCAAGTACCAAGTTTGGTCGAGATCCAACCTTGTTTGAGCCCACAGTGTTCTCTGGATATGGGTGAACTACAACTTCCAAACTCAAGGTCAATGACCATCAAACCCTTCCAGTATTTTCTGTTGGTCATGGTAGTTCTCTGTGCCAAGTTTTGCCCATTGGTGGAGTTCAGAATGCTCTTTGATTGTAGGTGAACTATAAATCCAGCAACTACAACTCTCAAATGTCAAGGTTTATTTTCCCCAAACTCCACCAGTGTTCAAATTTGGGCGTATTGGGTATTTGTGCCAAATATGGTCCAGTGAATGAAAATACATCCTGCATATCAGATATTTACATTACGATTCATAACAGTAGCAAAATTACAGTTATGAAGTCAAAATGAAAATAAGTTTATGGTTGGGGGTCACCCCGTGATGAACAGCCCTCTTTCTATAAATAGAATCCTAGAGTTGGAAGAGACCTCATGGGCCATCCAGTCCAACCCCATTCTGCAAAGAAGCAGGAAAATCACATTCAAAGCACCCCTGACAGATCATAGAATCATAGAATCAAAGAGTTGAAGAGACCTCATGGGCCATCCAGTCCAACCCCCTGCCAAGAAGCAGGAATATTGCATTCAAATCACCCCTGACAGATGGCCATCCAGCCTCTGTTAAAAGCTTCCAAAGAAGGAGCCTCCACCACACTCTGGGGCAGAGAGTTCCACTGCTGAACGGCTCTCACAGTCAGGAAGTTCTTCCTCATGTTCAGGTGGAATCCCCTTTCTTGTAGTTTGAAGCCATTGTTCCGCGTCCTAGTCTCCAGGGAAGCAGAAAACAAGTTCGCTCCCTCCTCCCTATGACTTCTCCTCATGTATTTATACATGGCTCTCATCATGTCTCCTCTCAGCCTTCTCTTCTTCATGCTAAACATGTGCAGCTCTTTAAGCCACTCCTCATAGGGCTTGTTAGGAAGGTTGAGAACCACTGATCTGGAGGAAGGCTACATAAAAGAACATGGAGGTCTGGATTTGGCTCACAGGTCTTGAGTTTGACACATGTGCCTTAGGTGTTCCAGCATGGCCAACTTTATCGAAGGACATTTTAATCCAATCCACTGATACCCAAATGCACAAATGTCAAGCCCGCAAATGTGGAGCTCCAACTGTAATGACTTCCACATACTGAGCAGGCAAGAACATTCCTGGTGTCCCATGTTGAGGGAAAGCGAGATGGGCATCCGGACAACCGAGGAGGTACGTGGAGCATTTTAAATCTCCCATCACCTCGCAGGCCCGTAATTCTTTTTGCCAGGCCCATCAATAAAGGCTCCCAAGATGTCCACCCGGGCGCATGGCAAAACATTTCTCCTTTTAATAAGCACCGGAGCATGGCAGGCTCTTCCTCCTCGCTCCATTACATCACCATTATCAAAGTCGAAAGGAAATTAATTTTGTTTTCCAAAGGCTTGGCGATGGGGCCTGCTCTGCACTTGGCCTGACATCTGCTGTTTTCCTTCGTAGGTCATTCTCCAACGCCGGCTTTTTCCTCCTGACTTTCTTCTCATAACAGTTGATCATGCGGCGCTGTTTGCCAGGGAAATAAAACGTGCGGGGAGATTTCTCACCGGCCCTGTAAAAAACGTGCAAAGCTCACTCTAAAGCTGATAGTCATCGTCTATATTTCACTCTCAAAATAGTTTCGCTGCTTTCCAAAGGAAAAAAGAAGAAGACGGGAAAGGAGGAGGTGGAGGCCGGGGATGACTTCTCACCAAAGTCTGTCAAGCGCCCATAACCTCTCCTGCTCTTTGCTTGAAATTTATTACCCTCTCTGCTGCATTTTGTTTTAACAGATGGGCCTTTATCAGCAGGTTCTGTGGGCAGCCGACCAGTTTCCTCCAGGAATGGGGGAGTGCCTCTATTTACTTGGGCTCTTATCTCTGCACTCCAAGCTCTGTCCGGACCACAACATTCTCGGGAGTTTCGTTCTCCTTTATTGATACAGGCGATAAAACACAGAGGATCTTCTGTTCTCCCAAAGGCATCCACGGCGGCTTCTCAATAGCCTCCCTTGCATGTGTGGAGGGCCAACGGAGGAGGCGGTAGATGTCACCTCTCGATAGGCCTCTGTTCAGCTCCAGCAAACAGAGAGAATGCCCTCTTGGGGGATCTTGAAAGGAGAGCCACCTTCAAGCTTTCCGCAGTGTCGATGTTTAGCAAATTGTTGGTATGGGTCTCAGTTTTCCCCCTTACCAACCGACCTGCCATTGGAAGGGAGGAAACGGCACACAGCACCCTTGTTGCAACCGCTCCACCAGCTTACAGCAGAGATTCCCAAATTGTGCATTGCCAGTTTGCTACCAGGCACAATTCAAAGTGCTGGCTTTAGCCTATAAAGTAGGCTTGGGCGGTTTCGTTCGTTAATTTCGTAATTCGTTATTAATTCATATTTAAATTAGCTTACGATCCAATATTGAGCCATGCAGGACTACTGTGAGGAGTAATTAAAAATCGAAACAATTTTTCCAATTTATTTCGTATTGTTTCGTAATTATTTCCGTATGTCTGGTGCAAGTTTTAGTTGTTGTTTGTTTTATCAGTGATAAAAAATAAATTATCACACCAACAGTCAACAACAGAGGGAGAGGGAAGCTTCAGAAGTTCCCCCTGTCCCATTTGGAGGGTTTTTTAGCATATTGCGCAATCGCGTCCGCCATTAACGAATCGATTCGTAATTTTACGAAATTTCGTATATTTCGAACTTTTTAAAAGGAAAATTTCGGAATTCTTTAAAAAAACGAAACGCAAGGGCCCCCCTAAAAACGAAACGAGTTTAGAACCAAATTTTTCCGTGGTTACCCAAGCCTACTATAAAGCCCTAAACTATAAAGCCCTAAACCTGGGGGTTGGAACCCCTGGAAGGGTCACGAGGAGGTGTCAGAGGGGTCGCCAAAGACCATCAAAAAACACAGTATTTTCTATTGGTCATGGATGAAAAGTAATGTCTCCACCTTCGTAACTCCTCAACTTACCTGCGTGACCGCATCTCCGTCTATGAACCCACGCGCACCCTTCGTTCATCTGGAGAGGCCCTGCTTGCGATCCCACCTGCGTCGCAGGCGCGTTTGGTGGGGATGAGGGACAGGGCCTTTTCTGTGGTTGCCCCCCGACTTTGGAACACCCTCCCCAAAGACATCAGACTAGCACCCACATTGGCAGTCTTTAGGAAGAGTTTGAAGACCTGGCTATTCCGATGTGCCTTTCTGGAATAGGAAAACTTCAGCATTTGTCCCAGAAGCACTTTATTAGAATTTTAAGATTCTCTGCACATTGCACTTGCCCTGAAATCCAACATACCACCTGTCACACCCAGCACTTTTTAATTCTGTACCTATTACTTGGTCCAGCCCTAGTTTTTACTGTGTTATGGTGTAATGTTTTGTTGTTATTGCTTTATGTTTTTGATTTTGCTTTGAGTGTCTTTGTTTGCTGTTGTTGTGTTGAGGCCTTGGCCTTTGTAAGCCACATCGAGTCCTTCGGGAGATGCTAGCGGGGTACAAATAAAGTTAATAATAATAAAATAATAATAATAACAGATGGCAGTACTGGTATGCGCAGGTACTGGCTTGTCCAGTAGACTCTCCTCTACAGTTCCATTTTGGGAAGCCTTAGCATTGAACGGTTGTGTTGTTAAAGTGCAAAGTATGGAACCCTGCGCAGATGGTCGGTCAATGCAACTTAAGCAACGTGCAGTCATTGAATTCTTGACAGAAGGTGTCACCCCAAAGGAGATTCATCAGAGAATGCAAGCTGTTTATGGTGATTGTGTTGATGTAAGTACTGTGCAGTACTGTGAGTAAGTTTAAAGATGTTGAGGTGGGAACATCTGACTTGCGTGACAAACAAAGAGTTGGACGTCCTGTGACAGCAACCATCAAGTTTCACAAGCAAAAGGTTGTCAGATATTCCCATCTCAACATCTTTAAACTTACTCACCCAATGACGCACAGTACTCACATCAACACAATCACCATAAACAGCTTGCATTCTCTGATGAATCTCCTTTGGGGTGACACCTTTGCTGTCAAGAATTCAATGACTGCACGTTGACCAACTGTCTGCGCAGGGTTCCATACTTCGCACTTTAACAACACAACGTTCAATGCTAAGGCTTCCCACCAAAATGGAACTGTAGAGGAGAGTCTACTGAACAAGCCAGTACCTTCCGCATACGAGTTACGAAGGTGGAGGCATTACTTTTCATTCAAGCCTTGTTGTTAGCTCCAAGCACCTTTCCTATCAAGAATGGATTTCTTTTGACTTTAATAAACATATTATTTTTGATCCTATGAAGTTGTGGATCTGCAATCCTGTTCCATCCTGTTGAATGGAAACCAACCTTTACTCTTTACACATAAGTTTCTGCTGGTTATGAACTGTGTTTCTGGCACTCTGCTATATATTTTTGTGGAATCAACACCAGGTGAGGGTTATTTTGAGACTAAAAGCTCCTGATTCCCAATAATTTGGAAAAGTGGAAGGCAGCAAAGAAAGAGGAAGACTACCCTACCAACGGATTGGTTCAACTTCAGCCAAGTCCTACAGGGAAAACCAGCGGATCCCTAATCCATCTAAAACACAGACATGTGCTTTTCATCTCAAGAACAGACAAGCATCCCGAGCTCTGAGGATCACCTGGGAAGGAATCCCACTGGAGCATTGCAGCGCACCCAAATACCTGGGAGTCACTCTGGACCGTGCCTGACCTACAAGAAGCACTGCCTGAATATCAAGCAAAAAGTGGGTGCTAGAAACAATATCATATGAAAGCTTACTGGCACAACCTGGGGATCACAACCAGACACAGTGAAGACATCTGCCCTTGCGCTATGCTACTCTGCTGCTGAGTATGCATGCCCAGTGTGGAACACATCTCACCACACTAAAACAGTGGATGTGGCTCTTAATGAGACATGCCGCATTATCACGGGTGTCTGCGCCCTACACCACTGGAGAAATTACACTGCTTAGCCGGTATTGCACCACCTGACATCCGCCGGGAAGTAGCAGCCAATAGTGAAAGGACCAAGGCAGAGACATCTCCAGCTCATCCTGTTTGGGTATCAGCCAGCACGTCAACGACTTAAATCAAGAAATAGTTTTCTAAGATCTACAGAGACACTCGCTGGAACACCTCAGCAAGCGAGAGTCCAAAAGTGGAAGGCTCAAACCCAGAACCTCAATCAATGGCTGATACCAAATGAGAGACTCCCCCCTGGGCACACAAAAAACTGGGCGACTTGGAAGCCCCTGAACAGACTGCGCTCTGGCACCACGAGATGCAGAACCAAGCTTCAGAAATGGTGCCACAAAGTGGAATCCAAGTGTGGAGAAGAGCAAACCACAGACCACCTGCTGCAATGCAACCTGAGCACAAGGGAGGACCTTCTTGCGGCAACACCAGAAGCACTCCAAGTGGCCAGATACTGGTCAAAGGACATTTAATCAACTACCAAGCTTGCAAACTCTGTGCCTTTTGTATGTTTGTTTTATTGTTCTGTCAAAAATGTAATACAACTGTTTGGTTGCCTGACATGATAAATAAATACATAGCCAAGTCCTGAGTTTTCAAGACCTGATGGATGTCTTTCCCTCTTGGACATCTCCTGCTCATAAGTTCGCCATGAGTTGAGCCAACTTGACAGCCAAGAACCACAACAGGTGTGAGCAAACGGCAGAAACCTGATGCCTACTAACCAGGTGGATTTGGTGGGAGAGCTACAAGGAAATCCCTCCCTTTGGTGTCATTCTTGCTAAAGGTCTTGCTTGCCGTTTCTCAGATGTAAAGGCAACCCCACCCTGAAGCCACTGGAGAACGGAGCAGACAGGCGGAGAAATGAGGCTGCAAATCCCATCCCATCCAGCCTGGCCTTTGGCGTTGCTATGGAATGAGCGCATGCAGGAAACCCGGGTGCAGCAACAAGCATCTCACAACTGTTTCTAGGCTGGGTTTTACATCATACGCCGAGCGTATCAGGCTTCTTGGGAGTGTCCCCCAGCTGCAGAGCTTTCCTCCCATCTCCAGCCCCTTCGAGGGGTCCCCAGCCTTCTTTGTGTTACACTCCGCTCAGGACCATATGCCCTTCTGAAGTGCGGCCATGCTTCAATTACTTCATCTGCGTATAAATTTCATAGTTATTTGAAACACATGCAAAAAAACGCAGATACCAATGTACTCTAAAATTGATTAAATATCTGCCTCATTAAAGTATAAAACCTGCAGCGTAAGAGGCCTCGCTGGAGTCTTCACTTTGCATTAAGGCTGCTAACCTTGGCCAAGGAAAAGGCTGTTCTCATTTGGCTCAGGTTTAAGGGTGCCACATCTGTGCTGGAGCGCCTGGACGGGTTCCATGAGAAGCCGCATTGCAAGAAAGCTTGAGCGGAGTCACCACTGGCCCTATTCTCTCCTTTTGGCAGGGAAAGGGGAGCTCGGGGGTCTCCTCGGGAAAGATAGCATGGATCCAGACCATTGTGCAATCCTGAGGCTGTGGCAGAAGATTTACTGACCGGCACATAAAGCAAATGAGTCAGCCCGTCACGATCACTGAGAATAGAGCAAGCATGGGCCAACTCCAGGGTTCAATATTGTCTCCCATGTTGTTTAACAACTACATGAAGCCACTGGGGGAGATCATCCAGAGTTTTGGGGTGCGATGTCACGTGTACGCAGATGATGTCCAACTCTATCACTCCTTCCCACCTGCTACTAAGGAGGCTGTTCAGGTCCTGAACTGGTGCTTGGCTGCTGTGACGATCTGGATGAGGGCAAACAAATTGAAACTGAATCCAGACAAGACAGAGGTACTCCTGGTCAGTCGCAAGGCCAAACAGGGCATAGGGTTACAACCTGTGCTGGATGGGGTCACACTCCCCCTGAAGACACAGGTTCACATCTTGGGGGTGATCCTGGACTCACCACTGAGCCTGGAACCCCAGGTTTCAGCGATGACCAGGGGAGCATTTGCACAGTTAAAACTTGTGCACCAGCTGCGCCTGTACCTTAGGAAGTCTGACTTGGCCACAGTAGTCCACACTCTGGTTACATCCCATATAGACTACTGCAACGCGCTCTACATGGGGTTGCCTTTGAAGACTGTCCAGAAGCTTCAAATGGTCCAAGGAATGGCAGCCAGATTACTAAGGGAAGCAGCACTCAGGGAGCGTACAACTCCTCTGTTGTGCCAGCTCCACTGGCTGCCAGTTTGTCACTGGGTACAATTCAAAGTGCTGGCTTTAGCCTATAAAGCCCTAAATGGTTCTGGCCCAACTTACATATCTGAATGCATCTCCCCTTATGAACCATCTAGGACAGGGGTCCTCAAACTACTGCCCGGAGGCCAGATCCGGCCCACTGAGGGCATTTATCCAGCCCCCGAGAAGGAGGCCTCCCTCTCAGTGGACTCTGTCTTGGCTCTGTCTTGGCTCTTTCGTTCTTTCTGTCTCCCCCCTCACGCTCTCTCTCCCCGTTTCAGTCTCTCCCCCTTTCTACTCTTTTTCTTTCTCTTTCACCCTTCCACTTTCTCCCTCTTTTTTCTCTCCTTTTCTCCTCTTCTTTTTTTATATCCCTTTCTTCTTTTCTTTCTCTTTCTTCCTCCTCCTCGGAGATGAAAGACAGGGCCTTCTCAGTGATGGTCCCTCGGATGTGGAATGTCTTCCCTAGGGATATTATATTGGCCACCTCCCTTTTAACATTTCGGGAAAAAATCAAGACGTGGCTTTTGAACAAGCGTTTGCAAACGCAGAGTAACTGATACAGGAAACTGGAACGATTAGACAATGCGTCCAGACAACGTTTTTAACAAGGAGACACTATGAATTTATGTTTTATTGATTTGTTTAGTTTTTATTATATGTTATTTTTTAATTGTATTTATGACATTGTAAGCATTGGAGTCCTTGGTGGCGCAGAGGGTTAAACCCCTGTGCCGGCAGGACTGAAAACCCATAGGTCGCAGGTTCAAATCCAGGGAGAGCGCGGATGAGCTCCCCCTATTAGCTCCAGCTCCTCACGCGGGGTCATGAGAGAAGCCTCCCACAAGGATGTTAAAACATCACAACATCCGGGCATCCTCTGGGCAACATCCTTGCAGACGGCCAATTCTCTCACACCAGAAGTGACTTAAATATAATAAATAACATATAATAAAAACTAAACAAATCAATAAAACATAAATTCATAGTGTCTCCTTGTTAAAAACATTGTCCGGACTCATTGTCTAATTAAGTTTCTCAAGTTGCTCCTGACACGTCCAAAAACATTGTAAGAATTGAATTTTGCCCTGTTAACCACCTTGAATCGCCTGCGGGCTGAGAAATGTACAAATACAGTAAACAAAGAAAGAAAGAAAGAAAGAAAGAAAGAAAGAAAGAAAGAAAGAAAGAAACTTCAGCCCTCCAAGTATTTTGGACTTCAATTCCCACCATTCCTAACAGCCAGTAGGCTGTTAGGAATTGTGGGAGTTGAAGTCCAAAACACTTGGAGGGCCGAAGTTGGCCCATGTCTGCTCTAGGAAATTGCAGAAAAACTAAAGGGTAGCTTGGAAGTCTTGAAAGTACAGCCAGGATGGAAAGGGGTCTTTGTTATCCCTCCCCTAAATCAGCGTAAATCTCAGCTCTTCTCTGGAAAGCCCAAAATGAATTCTAAATTAACTTCCCTTGAGTCAAACTCCAATTTCCCTGGAACCTGGGTCCCTCAATAAAGTCCAGCCCGGAAGCGGTGATGGAAACCATAAGGAAGAGCAAAAGAGTTGCAAAATTAAATGGCCATTTCTTTTGCATGTGAAATTCGGTGTAAAAAACCTTTCCCTATAAATAGTTGCCCGTAAACACAACTGCAGGCAACGTATTTGGTAAATGCCAAGGTCAAAGGCCTTCCAATGTTTACAACCTTGTAAACTCAAAGGCAAGTAAATTTATGGTTTGAATGGGTTTCTGAGTATTGGCCACCAGTGTACGTTGCATGAGGGGCCTCATCAATTCCCTCTGTAGCTTTCCCAGGGTTGGAGGACCACCATTTTCTTGTAATTTGAGGTTTAACCTTTTGAATCCATTTCACCAAAAAGGAGTGAGTGCTTTACTATGTCAGTTGTTACTGCTAGAACTTACAGTCGGCCCTCCACATTTGCAGATTTGACTTTTGTGGATTTGGCTTTTGCAGGTGTGTTTATTTATGAATTTGATTTAAAATGTCCTCTCCACTGCAAAATGAAGAGCCAGTTTGGGGGTCCTTCTGGACTCAGTGCTAACACTTGATGCTCACTCAGGTGTTGGCGGTAGCCAGGAGAGACTTTGCAAGTTAAAGTTTGTGTGCCACATGCGACTGTACCTTGAGAAGTCTGACTTGACCATGGTGGTCCATGCCTTAGTTACCTCAAGACTGGACTACTGTAATGCACTCTACATAGGGCTGCCCTTGAAGACGGCTCGGAAACTACAGCTGGTGCAAAGGTCGGTGGCCAGATCGTTAACTGCAACTAGTTACAGGGAGTGGTCAATCCCCCTGTTCAAACAGCTCCACTGGCTACCAATAAGTTTCCGGTCCCAATTCAAGGTGTAGGTTATTACCTATAAAGCTCTAAATGGTTCAGGACCTGCTTATCTTCGTGACCATATCCTCCTCTACGAGCCCACATGGTCTCTAAGATGTTTCGAGGATGCTCTTCTCTCGCTCCTACGCCCACCTCAGACACGGTTGGTGGGGACGAGAGAAAGGGCATTCTCGGTGGTAGCCCCGCGGCTCTGGAACTCCCTCCCCAGGGGGATTAGGTTGGCACCCTCCCTATCCACACTCCGTAAGGAACTAAAGATGTGGATGTTTCGTTGTGCATTCGATTGACAACTCCTTTGACAGATGGTCTCTAACCATGACCTGAATTCAAATTCCTATTTTTGATTACTACATTTTTAGGTTAAGCTGAAATTGTTCTGTTTAATTGCTCTATAACTATTCTACTAAATGTTCTATCCACTTTATTGACCAGCCTATCCTTTAACTCGTTTCACATATTGTCCCGTCCCCCCCAAAATGAGTCTGTTGTTGCTTATGATGTTGTTTATTATTGTTTATGCTGTTTTATGCTATTTTAATATGATATTTCTGTTTTTAATTGTATGTTGCCTTGGGCTTGGCCCCATGTAAGCCGCCCCGAGTCCCCTCGGGGAGATGGAGGCGGAGTAGAAAAATAAAGTTCTTCTTCTCCTTCTCCTTCTCCTTCTTCTCCTTCTTCTTCTTCTTCCTCTTCTTCTTCTTCTCCTCCTTATTCTTCCTCCTCCTCTTCTTCTTCTTCTCCTCCTTCTTCTTCTCCTCCTTCTCCTCCTCCTCCTCCTCCTCCTTCTTCTTCTTCTTCCTAGAGCAGTGTTTCTCAACCTGGGGGTCGGGACCCCTGGAGGGGTCGCAAGGGGTGTCAGAGGGGTCACCAAAGACCATCAGAAAACACAGTATTTTCTGTTGGTCATGGGGTCTCTGTGTGGGAAGTTTGGCCCAATTCTATCATTGTTGGGGTTCAGAATGCTCCTTGATTGTAGGTGAACTATAAATCCCAGCAAGTACAACTCCCAAATCTCAAGGTCAATTTCCCCAAAACCCCACAAGTGTTAACATTTGGGCATATGGAGTATCCGTGCCAAGTTTGACCCAGATCCATCATTGTTGAGTCTAGAGTGCTCTCTGGATGTAGGCAAACTTCAACTCCCAAACTCAAGGTCAATGCCCACCAAACCCTTCCAGTATTTTCTGTTGGTCATGGTAGGTCTGTGTGCCAAGTTTGGTTCAATTCCATCATTGTGGGGTTCAGAATGCTCTTTGATTGTAGGTGAACTATAAATCCCAGCAACTACAACTCCCAAATGCCAAAATCAATCCCCTCGCCAACCCCACCAGTATTCAAATTTGGGCATACCGGGTATTTGTGCCAAATTTGCTCCAGTGAATGAAAATACATCCTGCAGATCATTATTTACATGGCGATTCATAATGTTAGGGTTATGGTTGGGGGTCACCACAACATGAGGAACTGTATTAAGGGGTCGCGGCATTAGGAAGGTTGAGAACCACTGTCCTAGAGAGATTACCTCCTTAGGAATCTCTAGATTTCTCTTATGGTCTTATGGTCAACCTCTGGCAAAAGTTGACCATAGATCTATGATGAAAGACTTAGGACCCCATCCCATGGTGAAATTGCATACATATGATATCCCATGCTTCCCATCCCATGATACTCCCTGGCTTCATCGATCGCCAGGCATATCATCAGCGGTTTCTTTGTCGTTGGATAGGGAAATCACCTGAATTCATGAGCTCCCGCAGTGTTCCCGTTTTTGCCATCAGAATGACATGTACTTGTGGCCATTTCCAGGTCCTTGTTTTCTCTTTTTGTATCCTGCCACCCATAACTGATGTTCCAGTTAGCAGGGAAGAAAACCATTGTCACCTACATTCTTCGTATATATGGGAAAGGGGAAATGCCACTATTCCACCAACTCAAATGATCAACATGTGTAATATGTCATCTATTTCCCTTTCATCAGTGACGAGTGGGTTAAACCCCTATGCAGGCAGGACTGGAGACCAACAGGTCACAGGTTTGAATCTGGGGAGAGTGCAGATGAGCTCCCTCTATCAGCTCCAGCTCCTCATGCGGAGTCATGAGAGAAGCCTCCCACAAGGATGATAACACATCAAACCATCCAGGCATCCCAAGGACAACATCCTTGCAGACGGCCAATTCTCTCACACCAGAAGCGACTTGCAGTTTCTCAAGTCGCTCCTCACATGACCAAAAAAACCCAAAAACAACGAAGTGACGAGTGATTTTGCATAGAGGTATGGGCACATATGGTGGTTATGTTTTGAAACACGCCACCAAAATCATGCTGACTCTTCTTCATGAGAAAATGTGTACAGGCAACTCCCAAGTTACAAACATCCGACTAACAAATGACTCCTAGTTAAAAACAGGGATGAGACAAAAGGAAGTGAAAAAAAATCTATCCCTCGGAAGGGAAATTCACTTCTCAAAGAGGAGTTTTCATGGGGAAAAGGGGTCTCCATTGAAGCTTTAACACCAATTCTTATTTCCACAACATGCCAAATTTTTCAAAATCCAGTTATCACAGGGACAGAAAGTAAGGGGAAATCTTCTAAACAGGGGCACAGACAGCAAAACAAAGGCTTATGTATGTATGTATATATGTATGTATGTATGTATGTATATTATTATTATTATTATTATTATTATTATTATTATTATTATTATTATTTCCCCCTCAGGTTAAGTGGCTGAGGGGGGAAAGGAAAAGGCCTGGGGCTGTTAGGAATTGTGGGAGTTGAAGTCCAAAACACCTGGAGGGCCAAAATTTGTCCATGCCTTCTGTAAACAGTGCTAGAAAAACAATATATATATATATATATATATATATATATATATATATATATATTACAGAGACAGAAGGAGAAGAGCAGAGTCTGCAATGGTGCACATGCTCAAATGTGTGCTAGGATGAGAGAAAATCCGGTCTCCCTCAAACAGTGGCCCCTAAACATTTAAAACAGTTTTAAAACTCTTTTTGGAAACACAATGTGGACTTGGAAGCCAACCATATAAATTAAATCTGCAAATCAAAGCAGAAACTCGCAGGTGGTTCTGTGATGCTTCCTGGAGGAAACTAGTATCGCTGACCGATACGTACAGATCGCACCTCTTCATAGAGAATGTTTGCGATTGCTGGAGCAAAATCTAATCTTTCCTCTGGTATTTTAATAGGAGGTCAAGGAATGCGTTTCCTGATTTAATCCAGACAAAATTCTGAATAAGTCGCTGTTTGGAGAAATTAATCCCTATCACTTTTAGCTGTCTCGGGTTCTAACAAGTCAATGTGGAAAGCACACTGCAGAAAGCCTAAAACTACAGAGTCCAGGTTTCCTTCAGTTCCACTCTTCCTTACTTTGAGAAAGAATCTCCTGCTGTGGAAACCTGGTACGGTGCTAGTCGGCCACATACCAGATCAATGGGGCAATACGCCCGTTCTGGTTTTTAGTCTGAACATTAACGTTACTACCTGATACACAGACTACCTGATGCACAGATTCACCCCCTTTAGCTTAAAGAACTAGGATCATCACATTGGACAGCTCCCTTGAAGTTCACAGTAAAACCCAGAACAGATTCCCAGATCATGTTGAGGAATGAGACAGCTTCCTGTTTTTTATTTACTAGCGGTCCCCTGCCATGCAGTGCTGTGGCCCAGTCTGGTGATCTGGAAAATAAAGTAATGAGAAAGCGTTGGTTTGTAAGATATGTAATTTCTTTATGCTTGTGGGTAAACAGTATTTCTTGTTTCTTTGTCAGCATTGATGTAGAGATTGTCTGTTTTCTCTACTCTGGAATATGCAACATATAATTGTTCTTCTTTAAAGGCCCCTTTCAAATCTATGATATTGTCATATGCATATGTGTGTGTGAATCATATACAGCAGGGGTAGGGAACCTTTGGCCCTCCAGCTGTGGTGGACTTTAACTCCCACAATTCCTTGAGGCTCGGCATTATTTATTTATTTATTTATTTATTTATTTATTTATTTACTCCTTTTGTATACCGCCTATATCAGCCAACAAGGCGACTCTAAGCGGTTTACAGTAAAAAAGTGCAACATTGAACAATGCATGTGACAGACATCCACAAACAATACACATAACGTCATCACGCCTCGAATAAAATCAGATCCAAATCTCATAGTCATTTTACCATTCCTTGTTCAGTATGCATTGGGCCAAGGTAAGCCTTTGGGGCGAATGCCGAGCCTCAAGGAATTGTGGGAGTTGAAGTCCACCACAGCTGGAGGGCCAAAGGTTCCCTACCCCTGATATACAGTATATCTCTATGGCTGGATTGCTCTTTGTCAGGAGAGTTTTGATTATGTTTTCTTGCCCTGGTTAAGGGAGTTGGACTGGATGGCCTTCAGGCAGCATTTCTCAACTTGGAGGTCAGGACCTCGGGGGGGGGGGGGAGTGTCAGAAGAGTCACCAAAGACCACCAGAAAACACAGTTTTTTCTGTTGGTCATGGGAGGTTCTGTGTGGGAAGTTTGGCCCAATTCTATTGTTGGGGGGTTCAGAATGCTCTTTGATTGTAGGTGAACTATAAATCCCAGCAACTACAACTCCCAAATGTCAAGGTCTATTTTCCCCAAACTCCACCAGTGTTCATTTGGGAATATGGAGTATTCATGCCAAGTTTGGTCCAGATCCATCATTGTTTGAGTCCACAGTGCTCTCTGGATGTAGGTGAACTACAACTCCAAAACTCAAGGTCAATGCCCACCAACCCTTCTAGTGCTTTCTGTTGGTCATAGGAGTCCTGTGTACCAAGTTTGGTTCAATTCCATCGTTGGTGGGGTTCAGAATGCTCTTTGATTGTAGGTTTATTATAAATCCCAGTAACTACAACTCCCAAATGACAAAATCTTTTTTTGAGTGATGGTCACTCCTTGGGTTAGTAGATGTCTTGCGGCCACATTTGGTGGCAATTGTCCAGTGGTTTATGAGTTATGATGTTACTCAAAACAAAAAGAGCATTTTTATATAGATGTATTTATTTACTTACTTACTTCATGTATATCCCACCTTTCTTTGCCTCAGGGGACTCAAGGAGGCTTACAACTTGCTCCAGAACCTTTTGATGAAAGAATTGATTCAAACTGCAAGAAAGGAGATTCCAAATGAACAATTGGGAAGAATGTCGTGGAGGCAAGAGTGTGGAATATGCTACCGGGAAGTGTTGTGGAATCATCTTCTTTTGAGGTTTTTAAACAAAGACTTTCTGGTGGGCTCTGGTTGTGTCTTTTGGCCTCACAGAAGGCGATTACACTGGATGGCCCTTAAGGTCTCTTCCAGCTTTATGATTCCATGTTTCGCAATCACTCTGACATTGCAAGTCGCTTCTGGTCACTCGATCTACAGAGACACTCGCTTGAACACCTCAGCAAGCAAGAGTCTAAAAGTAGCAGGTTAAAACCCAGCAGCTCAATCAATGGCTGATACCAAATGAGAGACTCCCCCCTGGGCACACAGAAGACTGGGTGACTTGGAAGGCACTGAACAGACTGCGCTCTGGCACCACGAGATGCAGAGCCAACCTTAAGAAATTGGGCCACAAAGTGGAATCCACGTCATGCGAGTGTGGAGAAGAGCAAACCCCAGACCACCTATTACAATGCAACCTGAGCCCTGCCACGTGTACAATGGTGGACCTTCTTATAGCAACACCAGAGGCACTCCAAGTGGCCAGCTACTGGACATTTAATAGAATGCCAAGTTTGCAAACTTTGTGGTTTTTTTAAATACAACTGTTTGTTTCGCTCCTGATACAATAAATAAATAAATACTGACATTGCACCCACTGTCCATTCCAGATATTTCCAGTGAATGTTCTAGGCCAGGGCATCTCAATTGTTTGATATGGTGAAGCAGTATCTTCTCTCCCCCTTACAATGAGCCCCCTTGTGGGGAGAAGGGCGGGATAGAAATATACGAAATAAATAAAATATTTGCATCTATTGACCGCAATCACTCCTTTTTCCCCCCTGGAAGCTTTCCTGGACCATTGATCGGCTCATGCACCAGCAACAGAACATGCAGCAACCCTTGTAGTCCCATTGTCATATGATCACATGAAGGGACTATAGATGCTGCATTTACAGCACAAAGCTCATTTCTTTTCCTTTGTGTCTTTGCACTTTTCAAAAGGGATTTTGCAAGAAGTAAAGTGTGGCAAAGTACAACCGCAGCCAAGGTCCCGCTTGAGCTATTTAATCCAGCCTGGCAAACCTGCAAATACAAATTGTCCCTTCCTTGGCATGAAATCTGGACCTGCTTCAAGCCCCATCCACGCTGCTGTATAAAATCCCATGTTATCGGCTTTGAACTAAGTTCTTGTGGGTTTTTTCGGGCTATAGAGCCATGTTCTAGAGGCATTTCTCCTGACGTTTCGCCTGCATCTATGGCAAGCATCCTCAGAGGTAGTGAGGTCTGTTGCAATTAGGACAATGGGTTTATATATCTGTGGAATGGCTGGAGTGGGGCAAAGAGCTTTTCTCTGCTGGAGCTAGGTGTGAATGTTTCAACTGACCACCTTCATTAGCATTTGAAGACCTGGCTGAGCCTGGGAAAATCTCTTGCTGAGAGGTGTTAAGATGTGCCTGGTTGTTTCCTCTCTGTTGTTTTGCTGTTGTAATTTTAGAGTTTTTTAATACTGGTAGCCAGATTTTGTTCATTTTCATGGTCTCTTCCTTTCTGTTGAAATTGTCCACATGCTTGTGGATTTCAATGGCTTCTCTGTGTAGTCTGACATGGTAGTTGTCAGAGGGGTGCAGCATCTCTGTTTTTATTAATTACATGAGTTCCACAGACATCTCCATCAGATCCACCATACCACAGAGTGTGGTCCAGCATTTTGCCTGCATCTAAGACGTTTCGCCATAGATGCAGGCGAAACGTCAGGAGAAATGCCTCTAGAACATGGCTCTATAGCCCGAAAAAAACCCACAAGAACCTAGTGATTCCAGCCATGAAAGCCTTCGACAAGGCTTTGAACTAATTTCTATATATCAGTGTGGACCCATCGTGGATTATCTGCCTTGATATTCTGGGTTATATGGCTGGGTGGAAGATCCCTAACTCACATCAAGAATTGCAGCTGTGTAAAAAGCCCTTGTTTGGTTGTCTGTTGTGTTTGCTGGGCAGCATGTCTTGCTCTGCAGGTACAAGCATTCCTGGGGGATACGAGCAGAAGTCGAGGTAATCAACATATTTGTTTCATTACGACCTCTTTAAACGCGTAAAAAAATTCTTTATTAAAAAAAGGAAAAACCCAGCCCAACCAACTGTAAGCTGACCTCCAGCCAAAGTACACATTAATTATCCAGCTTAAGTCAGGCGGATGCTCAAGGAAAAGGGAGATAAAGTTACCCTCAGCTGGATACTTTGTAGTTAGCACAAATGTAATATAAAGCGTACCAGAGTTTGTCAAGTGTCTGTCTGGATTTTCAGTTTTCATTAGTGCTCTAATTAAAACCACATTTCGCGACGATATTACCTATAACAAGAAAGGAATGAGGAATGAGGTTGTCAAGGTCAGCCACTCGCTGCTCTTTAGGCTGAGGATCTGCAGGCCACGGGCTGGGCTTCGGGGGAAGGCAAGCACGCCACGAAAAGAAAGCCCTTGTGCTGGTCAAAAAGGACGGAGCCCTAAGCTCACTTCCTTCCAGTCACCCACAGAACATGTTTATCAGAATGGCCAAGGTGAGAGAGGTGGAAGCGGACAGCCGACAGGCGGAAACGGAGGGCTTCCTGGACCCACGTCTTATGACCCTTGGACTCAACAAGGAGGGACAGACCGGGCTTGCTTTGGGCTGGTCTTACTAGGAGCTTGCCCCTACAACTCATTTTGGATCAGCAATGAAAGCTGTAGACAACAGGGCATTGTCACCGCTGGAGAAAAAGAAGGAGATGTATACTCCATGTGTATACTCCACTAGCTGTTAGGAATTGTGGGAGTTGAAGTCAAAAACACTGGGAGGGCCCAAGTTTGTTCATGGCTTATCTACACTGTATTATTACACTATGTAACACTATTTTTGTTTCTGGGTTATAGATGTCATTTCCAAATTGGTTCTATCATGCAAACGTAGAAAAAGTTTATTAAACTGCAAAAACTTTGTGCGGGAGGGCCATCCTGCTATAGCACATTTTGCTCTAGTTTTTCAATGAGTCTCAACCAATTCAACATAGTTTGTGGTGGTCACAAAAATGAAGTAGAACTGCTACTTTCAAAGTAAAGCCTGCACAGTTAAACAGGAAATGATACTTTCAAGCCAGGAACAAAACTATACTATGTAACAAATTTTTTCAAATTTTGTTACATAGTATAGTAATAGTAGTAGTAATCATCATCATCATTTGTGGCTATTTCTTTCCATCCTCCCTTTTTCTCATACACTTTATCCCCTTCTTTCTCTTCTTTGTTTCTTTCCTTCTTCCCTTTGCATTTCCTTGGGCCCAAACAGGTTTAAACCCACAATGATCTGAAATTATCATTATTATTTGTAATAGCAATAGTAGTATATTTTTATATACCATTTTGATTTCTCTAAAAGAGACTGAAGCAATTTAAGTTGGACAATGAAGGGTCTGTGTGCCAAATTTGGTCATTTAATGTTGCAAGGACTGTGAGAAAGAAAGAAAAATTTGTAAAGGATGAGATACATGCCAATGGGGGAGAAATCCATAATGGGCCAAGACGTGGTCGTAGATCACTTCCTTGATAAGAATCTTTGTTTTCTAAACCTTCTGATACTTCCCTATGGCTCCTAGAAGAAACAATCTTGAGATAGTAATGAGATTTAAGATAGGAATGGGTGCTGGTGATAGCAATCCTGGCAGAACCATCCTGAGGGAATGAAGGCACATATTTGCCAAGTGAAGTACTACTACCATCCTTTGGGATTTAAGGTTTGAGAATCAAAGCTGTGCTATGAAATATGTAGGTGGAGAAGGATATTATTCCCACTACATCAAAGAATTCTTTGCACAGCCCAGCTAAAGATTAAGCACTTTCTCAAATGGATTACAATGAGAAAGGTCCCAACTTCTTGTTGTCTGTCTTCTTCTTATCCAACTTTAGATTGACTCACCTAAAATAGTCTAAATCTTTATTCATTTGGAAGTCTTCACTTGGACCAGTACCTTCCAACAAAGAATATCAAACACATATAAAACACTGTGAATGTAGCATTTGATTTTGAACACTTTTTTCTTCTGTAACAACATGCTGGCCAAAAGAATGGATGAAAGAACACTGTTTCTAAAACCTTGATTAAATTATTTATTTACTTATATAAATATAAATAGAGGAATAGCAGAAAAGGTACTATTGTATCCCTTCCAAGTTTGGGTCTGGTCCTAGATTTTTAAGAACATGGCATTTCATTGAAAAGCTAAAGAATGATGCTGAAATGTTTATTTGAGATGTCAGTCTCTTTTAAAACCATTATTTTAGAAGGAACTTACATTTATAAGGCAAAGGTGCCCTCTAGTGTTAAAGGAATATTGTTGCTTCTGGAATTAGTCCCAACTGGGTGCATCCACTCTGCAGAATTAATGCAGTTTGAGGCCACTTAGAATCATAGAATCAAAGAGTTGGAAGAGACCTCATGGGCCATCCAGTCCAACCCCATTCTGCCAAGAAGCAGGAATATTGCATTCAAATCACCCCTGACAGATGGCCAACCAGCCTCTGTTTAAAAGCTTCCAAAGAAGGAGCCTCCACCACACTCCGGGGCAGAGAGTTCCACTGCTGAACGACTCACAGTCAGGAAGTTCTTCCTCATGTTCAGATGGAATCTCTTTTCTTGTAGTTTGAAGCCATTGTTCCATTGCGTCCTAGTCTCCAGGGAAACAGAAAACAAGCTTTCTCCCTCCTCCCTGTGACTTCCTCTCACATATTTATACATGGCTATCATTATAATTGCCATGGCTTTATAATATGGAAGCATAAGGAGTTGTAGTTTTACAAGGTCATTTTGGGATGGATAGACAGAAAATAGACACAGAGAGGGGGGAATTATATTACTTTTAGCACTGAGTTAGTATTTACATATAATGTTATAATGCTCTTCAAGAATAACTGATAGGTCTGCATCCAGGATTTATGTCTGAGTTGACATGTCATGCAGAGGATTGTGTTTCTAATTTAAATACCCATTATCAGCCTGTCTGGAAATAAATGTGCGCCTAAGATTTGTTCACTCACCCTGTGCCTTTCAGACACATATTTTTCCCCTTCACTAGTTGCGATCTCTTGCACCAAATGCACAAAGATCAGAAATGCAATCCATCAGACTATTAATATCTCATTCTCTCTCTTTCTAGATACACACACACACACACTTCTGAAAGCAAACCATAGGCTTGTTAGGCAGGAAATCATAGTCCCAGGGATTCTGTCCCTGTCTCTTCTCATAATGAAAGCTGGAGTAGAATTTTTTTTGTTTGTTTAGTGTATATAAAAATGTTTTGGAGGAGAGGTTTATCTTGTTAAGCCTCTGTAGTTGTTGTTGTTTTGGTTGTTGTTGTTCTGCTTTCTAAGATCCAAAATGTTTTGTATTCCACTTAGGATTGCCAGAAAGAAAACTGAGGAAAACATCTGCACCTTTTGGTTGTGCAAAAAGGAGAATTTCATTAAGTATTTATGGCTCTAAGATTAGCAAAACCTCCTGAAATCTTTCAGAATTTCATGATGGTTCCCAGGTTGCATGATGAGCAAAACCTCCTGAACTCTCCTCTGTTTTGTTGTTCTTAACTGCCTTCAAGTTAACTTCAATGTATGGCAACCTCCAAGTCATTCTATCCTCAGGCTTCCTTTGCTGAGTCCATCCGTCTGGAACACAGTCTTCCTCTTCCTTCTGCCTTCTACCTGACCAGGGATTTTCTGGATTAACTTTTGAAATATCTTAGAAAACTATTTCTTGATTTAAGTCGTTGGCGTGCTGGCTGATACCCAAACAGAGGATGGTTGGCTCTGCATCTTGTGGTGCCAGAGTGCAGTCTGTTCAGCGCCTTCCATGTCACCCAGTTTTCGTGTGCCCAGGAGGGAGTCTGTCATTATCAGCCATTGATTGAGGGTCTGGGTTTGAGTCTGCCACTTTTGGACTCTGGCTTGCTGGGGTGTTCTAGCGATTGTCTCTGTAGATCTTAGAAAACTATTTCTGGATTTAAGGTGTTGGCGTGCTGGCTGATACCCAAACAGAAGGTTGCTCTGCATCTCGTGGTGCCAGAGCGCAGTCTGTTCAGCGCCTTCCAAGTCGCCCAGTCTTCTGTGTGCCCAGGGGGGAGTCTCTCATTTGGTATCAGCCATTGGTTGAGGTTCTGGATTTGAGCCTGTCACTTTTGGACTCTTGCTTGCTGAGCTGTTCCGAGTGTCTCTGTAGGTCTTAGAAAACTATTTCTTGATTTAAGTCGTTGGCGTGCTGGCTGATACCCAAACAGAGGATGGTTGGCTCTGCATCTTGTGGTGCCAGAGTGCAGTCTGTTCAGCGCCTTCCAAGTCGCCCAGTTTTTTGTGTGCCCAGGAGGGAGTCTGTCATCCAATCTCAGCCATTGATTGAGGTTCTGGGTTTGAGCCTGCCACTTTTGGACTCTTGCTTGCTGGGGTGTTCCAGCGAGTGTCTCTGTAGATCTTAGAAAACTATTTCTTGATTTAAGTCGTTGGCGTGCTGGCTGATACCCAAACAGAGGATGGTTGGCTCTGCATCTTGTGGTGCCAGAGCACAGTCTGTTCAGCGCCTTCCAAGTCGCCCAGTTTTCTGTGTGCCCAGGAGGAAGTCTCTTCTCATCCAATCTCAGCATTGATTGAGGTTCTGGATTTGAGCCTGCCACTTTTGGACTCTCGCTTGCTGAGCTGTTCCAGCGAGTGTCTCTGTAGATCTTAGAAAACTATTTCTTGATTTAAGTCGTTGGCGTGCTGGCTGATACCCAAACAGAGGATGGTTGGCTCTGCATCTTGTGGTGCCAGAGTGCAGTCTGTTCAGCGCCTTCCAAGTCGCCCAGTTTTTTGTGTGCCCAGGAGGGAGTCTGTCATCCAATCTCAGCCATTGATTGAGGTTCTGGGTTTGAGCCTGCCACTTTTGGACTCTTGCTTGCTGGGGTGTTCCAGCGAGTGTCTCTGTAGATCTTAGAAAACTATTTCTTGATTTAAGTCGTTGGCGTGCTGGCTGATACCCAAACAGAGGATGGTTGGCTCTGCATCTTGTGGTGCCAGAGTGCAGTCTGTTCAGCGCCTTCCAAGTCGCCCAGTCTTCTGTGTGCCCAGGGGGGAGTCTCTCATTTGGTATCAGCCATTGGTTGAGGTTCTGGATTTGAGCCTGTCACTTTTGGACTCTTGCTTGCTGAGCTGTTCCGAGTGTCTCTGTAGGTCTTAGAAAACTATTTCTTGATTTAAGTCGTTGGCGTGCTGGCTGATACCCAAACAGAGGATGGTTGGCTCTGCATCTTGTGGTGCCAGAGTGCAGTCTGTTCAGCGCCTTCCAAGTCGCCCAGTTTTCTGTGTGCCCAGGAGGGAGTCTCTCATCTTCAGCCATTGATTGAGGTTCTGGGTTTGAGCCTGCCACTTTTGGACTCTCGCTTGCTGAGGTGTTCCAGCGAGTATCTCTGTAGATCTTAGAAAACTATTTCTTGATTTAAGTCATTGGCGTGCTGGCTGATACCCAAACAGAGGATGGTTGGCTCTGCATCTTGTGGTGCCAGAGTGCAGTCTGTTCAGCGCCTTCCAAGTCGCCCAGTTTTCTGTGTGCCCAGGGGGAGTCTCTCATTATCAGCCATTGATTGAGGCTCTGGGTTTGAGCCTGCCACTTTTGGACTCTCGCTTGCTGAGGTGTTCCAGCGAGTGTCTCTGTAGATCTTAGAAAACTATTTCTTGATTTAAGTCGTTGGCGTGCTGGCTGATGCCCAAACAGAGGATGGTTGGCTCTGCATCTCGTGGTCATATAGGCCGAAAAACCTACAAAAACCCAGTTATTCTGGCCATGAAAGCCTTGGACAATCAATAAATTTCACTTTAAACATCATTATGTGGAATTCTGGGCTTTGTAGTTTAGACTGGCCACTCTCTTGAGAAGTCTCCTTCCTGAACTGCAAATCCCTTCACTCATTAACCCTCAAAGTAGAACAGAAACGCTTTAACTGAGGAGTTGTCAGGTACAGGGAGGAAACCAAAACAGCGCCTCAGAGTCACCATCCAATAAGAAGCCTCCTTTCAAGTCCGAGAACGAAAACCAGGAGGAGGGGTAAATATCCCGCGTCTCCTGATAGGCTGAGTGGCAAAAGAGTTCCAGATTCCCCGCCCCGCCTACGCTGGAAACCGTTGGTGGAGATCAACGGTCAGCGCATTTTTGAAAAAGGCAGATGGCGCGGGCGCGCGCCTCCGAGGTGAGGCGGGAGCTGCCGTTTCCTAGCAACGCAGAGGGCAGGAGGGGAGCAGCCAATCACGTCGTCCTTGCTTGGATATTTTTTTTGGCGGGAGATTCGTCCTGTTTATCACTCTCTTTACCTGAGCCTGGCAAGTTCATTTCAAAGTGTGGATGCAAAGAAACTAAAAGCCCTTCCACTCAGCCCTATATCCCAGAATATCCTGGCAGAAAATCCCATAAGATCTGAGTGTGGACTCAGATAATTTTATTTATTTATTTATTTGTCCTGTCAGGACAACCTTACTTACTTACTTAGGCGATCCCTCGTTGAACGAGTAAGATGGTCTTCCATTATGCATTTCCTTGTGGGTTTGTAGGTGGCTGTGGAGCCCTATTCTTGACCCGCATCTTCTCCCACAGTGAGGGCATTGGTTTCCAGGTGGAAGGCGGTCCCGGTCGGTGTTGGCTTGACGCGCCTTCCTCCTGGCACGTTTCTCTCTTTCACCCTCCACTCGTGCCTCCTCAAATTCTGCAGCACTGCTGGTCACAGCTGACCTCCAGCTGGAGCGCTCAAGGGCCAGGGCTTCCCAGTTCTCAGTGTCTATGCCAGAGATTTTAAGGTTGGCTTTGAGGCCATCTTTAAATCTCTTTTCCTGTCCTCCCAACATTCCGTTTTCCATTCTTAAGTTCAGAGTATCAGTATCAGCCAGCACGCCAACGACTTAAATCTAGACATAGTTTTCTAAGATCTACAGAGACACTCGCTGGAACACCTCAGCAAGCGAGAGTCCAAAAGTGGCAGGCTCAAACCCAGCACCTCAACCAAATGGCTGATACCAAATGAGAGACTCCCTCCTGGGCACACAGAAGACTGGGCGACTTGGAAGGCATTGAACAGACTGCGCTCTGGCACCACGAGATGCAGAGCCAACCTTCAGAAATGGGGCTACAAAGTAGAAATCCTCGACATGCGAGTGTGGAGAAGAGCAAACCACTGACCACCTGCTGCAATGCAACCTGAGCCCTGCCACATGCACAATGGAGGACCTTCTTGCAGCAACACCAGAAGCACTCCAAGTGGCCAGCTACTGGTCAAAGGACATTTAATCAACTACCAAACTCACAAATGTTTGTATTTTTCTGTTTGTTTGCTTTGTTTTGTTAGAAATGTAATATAATGGAGTGGTTGCTCTGACACGACAAATAAAAAAAGTTCAGAGTAGAGCAACTGCTTTGGGAGACGGTGGTCAGGCATCCGGACAACATGGCCGGCCCTGCGGAGTTGATAGCAGAGGACCATTGCTTCAATGCTGGTGGTCTTTGCTTCTTCCAGCACGCTGACATTTGTCCACTTGTCTTTCCAAGAGATTTGCAGGATTTTCCGGAGGCAGCGCTGATGGAATCGTTCCACGAGTTGCATGTGACGTCTGTAGACAGTCCACGTCTCACAGGCATATAGCAGGGTTGGGAGGACAATAGCTTTATAGACAAGCACCTTGGTATCCCTACGGATGTCCTGGTCCTCAAACACTCTCTGCTTCATTCGGAAAAATGCTGCACTCGCAGAGCTCAGGCGGTGTTGTATTTTGGTGTCGATGTTGACTTTGGTGGAGAGGTGGCTGCCAAGGTAGTGGAAATGGTCAACATTTTCTAATGTTACACCATTAAGCTGTATCTCTGGCATTGGGGAGGGGATGGCTGGTGACTGCTGGAACAGCACTTTGGTTTTCAATAGGTAGGGGAGATATGGTGAAGAATGAACATGTTGTGAACCGGTCCGAATCCCTCTTTGAAGGTGAGAGGGTCGGTATATAAAACCTCGAAATAAATAATAATGAGAGGATTCCTTTTATTGTGCTGTTAAAGCTTCAGTTATTCGCTTCAATGCTGGTGGTCTTTGCTTCTTCCAGCACGCTGACGTTTGTCCGCTTTATAGCTTTATAGACAAGCACCTTGGTATCCCTATGGATGTAGGGATACCCTATCCCTACGGTCCTTGCAAACCGTCAGGACATCCAGTCATATTATATTACATTTCTAACAGAACAAAGCAAACAAACAGATAGAATACAAAATTTGTGAGTTTGGTAGTTGGTTAAATGTCCTTTGACCAGTATCTGGCCACTTGGAGTGCTTCTGGTGTTGCTGCAAGAAGGACCTCCATTGTGCATGTGGCAGGGCTCAGGTTGCATTGCAGCAGGTGGTCAGTGGTTTGCTCCTCTCCGCACTCGCATGTCGTGGATTCCACTTTGTGGCCCCATTTCTTGAGGTTGGCTCTGCATCTCGTGGTGCCAGAGCGCAGTCTGTTCAGCGCCTTCCAAGTCGCCCAGTCCTCTGTGTGCCCAGGAGGGAGTCTCTCATCTGGTATCAGCCATTGATTGAGGTTCTGGGTTGGAGCCTGCCACTTTTAGACTCTTGCTTGCTGAGATGTTCCAGCGAGTGTCTCTGTAGATCTTAGAAAAGTATTTCTAGATTTAAGTCGTTGACGTGCTGGCTGATACCCAAACAAGGGATGAGCTGGAGATGTCTCTGCCTTGGTCCTTTCACTATTGGCTGCTACTTCCCGGCGGATGTCAGGTGGTGCAATACCGGCTAAGCAGTGTAATTTCTCCAGTGGTGTAGGGCGCAGACACCCCGTGATATGCGGCATGTCTCATTAAGAGCCACATCTACTGTTTTAGTGTGGTGAGATGTGTTCCACACTGGGCATGCATACTCAGCAGCAGAGTAGCACAGCACAAGGGCAGATGTCTTCACTGTGTCTGGTTATGATCCCCAGGTTGTGCCAGTCAGCTTTCGTATGATATTGTTTCTAGCACCCACTTTTTGATTGATGTTCAGGCAGTGCTTCTTGTAGGTCAGAGCACGGTCCAGAGTGACTCCAGGTATTTAGAATGCCATAGCAGTGCTTCTCAGCCTGTGGGTCCCCGTGTGTTTTGGCCTATAACTCCCAGAAATCCCATCCAGTTTATAAGCTGTTACGATTTCTGGGAGTTGGAGGCTAAAACATCTGAGGACCCAGGGCGTGCACTCCAATGCTCCAGTGGGATTCCTTCCCAGGTGATCTTCAGAGCTCGGGATGCTTCTGTTCTTGAGATGAAAGGCACATGTCTGTGTTTTGGATGGGTTGGGGATCAGCTGGTTTTCCCTTTAATAGGAAGTAAGAGCACCTAGAGCTTCGGAGAGCTTCTCTTCAGCCATCTCAAAACTCCCTGCTTGAGCAGTGATGGCACGATCATCAGCATAGATGAAATTCTCTGTCCCTTCTGGCAGTGGCTGGTCGTTTGTGTAGATGTTGAACATGGATGGAGCAAACACGCTCCCCTGAGGCAGGCCGTTCTTCTGTTTCCGCCATCTGCTTCTCTGGCCCTGGAACTCAACAAAAAAGCTCCTGTTTTGTAGCAGGTTTCCTATGAGGCGGGCGAGGTGGTCGTCCTTTGTGATATTATACATTTTCCTCAGGAGGAGGCGGTGGTTCACAGTCTCATAGGCTGCTGACAGGTCTATGAAGACAGCTCCTGTGATCTGCTGCCTTTCAAAGCCATCTTCTATGTGCTGAGTCAGGTTCAGCAGTTGCGATGTGCAGCTTTTGCCTTTCCGGAAACCAGCTTGCTGTGGGATCAGACAGGGGTCTATTTTTTCCGTAATTCTATGCAAAATAAGTCTCTCCAGAACTTTGTAGAGGTGGACTCAGATAACCCAGTTCAACTGTTTTAAATGGTGTATTTTAATATTGAGATAAATGTTTTTAATGTTTATGTATGTGTATATGAATTTGTGTCCCAGCACTGAATGTTTGCCGTATATTTTTGCACTTTAATAAACTTTTCCCATGTTTTCATGACAGAACCAATTAGAAAATTGCATTTATAACCCAGGAACAAAAAAACGTGTTACCAGGTTGTGGCGCAGATGTATTAAAATCACTACTGACCAAAAGGTCATGAGTTCGAAGCCAGCCTGGGTCGGAGTGAGCTCCCGACCATTTGTCTAGTTTGCTGTTGACCTCGAAAGACAGTTGCATCTGTCACGTAGGAAATTTAGGTACCACTTTATGCAGGGAGGCTAATTTAACTAATTTACGACACCATAATAATCTCCTGCAGCGTGCAAAAGAATGAGGAAGTAGTCCATCAGTGTCACAAGTGGATGGTGAAGCGACAGCTCCCTCGGTGGCTGGAATTCGAGCATACCCTCAAGAAGCTGGAAAGTTAAATAGCTTCTGTGTGTCTGTTTATATATGTTGTGTGTCTATGGCATTGAATATTTGCCATGTATATGTGCATTGTGCTCCGCCCTGAGTCCCCTTCGGGGTGAAAAGGGCAGAATATAAATGTTATAAATAAATAAATAAATTTTCTGCCTTGAGATTCTGGGATATAGGCCCTGAGTTCCAAACAAGTGCAGCAGAGTGGCTATTATTAGCATTCATGACCACAAACATTATTATTATTATAATTATAATTATTATTATTATTATTATTATTATTATTATTATTATTATTATTTAGTTACTAGCTGTACCTGCTACGCATTGCTGTGGCCAACCTTCCCTCCCTCTTTCCTTCTTTCCCTCCTTCGTTTGCTCCCTCTTTCCTTCCTTCCCTTTTCTTCTTTCCTTCTCTCCTTCCTTCTCTACCTCTTTCCTTCCTCACTTTTTCTTTTCCTTCCTTTTCTCTTTCTTCCTTCTCTGCCTCTTTCCTTCCTTCGCTTTTTTGCTTTCATCCTTCCTTTTGTCTTTCCTTCCTTCCCTCTCTTTCTCTTCTTCCTTCACTCCCTTTCCTTCCTTTCCTTTTTTTCTTTCCTTCTCTCCTTTCTTCTTTCTCTACCAGTTTCTTTCCATCCCTCTTCTTTTCCTCTTTCTCTCCTTTCTTCTCTGCCTCTTTCCTTCCTTCCTTCTTTCCTTCCTTCCTTCCTTCCTTCCTTCCTTCCTTATTTCCTTCCTTCCTTCTTTTCTTCGCTTTGCTTCCATGCTTCCTTCCTTCCCTCCTTCCTTCCTTCCTTCCTTCCTTCCTTCCTTCCTTCCTTCCTTCCTTCCTTCCTTCCTTCCTTCCTTCTCTCTTCCTTCCCTTTTTTCTGTATGTCATTTATCTTTTGGGGGGGTTAAGTTTTTTTGGGGGGGTATGAGTGATGGACACTCATTGGTCTGTTAGGAGTGTTGTGTCCAAATTTAGTGTCATTTCGTCCAGTAGCTTTTGAGTTATGTTAATCCCACAAACGAACATTACATTTTTATTTATATAGACTAGCCGTGCCCAATTCTATCGTTGGTGGGGTTCAGAATGCTCTGTGATTATAGGTGAACTATAAATCCCAGCAACTACAACTCCCAAATGACAAAATCAATTTTTTAAGTGAAGGACATACATTAGGTTCTTAAGTGTCTTGTGTCCAAATTTGGTGTCATTTATTCCAGTGGTTTTTGAGTTATGTTAACCCCACAAACGAACATTACATTTTTATTTATATAGATAATGTATTATTATGTTATATAATTGTATTATATTATTGTTATATTTACTAGTTATATTCATTTATATACCGCTTTTTTTCTCTTAAGAGTCTTACTTAAGTCTCCAGCATTTGGGTACTTAACCAAACCAGCCTATTATTATTATTCTCATATTTATATAATTATGTTATAATAATATATTAATATAATTCTATTATAATAATGTACTATTGTATTTTACAATTATATGATTCTACTTTAATGATGTGTTGCTATGAGGGTTGAATGAAAAGTAATGCCTCCACCTTTGTAACTCCTCAACAGATGGCAGTACTGGAATGCGGCAGGTACTGGCTTGTTCAGTAGACTTTCCTCTACAGTTCCATTTTGGCAGGAAGCCTTAGATTTGAACGGTTGTGTTGCTAAAGTGCTAAGTATGGAACCCTGTGCAGGTGGTCGGTCAATGCGACTTAAGCAACGTGCAGTCATTGAATTCTTGACAGCAGAAGGTGTCACCCCAAAGGAGATTCATCAGAGAATGCAGGCTGTTTGTGGTGATTGTGTTGATGTGAGTACTGTGCGTTTCTGATTAATCTCCTTTGGGGTGACACCGATAGATAGATAGATAGATAGATAGATAGATAGATAGATAGATAGATAGATAGATAGATAGATAGATAGATAGATAGGTAGGTAGGTAGGTAGGTAGGATTATAAACCTTTGGGAGGACCCAGTGTTTCTGCCTGGTTTACTTTAAAGCGCCATGCACATGCACATTGATGGATGGAAAAGCAAGTGGGTTTGTTTGTTTTTTTACTTAAGACTTCTGCAATGGAGACCAATGAGTTTGACTCGTCCGACGAAGAACCCTCGGAGAAGGAAGATACTCCTTTCCAAGTATCTTGGTAAGCAGAAAACAAGATTTGGGATCAGTTGCTATCACTGGGGTTGCATCTATATTGTGGAATGAATCTGGTTTGAGACTGCCGTGATGACTCAATGCTCTGACACCCTGGGATTTGTAGTTTGGTGATGCACCAACACTCTTTGACAGAGAAGGTGAAAGAATGTGCAGAACTACAACATGGCAATTATAGTGGTGTCAAACTGGATTAATCCTACAGTGTAGATCAGGCATGAGCAAACTTTGGCTTCAACTTCCACAATTCCTAACAACCGGTGGGAGTTGAAGTCCAAAACACGCAGAGAGCTGAAGTTTGCCTATGCCTGGTGTAGATCATTTGACTGCAGTAGTAAATGTTCCCTTCCTTTCTTAACTTTTTCCAAATCCTTTGTCTTTTTAGGCTTGCCCTCTCCCCAGTTTATTCTCAATTTCTGGGAATATGTGCGCTACCAGGTAATTGTGTATTTATTATTTTAATGCAAGTAAATCTAAATTTCAAAACAGATACACTCAATGTCACATTTTATTCCCCTACTAGCAAATTAAAACACTTTTATGTTTTGTATCATAGTCACACTGGAGATATCATATTAATAAAATCCATGAATAATCAAATCTCACAATGACAGAAGGTTAGCTACATTGAGTCCCATCAATGGTAGAATTAATTAATTGGGCTGGGCTTTAGCACAGCTGGTAAATCACCAGCAATGATAAGATCTACCAACCAAAAGGTTGCCAGTTTGAAGCCCCAGGTTGGCGTGAGCTCCTGACTGTTAGCCCAGCTTGCTGTTTACCTAAACAGTTTGAAAACAGCTTGAGTTGTTAATAGAGTGATTAGGTACCACTAAAACAAGCAGGGGAGGTATTTTACGACACCATAAAGAAAAAGATCAGAAAATGTCCAGCGACCAAAAGGAAGTCCTGGTGGCTCTTCGTCATAGAGGATGGAGCTGCAGCATACCCATGGCTGGATTTGAGCACAACCTCCAAGGTGCCAAAAAATCTGGACATCAACAAAACATACCTCCTTTCTGTTCTGTCTGTCTCTTTCCTGTCTATCCAAAATGGAAGGGAATGTTTGCTCTGTACTGTGATCAGCCTTGGGGAGTCCCCTTGGGGAGATAGGGCAGAATATAAATAAAATGTTGTTGTTGTTGAAATGTTATGTGATTTCCACTCCGCTAAAATCTTTCCAAAGAGTCAGATAAGACAGACTGGTTGATGGCAAAATCAGAGGCATTTATTCACCTTTATGTTAATATTTGCTAAAAGAACATTTGCCTTGATGTTTATGCCAAGATTAATACCTAATTATTCCTCTTTTGTGCATCTGCCCTGCATCGTTTTAGGTTGTCGATTCAAAAATATAAGAAGAAGTCTTCAGAAGGACATAGGTAATTGTACGTCAGTCCAATAGGTTCTTTCTATCACCCTTCAGTGAAGGAGGGTGCATATAGACTGTATCATGAACACAGTTTGACGCCACTTTGTTGTCATGACTGTCAAAGAGTGTAGTAAATGTCAAAGAGTCTGTGTACCTCAGCAAACTACAAATCCTATTATTCCATAGCACCAAGCCATAACAAAGTGGTGTCCAACTGCATTAATTCTATGGTATTCAGGCATGGGCAAACCTGGGCCCTCCAGGTGTTTTGAACTTCAACTCCCACAATTACTAACAGTCGGTAGAGTGTTCCACGGGGCATACAAAATACTGATACTCTATTCTGCCTTGGTTAGACCACACCTGGAATGTTGTGTCCAATTCTGGGCACCACAATTGAAGAGAGATATTGACAAGCTGGAATGTGTCCAGAGGAGGGCGACTCAAATGATCAAGGGTCTGGAGAACAAGCCTTATGAGGAGCGGCTTGAAGAGCTGGGCATGTTTAGCCTGAAGAAGAGAAGGCTGAGAGGAGATATGATAGCCATGTATAAATATGTGAGAGGAAGTCACAGGGAGGAGGGAGCAAGCTTGTTTTCTGCTGCCTTGGAGACTAGGACGCAAGGGAACAAAACTACAAGAAAGGAGATTCCATCTGAACATCAGGAAGGTCTTCCTGACTGTGATAGCCGTTCAGCAGTGGAACTCTCTGTCCCGGAGTGTGGTGGAGGTTCCTTCTTTGGAAGCTTTTCAACAGAGGCTGGATGGCCATCTGTCAGGGGTGCTTTGAATGCAATATTCCTGCTTCTTGGCAGGGGGTTGGACTGGATGGCCCATGAGGTCCCTTCCAACTCTATGATTCTATGAAAAGGTAGGCAGCAATGAATCCAAACACAACTGTGGTAAAGAAGCCGCCAATGAAGCCTTCCAGGTCTTTTGCGTCGTGTTGTCGTTGTCAATGTCTATTGCTTGAGTTATTTATTGATGTATTGTTGTTGTTGCTTATTGATGTATTGGGTCTCGGCCTCTTGTACGCCGCACCGAGTCCTTCGGGAGATGGTAGCGGGTTATAAATAAATTATTATTATTATTATTATTATTATTATTATTATTATTATTATTATTGTTTTGGGGAGACAGCTTAATTAATGGAGTTCTGCCAAAAAAGAATCCAAAACTATAAACTGCAATATCATTGCAAATGACACTTGAGATTGGAACCAGAAACCAGATCATGCCTTCAAACAGATTTTGGATGACAAGATGGGACTGAGTTACAGTGATCAGCAAAGTGACGTGAGTCCATGTGAACATGTAAAACTGTAGACGATAATGCCATAGAGGAGCTTGAGATTCTTAAGAGCAATGTTCTCTCAAGTAAAAAAGGTTATTCTTTCATTTAGATAGGGACTGTGAGCAAATCAGAGGAAATTTCGCCAGATTTTTGAGAAGCTAGATAAACTCAAAAAAGAAAGATGGAAGAGTCTCTGCAGACCCATGTCCTCAGAACAAAGTGAGGAACCAGCTTTGAGAAATATAAAAAAAGTATAAAGTGTTAAAGGAAGCCAGCTGAAGCCATGAGTGAATAAAAACCCCAGCCTTTCACATAAATGGTCACTAGATGTGGAGCCCTGGAGAGATATTTCCATAATTGGGGCTTCACAAAGAAGGACTTTTTTGTGTTTAATGTCTGGGGGCCCTTGGAGAAATATCTCAAAAGCAAAACAAAAGTAATAGGGTAATATAGGGTAATATAGGATGGGCTCAAAGGAACTGAAGTGGTGTCAAAGTACTCTAATTGTGCAGTGTTGATGCACCCACAATGCATGGACAGGTTCCCATGGGCGTCTTAGTTAATTGCATGCGTTTAAAACTAATGATTGAGAGAGCAATTAAATATCCACAAATGTATGAAAGGGGAATATGCTTCAAAGAAGGAAAAAAATGTGTGCTATTTAGATTATGTTCATGTTTTGCTGCAAACAGTATCTTACCAGAACCATTTTCTCTTCTATCTTGCTTCCTATCACTTTCACTCAGGAATAAGGACAAAATAATTAAAAAAAAACCCAAAGAAAATGCAAAAAAACAGATTTTCATGATACATATTACTATAACTAAGCAGTTATCTGACTAATCACTGACATACTACAAAATGAAACCTAAAACTAACTTGGCACATACCTACATTAACATACACATACTGAACACACAACTACCAAAACTATTCTATAAATCTCAAAAACCTTGTTGGGCAGTTTTTATCCCGTATTATCCTGCTCCCTTTTGATAATACTATATAACCACACCTCTACTTTAATGACATTCCTCTAATTCATAAATCCAACAATTGACATTTAAAAGTTTGTCAAAAGATTTCCCCTTCTCTCTCTTGCTGCTGTCACTAATGGCTTCTTGTTTTGCAAATAATCCACCTTAAGAATTTGCTGCCTCATTAATATGTAGATATTGTTCACCAAAATGAGTTGATCCAAACCCTTTTTTTCCTTGCATCCTGCTCTCAGACGCTAACATTTTCCCTGCCAAAAGATCAAATACTGGCACGGAGTTTCCATTTCAAATTAAACTAGCTCTAACTGATAGAGGATGGGGTAAAAAAAACGGATTGCTTACTCCACAACCAAGTGTTTTCCAAAATAGATTTCATATGGCTTGAAAAACTCATTGGTGTTCTAATGCTCTCTCTCTCTCTCTCTCTCTCTCTCGATATATATATATATATATATGCAGAGGAATTGAAGACCTATGGGATACAGGACATATTTGTACTCTGTACCAGAGGAGAGCTCTCCAAATGCCGAGTCCCACACCTTTTGGCAACATATCAAGACCATGGGTTCATTGTGCACCATCACCCTATTCCTGATGGAGAGGCGCCAGACTTTGCCCAATGCTGTGTGATCCTCAACGAACTTAGGAGCTGCCTGGAATATAATCGGAAGACCTTAATACAGTGAGTTCCTGTATGCCTATCTTGTCTTATTTTATTTATTTATTTATTTATTTATTTATTTATTATTTACTATATTTATACCCCGCCCTTCCCATCTCGAAGGGGACTCAAGGCGGCTTACAAACTACAGAGAAAATTAAATGCCAAATCATGCACCTAACAATAAACATACCATATAAAATTATAAAACAAACAATTAAAACAGTAATATAGATTAAAAGCCTACAAAGTGTCGCATCATAATTTCCTAACTTCATAGTTTTCCCATAGTTGTTATACAGACTCCTGAGTTAGAATGATATAGTAACTAGACTCCTCTTGCCCTGCCTCAGTTTTTATAGCTGCACCCTCCTGGAGTTGGTTAGTCTGACCAGCTGGAAATGACCTGAGGTTGCAGACCTCCTCACGAGGAACCCCAAAGGCAGGAGCAGGAGAGCTTGCTGCAGATGTTCCGGCCTCTTCTATAGCAGCATCAGCTATATGTACATATGACCCAAATATATGCAGTCAGCCCTCCACATTCGCTGGGGTTGGGAGCACAGGATCCCCATGAAAGGGCAAAACTGCAAGTAAAGGAATTGCTCTCCCTCCCAAACACTTGGTAATTGGATGCATCTAAGCCAGCAGGCATGGACAAACATTGGCCCTCCTCCAGGTGTTTTGGGCTACAGCTCCCACAATTCCTAACCCATGCCTGCTCCAGAGAATCCAAGATTCTTAAACCAAGCAGATTCCATAACAGTAGGACAGTGAAATCAGAACAAGAAAGATGACTCTTTTCAAGAGTTTTAACATTTCCTGAGATTAAGGGCACAGGACACATGTGAAAGTTAAAAAAATAAATAAATAAAAAATCCTAGCACTTTCTAGGTGTCTAAAAGACATCACTTTCCACTGCAAGTTAACCATAGAATTGCACTTGAGGACCTAGAGATTCCTAGTGAGAATTTTTGTCTAGAAATGTCTTAGTCCTCCAGAAATTGACCACAAAATCACACTGGAGGAGTGAGATATTCCTAGAGAGAAATCCAATCTGCAAAAATCAAAACCACAAATGTAGCAAAACAACTGTACAATAAGTTTGTTCATTTTTTTAAAAATATGTGTAATACTTTTTTTTAAATTTCCAGCTGTTATGGAGGACTTGGACGATCCTGCCTGAGTAAGCAAAAAAATAATAATTAAAAATGAATATACATTGAGCATTATTGTGTTAACTTAATATCATTTGCAATATTCTCCTGGAGAAATGATTCATTCAGGAATATTGTAGTGGTGGTGATGAAGATTTTATCTAGCGATTTTATCTCTCACACCAGAAGCGACTTGCAGTTTCTCAAGTTGCTCCTGACACGACAAAAATATAGCTCATGTGTGAAAGAAAAGATAATAAGAAGTAAATAGGCTTTGGGTCCAACCTATCTTCGAGACTTCATCTCCTCCTATGAACCAGGGTGAGCATTAAGATCTGCTGGGAAGGCCCTTCTTTTGGTCCCACCACCTTCTCAAGCACAATTGGGGTGGACGAGAGAGAGGGCCTTCTCTGTGGTGGCTCCCCGACTCTGAGATACCCTCCCTAAAGGAATTAGATTAGCCCCCTCTCTTCAGGCCTTCCAGGCGAGTCTAAAAATATGGCTCTTCTTTGATCCTGAATAATCCATGGCCAATGTGATGAATCATTGATAGTACTGGCCCACACTGATTGATTGTTATGACAGATAGCCGGCCAGAAGATTCCACTGTGTTTTAGGAATTTTATAATTTTCAGTGTTTTATAATTTTATAAACTGTAATGCTCTCTACGTGGGGTTGCCTTTGAAGACTGTTCAGAAGCTTCAAATGGTCCAACGCTCGGCAGCCAGGATACTAACAGGAGCGGCACTCAGGGAGCATACAACTCCTCTGTTGCGCCAGCTCCATTGGCTACCAGTCTGCTACCGGGCACAATTCAAAGTGCTGGCTTTAGCCTATAAAGCCCTAAACGGTTCTGGCCCAACTTACCTGCCCGAACGCATCTCCTCCTATGAACCAGCTAGGACATTAAGATCATCTGGGGAGGCCCTGCTCTCGGTCCTGCCTACATCACAGGTACATCTGGCGGGGACAAGAGACAGGGCCTTCTCAGTGGTGACCTCTCGGCTGTGGAACGCCCTTCCTACAGAAATTAGATCGCCCCCCTCCCTATTGGCATTTCGGAGGAAAGTGAAGACCTGGTTGTTCGAGCAGGCATTTGAATAGGCAGTGTAATGAACATAGGAATACGGAACAATGGATGATGAGATTGGACCTTGATTTTATTTGAGACGCTAATGAGATGTTATATTGATGTTTAACTGTTTATTATGTTATTATTTTAATTGTTTTTTAACTGTTTTTATGATGTTGAGCATTGAATTTTGCTGTTGTTAACCGCTTTGAGTCACCCAAGGGCTGAGAAAAGCGGTATATAAATGAAGTAAATAAATAAATAACTAAATAATGAGATTTGTATGCGCTGTTGATTATACATGTCATTGCATTTATACTTATATATTTTTGTATGCATGTGGCACTTGGAGCGCTTCTGTGAGCCGCCCCGAGTCCCTTT
>NW_026844366.1:7747026-7772710 GCF_025583915.1 Anolis sagrei ordinatus
TGTTTCTCTTCCATCCTGCTGTTACCTGGGATTGCAACATCGACGATCCATACTTTGTTTTTTACACGATCGTGAGGTCAGGAGTATTATTATTAAGAAAGGCCCTGAAAAGGTCAGGTATACTGACTCATATGGTTCCCTGTTCACAGTCAATGACCCTTCTTCATGGATCAAGCATTATAATAAATAAGTTCAAAATAAATAACCCAACTTGACTTTTCTGCTGTTATTACATAACTAAAACCATACAATGCTACCAAGATTGTTTATAAACTTTATATAAACTGAACCTATCAAACCAGATATATCTCCTGTTCCGTTTGAACTTTCCTAGATTGGAAAAGTTTCCAGATATGAGATTACCTTTATCTTTAAGTAGCCGTCCCCTGCCACACGTTGCTGTGGCCCAATCTGTATATATGTGTTTTGTGTGTACATATATATGTGTGTGTGTATTTGTGTAGATGTGTATATATGTGTGTTTGTTTACGTATATATATGTGGTTTTCTGCATGTGTTTTTTTTTTGTTTTTTTGCTTTTTAAGTCTCTTCCGCTGTGTTTTTCAGTGTTTTAATGAGTGATGGTCACTCATTGGCCTGACAGGTGTATTGTGTCCAAATTTGGTGTCAATTCATCCAATGGTTTTTGGGTTATGTTAATCCCACAAACGAACATTACATTTTTATTTATGTAGATAATACATTTATGCTGAAATTGTACAAAAATTCTATAGAAAGTCATTTTAATGTGACAATTATTTGTGTTATATGGGGACCTTGTGTTTATGTTGAATCATATTTTGTGTTTAGAACTGCAAAGATCGAATATGTTTATTTATATAGTTATGTGCCTCCAAGTTATTATGTATGATGTTTCTAGCATGGAGTTTTCTTGGCAGGGTTCAGAGGAAGTTTGCCAAAGCCTGAGCGAATGTGACTTTCCCATGGTCATCTATTGCATTTCAGTATTGACGCAACCCCTGGTCTCCACAGTTCTAGTTCAACACTCAAACTACTACATTACTCAGATTACTTTTATTGGGACAAGTTACTATCAAACTGTAGGTTTTGTTCTGACTTACAGACTAAACATAACAACTCTATTTGATTCCCAGGCAGCTGCTTGTCTTTAATTTTAAATTCCATATCCTTCTTGGTCGAGATATTTCAATAGATACTGCTTCTTATGGTCGGCTTGTTAAACATCATCTTCCTATGGCTGAAATTCACTGCTCCTTTCCATTTGAAAATGTGCAATGCCGATTTCAGTTGATCAGTGCATATTCATTTAGAAGCAAATAATACATTTTTTTCAGGTACATTTCCAGCTTCTTTACAACAGTGACTTCATAGATTCTATTCATAACTTTCTATCCTTGAAGTATATAGTCTATATTCTCTACCCCCAACACATTTTAGAACTAGAATATAGTGTTAAAGATGTTATGTGTATGTAGAAATTGGAATGCAAACTATCCTATGAATAAAAGCAGAGTGTTTCAAGAGAGGCACAAGTCAAGGCAGTTTCATAGCAGCACCTAATTACCTATTGAACAAGTTGAGGACACAGTGGAGGAAGAAGCTTAGCAGGTGTCACCCCCACATAGAAAAACAGACTGAGCATCCCTTATCCAAAATGCTTGGACCTAGAACCGATTTGGATTTTTTTGTTTTGAATACTTGCATATATATATAACAACATATCTTGGATATCCACTGATGTTTCACATACAAATAGCTTGGAAGTAATTTTGCACAATATTTTAAAAAATAATTTTGTGCACGAAACCAAGTTTGCGTACAACACTGACCCAGCAAAGGGGGTTGTACCTCAGATGATTTTTGAGTATATCAGAATTCGAGATAAGGGGTGCTCAAACTATACGATATTTTAAAAAAAGTAATAGATACTACACTTCATTACACAAAAAATAGGCATGATTCTTTCTATAAATTCACAGTAGCTTCTCCTACATGCCACCGACTAACCTATACTTAATTGGAGTCTTTGAAGACGGCAGCTGTATACCTAAATTCATGACTGTCAAAACAGAATATGGTCTCCTCTGTATGAGATGCCTCCATTTCACCCTTATTTCATCCCATCTTTATTAACCAAGAAAATTGGTTAATTTTCTGAAATATATAATAAGCTTGACTTCATTGGACCTGAGATAAGTGCAAAGCCAAATGTTCGGCTTTAAGCTGTCCCTTGTACTCCAGAAGTCTTCTGTTCCAAAGAGTATGAATAAGACGACTTCTACTACAGGTAACTTATAAGTTCAATCTGCAGTGCTGTACTTGATATCTCCCCAAGAACATTCATGATCCAAATTGATTTAAAAATACAAGCCAAGGGTGAACATTATGCATCTCTTGCAGAGTAAAAGTATAACTTTTGCCAAAAACTGTTGTCAAGGGTCAGAACAAAGTTCACCTTTGTATGATTTTCAGTGGACCTTAAGGCATCCACTGAAAACTGGTCAACTGTCTTCTACCTTGCTGTTCAACTATTTAGCACAAGCTGTTCGAAGCTGCCACTCATGGAAACCGAACAGTACTGTTTAATAGCAATGCATTAAAAATCACAATTTTACAGTTGCACACAGTGTTGACAAAAACCTAAGCAGGTAAACTAATTTCTGTCTTTGAGACTTTTATTGTATTGCACTAAGGAACAGCAAAGATATATACCCAACTGTGCTGCAAGTGTGCCTCTCTTTGCAGTTCTACCAGGTTTGATTCAGGTTAAATGGTACTTTGAGACCGGTACACAGTACGCTCTTATAAAATGTATACTTTGCTTCCCCAGCATAGCCACATACCACAGAAAATTGAAACATGGGGTTATCGACTTCATTACTTGCTGTAAACATGGAAAGTTTGAGTCATGCACATTACAGGGACAGAATATCCAAGTAGTAAGAAACAGAGCTACAACTCTTCCTGTGATTGTACTCATGTATTCATCTATAAGACACATAAAGGTTACCTAAGATATAACATACAGAAAAGCGTTCAGTCCTTCAGAAGCACTTGGTACCTACAGCTGACAGCTAGATGGGAGTCCATGGGCCAACTGAGCCACTAAAATGTCCAGTAAAGAAAACAAAACAAAACAAAACAAAACAAATTATACTAAGGACAGTATTTAATACAATTATAACCAAAGGTATAGCTGTTCCTTATGGAGTGCAGGGTCAAAACTGTCCAAAGCCAGTGCCAACTTCTTTACATTAACTTATTACTGTAATACTTGTCACTTTATACGTCCCAGGAATATATATTTTTAAAAAGTCTTTCCATAAGTATTAAAGTTTAGACACATTTTGGGATGGGGAAGAAGAGAGGATGTCATTTCCCCCTACTGAAACCGTGATCACTGGATTCCATAACTTAATCTTGATACCAGATTCTTCGAAAATAATCCTTTGTTTTGTTGTGGCTTTTCTGCATGCACGTTGCTGGAAACAAGTCCATCAGACATCACCATTTAAGAGCTCACCAAAACATAAATCATGCTGTGGAGGAAAGGAGAAGAAGTAAATATTAGTACCTGTTATATTTAAAATTTGTATTACCGAGGCATCCTAGTGACAAACATTCAACCCTAAAATTATGGAAGCAGAAACCAGAGTTTTATCGGTGTGCCCATTAGCTCCCTAACAAGGAAAGCCTCTAAAACACACACAATATCTATCCAATAGTGCGGTAACAACTGCAGCCACCATTCTGAACTTCTGCTAATTGTGGCCTTATCTTCTTCCACCAGAAATGTAACAGATGTCTTGAAGATACGTTTTCATTCCTTGATTCCAGCTCATTTTAGCTCAAGAAGTAGTGGCTGCTGGTTCATAGAGTAGAATAGAATACCACACCATCCTGAACACATGTCTAATTTTGGAAGCTAAACAGGGTCAAGTTGGTTTAATACCTTATTTTGTTGTGTAATAGTCACATTCTTATGTCTTTGTTCAGGCAATGAAAAGAAAAAACTACATACTGCTGGCAGTAAAGGAAGACAGCTTCCCCACTGTAATGAATTCCTGGAAGAAGTGATGGGCTGAATGATGGAAACCAAAGGGCCCTAATCTGGGGTTGGAGGGTGTAGTGAAATTGCTACGCTATGTTAAAGTTTTGGTGTATAGCTCTATGTTTACATATGACAGATAGGGAAGAATAGGCACAGACAGGGTAGCAACAGCAGAGATAGGATTCATTTGCATATGTGAAGCCGATTGGTCATATGCAGATTAGTGTAGGCCCAGGATTTGAAAAGGCTGTTAGGCCAAAATGACAGTTGGGGAGAGCAGAGCTGAACATTCCAAAGGGGCGGAGCCAAGGTTCTGAAAGTGGGAGTTTGAAAATGACAGTTAGGAACCTGTGTGTGAAGAGGAGAGTTGGTTTTTGAGTGCCTGATAGAAATAAGCAGTTATGAAGATGTGTTAAAGACTTCTGATATAGAGAAGCAGTTAGTTAAATAGAGCTCGAGTTTTAAGGAACATAAAGAAGGCTAGTGTTGCCTTAGTTCAAAATATAATTCAGCCAAGACTGTGTAAAGCAAGTAACATGTTTGTGAATGTGAAACATTGAGTTTATTCAGGAAAGTTAACCAAGTAAATGATACTGACTGTAAGCCTCAAGATTGCAACAAAACACAAATGTAACCACAAACGTTGGAGCCAGAAGTTATAAACTGTGTTACTTTGTTATACACAAGAATGTTTCATTGCCAGCGATATGAAGTGCAAAGGTTTAACAGTACACAGAAAGTCCCAACCAATATAAAAGAAGAAACTGAATCAGTATAAGGTAGCAAAGAGGTTTTTAAAGAGGAAATAGTCTCTCTCCCTCGCTACAATCAGTCCCTGAAAGGGCTATAATTCCCCTGAAAGACTGTGTTCATTACTTAGGGGAACTTCTGCATCTCTTTGTTAAAAATGGATGTAAGAGGCATAGACTCTTAGCCTTTTGATTTTAATTTCCAGGAGGCACCAGATCCTGCCTGATCTAAGTAGAGTCAGCCTTGGTTCTTCCAAATAATGCAAGGTGAAATGCATGATGTCACCATACATCAACAGGCAACTTGAAGGGGGACCTATATCCACATTATGAGACCAGCTTTCATAGTTTTTCCACCATCTGGGAAACAATATTCCATCTTGTATAATTAAATATAAATACATATAATTGATCACTTACCCATATAGGTAGTAAAAAAAGGATAGAAGGTAAAATGCTAGTTTGCACCATCCCTCCTTCTGGCAATATGCTAAAATATCTGCATTCATTATGGTTGTTGGGTCATAAAGTCCTGGTCCACTCATCACAGGCCTACTCATATACCTGAAAAAGTGAATTCACATTTTTAAAAACAACAAAAAAAATGGGGAAAGAGGATGTTTCTAGAAAATGTACCTGTGACAAATGTGATCATGCACATTCTATATTACATAATATTATTTTACTGGGTTGTTGTAGGTTTTTCCGGGCTGTATGGCCATGGTCTAGAGGCACTCTCTCCTGACGTTTCGCCTGCATCTATGGCAAGCATCCTCAGAGGTAGTGAGACCTCACTACCTCTGAGGATGCTTGCCATAGATGCAGGCAAAACGTCAGGAGAGAATGCCTCTAGACCATGGCCATACAGCCCGAAAAAACCTATAACAACCCAGTGATTCCAGCCATGAAAACCTTCAACAATATATTATTTTACTATTTATTTATACTCTGTTTTTCTCTCAGGAATGGGCCCCAAAATGGCTCATTCTATCAGAAACATGATTTTCTCTCATATATATTGTTAATATATAAGCATTTCTTATTCGACAATGAGAAAAAAATATATCCGTATTCACAAAATTGGGGATTTTACCCCTGCCACCTTACAAGGTTTTCAACTTATGAATGCATGAACTGAACAGAGCTTCAGCCAATAGTAAATGCACAAATTTAGTGAAGCACAGGCCTAATTGGCAAACCTACTAAATAATCCATTGTGCGAGACCCATCATAACAAAGATAATGCATTCATCCCTTATAAACAAAAGCCATGTATTTGGGAGTTGGCAACCAGATAAAGACATAAAGTTCTCCCTTACAATTAGTTCTCCCCCCTTACTTCACCCGGAGTTTTAAAATCATTTTATTTACATGCGGCCCACTCTTTGTCATTATGTTTGGTTCCTAATTTTTGTGTATATTGTTTTACAGGTTTTGATGTTTTACATTTTAATGTTATGTTGTTTATTTTACTGCAATTTGTATTGTTATATTGTAGTTTGTTGTTCGGGCTTGGCCCCATGTAAGCCGCTCCGAGTCCCCGTTGGGGAGATGGTAGCGGGATATAAATAAAGAATTATTATTATTATTATTATTATTATTATTATTGCTTCTGAATAATAATAATAATAATAATAATAATAATAATAATAATAATAATAATCTTTATTTATACCCCACCACCACCTCCCCAACAGGGACTCGGAGCGGCTTACATGACCTCTGACCACCTGCTGCAATGCACCCTGAGCCCTGCCACATGCACAATGGAGGACCCTTGCGGCAACACCAGAGGCACTCCAAGTGGCCAGATACTGGTCAAAGGACATTTAATCAGCTACCAAGTTTGCAAAATTTGTGGGGTTTTTTTTAATCTGTTTGTTTTGTTCTGTTAGAAATGTAATACAATGTTCTGGTTGCGATGACACGATAAATAAATAAAATTATTATTATTATTATTATTTGATGGCATGTCCCTCTAATTTCATTATTGGTAGCCATTTCTGAACATAAACATATTATTTATGATAATGCTTTATGATGTTAAAAGCATTGGGGCAAAGAAATCAGAATTTTATCACCTTTGCCACCTTCCTCTGGATCTGTTCTATGAGGAATAATTGAAAAAGCTGGGTATGTTTAGCCTGCAGACAACTGAGAGGTAATACGATAAGAAAATTAGCCAAATTATATGGAAGATGAATAAAGTTTGATTTCTGATGCTCCAGAATATTGGATCCAAGCCTTTGGATTCCAATTATTAAAAAGAGAGATATTTCAGGGGTGGTACAAGCAGCCTTGAATGCATGGCTTGCCTTTTTTGTATTTGTTTTTTAAAAGATGTTGGATGGCCATCCATTAATGATGCTTTACATCAGGGGTCCTCAAACTTTTTAAACAGAGGGCCAAGTCACAGTCCCTCAAGCTTTTGGAGGGCCGAATTATAATTTGAAAAAAACATGAATGAATTCCTATGCACAGTGCACATATCTTATTTGTAGTGCAAAAAAACACTTAAAAAGAATACAATAATTAAAATGAAGAACAATTTTAATAAACATAAACTTATTAGTATTTCAATAGGAAGTGTGGACCTGCTTTTGGCTGATGAGATAGGGTTGTTTTTGTTGTTATGTGCTTTCAAGTTGTTTCAGACTTAGGTTGACCTTGAGCAAGGGCCTGAGCAAGGGACAGGTAAATGACCTTGGGGGGCCGTATCCGGCCCCCGGGCCATAGTTTGAGGACCCCTGCTTTACATCCTGATGTCCTGGAGAAGCAGGAGATTAGACCCTAAAAGTACCTTCCAAGTCTATTATTTTATGATCCCATAATAAAAGGCAGGAACACCTATGAGTGAAATGTAATATGCTTCTTATGTAACTGTTCTTGCATGAGGACAGATAATAGGCAGTCATTTTCATCTTGCTTTGCTCCCTAAAGGTATCCTGAACATAGACAGCAATTGATTAGATTTTAGTTTGAGGCTTCTATCTCCATATATATTTCTAAAAGGGAACACAGCCTCAATAGAAGACATGAAGAAAGAGCTTTGGGTTTTAATTAGGCCTCAATCATGAGCAATGAAAACCAAAGAGAGACAATTTATTGTCGAAAGCTTTCATGGCCAGAATCACTAGGTTGTTGTAGGTTTTTTCGGGCTATACGGCCATGTTCTAGAGGCATTTTCTCCTGACGTTTCGCCTGCATCTATGGCAAGCATCCTCAGAGGTGGTGAGGTCTACTGGAACTAGGAAAATGGGTTTATATATCTGTGGAATATATATCTGTGGAATGCCCCACCCTGGTCATTCCACAGATATATAAACCCTTTTTCCTAGTTCCAACAGACCTCACTACCTCTGAGGATGCTTGCCATAGATGCAGGCAAAACGTCAGGAGAAAATGCCTCTAGAACATGGCCCTATAGCCCGAAAAACCTAAAACAACCTACCAAAAAGAGACGTTCTCTCTACTGATTTTGGAAGGGAAAAAGGTATACAGAGAAGTGTACAGAATACCTTTGAACAGAGAAGTGTCCTAATGTAAGTTACAGACTGGGTCATTTTTTGACTTCCTAACAATAAGAGGTGGAGACACATTTTCCTTTAAGTGGAACACAAAGACACAAATTGCTGGGTAACATGCAAATGCATACATTGAATAACCATGACCACATTACTCTTCATAAACCATTCCCAGTAATACCTCCAAATGTGGTAAGCCAATAACGGCATATTGAGTCCCAGCGTGAGCCACTCTGTTGCACACAGAAACATAACACAGAAGAACGCATGGATAAGGTACTCCGGAAGTACAAGCTGCAAAGAAGACACATAGGTCAGACCATTCGGTTTCAACACTTAGGCCATCAGGGTGACACTACATTTCAGTAACTGAACTCATTGTTTAGAGGGGGAAAGAAGAAGAAAGGTAGAACAAGCAAAGCTGTCAGTAGACATAAGAAGCCAGTGAATCCCAAAACACAGTAAGACTCCTGTATCTGTGGCGAATACAGTCCAGGCGAGGCCATCATTACATGAAACCACAGGTATGACCAGACACCATTACATTAGCTCACTTCCAATCCCAGCATACCATACAGTTACACTGGAAGACCTAGAACAGTGGTTCTCAACCTGTGGATCCCCAGGTGTTTTGGCCTACAACTTCCAGAAATCCCAGCCAGTTTTCCAGCTGTTAGGATTTCTGGGAATTGTAGGCCAAAACATATGGAGACCCGCAGGTTGAGAACCACTGACCTGGAAATTCCTAGAGGTAAGCTCTGTAGGAATTATCTAGATTATCTAATACAACTCTATGCTTACTGAATGTTATTGTTCTGTGCTGTAATGACAGGTTGCAAATTGAATACACATTTGATCACCATTTATACAATTTACACCATGGAAGGCAAATTATATAAGATACTATTAAATTAACTGAGCACTTGTAAACATCTTAATTTATTTGAACTTTCATCCTAGGAAAAATCAGGTTTACTCAACCTGTGGTGTCTTGGCCTACAACTCCCAGAAATCTGTTAGTTTACCAGCTGTTATGATTTCTGAGAGTTGAAGGCCAAAACATGTGAGGACCCATAGGTTGAGAACTGTCAGAAATATTAAAAAATTAACTAGATATTTTTAGTTACCAAAGTGTGATTCAAACACTGAAAGGGTTAAACCAGGGGTAGGGAACCTTTGGCCCTCCAGCTGTGGTGGACTTCAACTCCCCCAATTCCTTGAGGCTCGGCATTGGGCCAAGGTAAGCCTTTGGGGCGAATGCCAAGCCTCAAGGAATTGTGGGAGTTGAAGTCCACCACAGCTGGAGGGCCAAAGGTTCCCTACCCCTGGGTTAAACAAATGCAAGGGCTCAGAAAAAGCATTGCATGTATGCAGGTGTACCTGTAGCTCAGTAGCCGTCAGTCTGAGGTAAACCTCAGTGGGAAAAAGATCTCAAAAGGCCTCACAGTGAGAGGTGGGTCTTAGTCTGTGAGAGAAGCCTTTGTGTGAGGTAGGCCTTAGTCCAGTGGTTCTCAACCTGTGGGTCTCCAGGTGTTTTGGCCTAAAACTCCCAGAAATCCCAACCAGTTTAACAGCTGTTAGGATTTCTGCGAGTTGAAGGCCAAAACATCTGGGGACCCACAGGCTGACAACCACTGCCTTAGTCTGTGATGTTACAGTAAGTTGTAGCAGGACCAACTGTGTATGTTGAAGAAAAAACCTTATGATTGTAATTATTATTTGCAGCTGGTAATGTAGGTCAACCAGCAATCTTGGACCACACTCGATAGGGTATAACTGTATGAGTTTTTAGAATACAGTTCTGGAGAGCGTTTTCTCTGAGGAGATCTCTGCTCTGAGGAGCAGGTTGGAGAGAAGCCGTTATGCTGCTCTAAAAGAGGCTATGGTGGAATAGCTGTTTGCTCAAGGTTTATGTTTTGCTTTCTCATTGAACTTAAGATGAAGATGCCATATTTTGTGTTACTTACAAAGACTAAGTTTGTTTTTTGTATGCAACATTGCAAGTTTATATTTTATCTCTGCTATTAAGAGTAATAGTACTTTGGCCACATCATGAGGAGACAGCAAAGCCTAGAGAAGACAATGATGCTGGGGAAAGTGGAAGGAAAAAGGAAGAGGGGTCGACCAAGGGCAAGATGGATGGATGGCATCCTTGAAGTGACTGGACTGACCTTGAAGGAGCTGGGGGTGGTGACGGCCAACAGGGAGCTCTGGCGTGGGCTGGTCCATGAGGTCACGAAGAGTCGGATACGACTGAACGAACGAACAAATTAAGAGTAAATATTTTTCTGTTCATTTCTACTCTTGTCTGTGTGTCTTATGCATGGGACATGGCTAAGATCCGCTTGCTGTGCAATGTATGAGAAGCTAAGTATGAGAAGGCCTGTTGTCAGTAGCTTTGGTGAAAGCAGCCCAGGTTAAGGCCTCATGTGTAAAGCTACTATGTGATGCCCCTGTGTAATTTTGGTGTAAGAGGAGAGTCTGTGAGAGTGAAGCTGTTTATCTGCATAAGAAAGCAGCCACCAGCCAAAAAAAGAAAAAACCAACACAAATTTTGAAGCGCAGAAGAGATCAAACAGCTGGAAAAGTACATCAAACTCATTATCTTGAATCAAGGATGGATGTTTCATCATACTTTCAAGTGAAATGTGTATCTAAAGTGTATGCTCTGTTTGCACAGGAGCCTATGAAAAGCCTCACTCAAGAATTGGCAGCCATCAGCCATATAGGATAACAGATCTGAGGAGCCTGGGTGTATCAAAGACTACAGATACTGATATGCTCAGTATGAAAGGTGCAAGCCTTGCAATTTGCACAGAAAAGTCCCTCAACGTGACAGCTGCTGCTAGAAAGTCATTATACATGTGAATTATTTCTCATTAAACGTTCTGCATATCCTTCTGAGACATTGGTTTCGCCCATATCGAGAATGTATTTACAGCAACAATATGCAATCACATGAAAGTCCAATGACTCTCACCTACATATTTTAATCACAGTTTAACAAATGTATAGCTCAGAGAAGCACATGTTCAACATGCATATGGTAATAATATCTTGTTGGTTAAACGTCTGTGATAAGGGAATGCATAAATGTAGTGAACATTTTTCTCACCCTCCCACATCAAATGAGAAATGGCTGAGTAGGGTAAACTGTTCCATGCACAGTTATTGCACGCACTCCTTTCCGCACGCCCACTTTGAGAAAGTAACTCTCTATTGTCGAAGGCTTTCATGGATGGAATTACTGGGTTGCTATGAATTTTTGGGCTGTATGGCTATGTTCCAGAAGCATTCTCTCCTGATGTTTCGCCCACATCTATGGCAGGCATCCTCAAAAGTTGTGAAGACTTAGGGTTAGTTGTGAAGACTTAGGGTTAACCCAATACGGCTCCGGTCCAGCGTCCCTGTCCGAACGTATCTCCTTCTACGTCCCACCTCAGAGCTTAAGATCGTCTGGGGAGGCCCTGCTCTCGGCCCCGCCTTTGTCTCAAACATGCTTGGTGAGAATGAGGGACAGGGCCTTCTCGGTGGTGGCCCCCCGCCTGTGGAATTTGCTCCCCGGGAAAATTAGTTCAACGTCATCCCTCCTCACCTTTAGAAAAAAAGGTTAAAACGTGGCTGAGGGACCAGGCCTTCGGGCAATCAGATTAAAGGACAATTGATAATGTTTGACTATGGCATGGAAGAGGATTTGGATAAGTTATCCGGACTAGTCATTAGTAGACTAGGCTAAACTGCCACCAGACGGGCAATAGCTAATCAGAGTGTAAGTATACTGTTTTAATCTTTATTTATTAATGTTCATGTTAATTGTTATGTTTGTTATTCTGTATTCTGTATTTTATGATGCGGCATTGAATTATTGAATTATTATTAACCTTTAAAGCCCTAAACGACTCCAGCCCTGTTTATCTCTCCGAACGTATTCTCCCCTATGAACCATCAAGATTATTAAGATCGTCTGGAGAGGCCCTGCTCTCGGTCCCACCGGCCTCGCAAGCGCGTCTGGTGGGGACGAGGGACAGGGCCTTCTCGGTGGTGGCCCCTCGACTCTGGAACTCTCTCCCACTGGAGATCAGAACCGCCCCTTCTATCCTGACATTTAGGAAACAGGTGAAGACTTGGCTATGGAGACAGGCATTCGATGAGTGAGTCAACACCCTGAGATATGGATGGAGGATGATGAGTAATGTTTTTAGTCGGACGACTGACCATTGTAGTTATTGATTGTAATTGCTGTTTTAATGTTTTACTGTAATATGAATTATGATGTTTTATTGATTGTATGTGATATTATGGTTGGAAACCGGTCTGAGTCCCTCAAGAGAGGTGAGAAGGCCGGTATACAAAACTTTTAAATAAATAAATAAATATTGCCAATTGTAAGCCGCCCTGAGTCCCCCTAGGGGTTGAGAAGGGCGGGGTAGAAATGCTCGAAATGAATAAATTAGGGTTAGGGCTGTGAAGACTTCACAACTTCTGAGGATGCCTGCCATAAATGTGGGCAAAATGTCAGGAGAGAGTGCTTCTGGCACATAGCCATACAGCCCGAAAAAAACTCACAGCAACCCAGTAACTCTCCACCGGTCACACTGACACAATCGTCATTTTAAGAAAATACATTTGATTTCAGGATGGAGAACATTTCCTACTGCTGCCATTTGGATCAATACTGGGAGGATAATTTGGCTACTCTGTAAAATCCTTTAGTTCAATACTTGTCAAAGGGGGGGGGGGGGGTATTTTCTCTCTCTCTAATATATAAGGGAAGTGCCATATTTGCTCATTGGCCTTCGGGCTGAGAACAGCGGTATATAAGTAAAGTAAATAAATAATAGTTTCACTATTTCCTAGAAACTCTCCATGGAGTGGCACCGGGCCATTACTCTGGAGTGCTTCTGTTGTAGTAGCTGAATTTAGTCATAGTAAGTCTATGCCAAAAGAAGAGTGGAAAGAAGAAGCAACCTTTTCTCTACTTTCTCAATCAAATCTCAAGATCTGGCCAAAGGCTAAAGGCAAAGGTAACATGTGAAAAATCAAAACACGTTATTTGAGGTTACCATTCTCCTAAGTAGATAGGGGTATCTTGCTGGTATCTATAAAATGAGGATTTTCTTGGGTTGTTATAGGTTTTTTCGGGCTATATGGCCATGGTCTAGAGGCATTCTCTCCTGACATTTCGCCTGCATCTATGGTAAGCATCCTCAGAGGTAGTGAGGTCTGTTGGAACTAGGAAAAAGGGTTTATATATCTGTGGAATGACCAGGGTGAGACAAAGGACTCTTCTCTGCTGGAGCTAGGTGTGAATGTTTCAACTGACCACCTTGATTAGCATACAATGGCCTGACTGTGCCTGGGGCAAACTTTTGTTGAGAGGTAATTAGATGTCCCTGCCTGCTTCCTCTCTGTTGTTGTGCTGTTGCAATTTTAGAGTTTTTTTAATACTGGTAGCCAGATTTTGTTCATTTTCATGGTTTCCTCCTTTCTGTTGAAATTGTCCACATGCTTCTTGTGGATTTCAATGGCTTCTCTGTGTAGCCTGACATGGTGGTTGTGAGAGTGGTCCAGCACTTCTGTGTTCTCAAATAAAACGCTGTCTCCAGGTTGGTTCATCAGGTGCTCTGAAGATTTCCCTTCTTTTGTTATCTGAACAGTTCCATCTGTTTAAACAACTAAGAGAGCAAATATGCCCATAGCACACCATTTCCAGCAGCAGGATTTGAATCCCACCAGGAAGGACTAACTCAAAAGAGGCGTTTATGGGTTGTAAGGAACCCCACCTCTACTTGAAACTGGATGGTTTTAAGGAATGTAGATGGTGGATCTCACAAAGCCTGGTGTAATCCAAATCGTATATTGCAAATGCAATATTTATTTTATTTTATTTGACATATTTATATTCCGCCCTTCTCACCCCGACTCAGGGCGGAGCACAGCATATATACGGCAAACGTTCAATGCCGGGACATGAAATCAAAACATTTGTCTCAATATTAAAATACACTGTGTAAAACTGTCTCGGTCAATTATTACTATTTATTCAATTATTATTTTGATCACGAGTTATTTATTAAATATAATTTATTGTATTTATTATTACTGTTTATTAGGTTATTATTTTCATTATAAATTATTTATATTTGGGTTGTTGTAGGTTTTTTCGGGCTATATGGCCATGTTCTAGAGGCATTTTCTCCTGACGTTTCGCCTGCATCTATGGCAAGCATCCTCAGAAGTAGTGAGGTCTGTTGGAATTAGGAAAATGGGTTTATCCTCAGAGGTAGTGAGGTATTTATATTTATTAGGTTATTATCTATCACATTATAAATTATTAGCAGTTTTATAATTATTGGGTTGCTTTGAGATCTCTGGGCTGCCTGGCCATATTCCAGCAGCACTCTCTCCTGACGTTTCACCCACATCAACGGCAGGCATCCTCAGAGGTTGGGAGGTCTTTGGAAACTGCCTTGCCCTCTGTTGCTTTCTCAGCTTTGGAATTATTACTATTATTACTATATTTACAATTATTAAATTATACAAACCATATACTGTACATACTCGAGTATAAGCCTAGTTTTTCAGTTCTTTTTTTAGGCTGAAAAAGTCTTCCCCGGCTTATACTCGAGTCAATATTATTTATTATTTTACTTTGTTGTTGTTATTATTATTACATTTATTATTTTATTATTATTATTGTTATTATTATTACATTCATTATTTTACTCTATTTATTATTGTTATTATTACATTTATTATTTTACTCTATTATTATTATTTTACTCTATTTATTATTATTGGAGTACATGTAAGCACACTGGAGGGAAAGATACTAGAGACAAAGTTGAAGTACTTTGGCCACATCATGAGGAGACAGGAAAGCCTAGAGAAGACAATTATGCTGGGGAAAGTGGAAGGCAAAAGGAAGAGGGGCCGACCAAGGGCAAGATGGATGGATGGCATCCTTGAAGTGACTGGACTGACCTTGAGGGAGCTGGGGGTGGTAACGGCCGACAGGGAGCTCTGGCGTGAGCTGGTCCATGAGGTCACGAAGAGTCGGAGACGACTGAACGAATGAACAACAACAAGCACATTTACATTGAAGGAGGTTCGAATAATGGTTTAATCAGAGTTGGAGAGTCTTATCTTGAATTACAGTTTTATGTAAATATTCAAAAACATTTAACCTACTGATGCCTAAATTAATATAATTTTATTATTTTGAAATTTACCAGTAGCTGCTGCTTTTCTCACCCTCGGCTTATACTCGAGTCAATACATTTTCCCAGTTTTTGGTGGTAAAATTAGGTGCCTCGGCTTATATTCGCGTCGGCTTATACTCGAGTATATACAGTACCTACAAATTAAGGAACCAGCCTTAGGACAGAGTATCTGACACACCCCACCATAAATTCCGTGGAACATGATTCAGATCTACACCACTACCACACAGAGTTCTCATCTGAAACAAGAATGTTTTAAGCAGAGGCTGGATGGAATGGCCATCTGCAAGGAGTGCTCTGATTCTGTGCTTTTGCATGGCACAAAGTTGGACTGAGTGGCACTTGTGCTTTCTTCCAACTCTGTGATTCCATGATTCTATTTGATTCTTGGCACCAAGGCCTAATGGCAAGCGTGGGTTAATTATATAAGAATGTAAACATGCAACAGTTTTCCCCATCTCCTTTTAAGCAACTGAACTTACGATGCACAAAGTCCATGAGGTTAATAACACCACCCCTGAATTGACAAAAAAGACAAGCAGATGAACAAGCACACGGATCAAAATAATCATACAGATGTCCCCAACAAATGCAAAACAAATCAGAGAGTGGCATTAAGACATTAAACTAAGAAGCAGTACACACCTTTAATGCAATTTTGACTCTTTTAATCTTTTTAACCTTTTCAACTGTCTTTGTGCCGAAAATGTAAAAAGCAGATTGAAAGAATGTTAGTATGACCACTTGCAAGATCACTAGCAGAAAAGCAAGTCAGAATTTCAAGGTACAGGAAATAAAGGAGAGCAGAGGCAGGATCCTGCCAAGAAAATCTTAAATCTATTAGATAGAATAATGAAACAACATTTTACTAGGGTATGTTAAATGAGTATTAAGTACAAATATATAATCAAACTGGGAATTAAGGCAAACAGTTCTCTCGCGTGGAAAACTTACAGGGTTAAGTGTATTACACTGGTCTATCGGGTTCTTGTAGTCGGTCTTCAGCTCATCAAAAGCTATAATCTAGAATAAAATCACAGTTGTTAGGCAACAAATCAAGAACAGGTCAGCTGTAGTGGGTAAAAACTTCCAAAGCCATTACAACATACAAAGATTAGGTCCTAGAGGCAAATTCAGACACTCAGACCCAATATACAATCAACCTTCCATATATGTGGGTCACTGCAACACTGATTAGGATTAATTAATATATGGCCTCACTAATAATCTCCAATCCCCAGTGGCACAACGGGTTAAATCATTGAGCTGCTGAATTTGGCTGACCGAACGGTCGGTGGTTTGAATCCTGGGAGCGGGATGAGCTCCCACTGTTAGCCTCAGCTTCTGCCAACCTAGCAGTTCGAAACATGCTCTGTGCAGTCATGCCGGCCACATGACCTTGGAGGTATCTATGGACAACGCGACTCTTTGGCTTAGAAATGGAGATGAGCACTACCCCCAGAATCAGACATGACTAGACTTAATGTCAAGGAAAAACGTTTACCTATATATATATATGTATGTATGTATATGTATGTATGTATGTAAAATACGAATGCAAATCAAAACTTTACTGAAAACGTTATCAGAATTTGCAAGGCTTGCTGAATAGGCTGGTTTTCCTTTTTATGAAGGACAGGCCATCCCCAAGTTACAAATATCAAACTTACAAACGACTCATAGTTAAGGTCAGACAACAAGAAGTGAGAGAAATCTACCCTCGGAAGGGAAATCCACTCCTGGAAGAGTTACTTAGGTGATCCCTTGTAGCTTAAGGATGATGGTTTTAAGTCTGAAATTACTTAAAAGCACACACAACAACAACAACAACAACAACCTAAATCCTATCTCATCAGCCAAAAGCAGGCCCATACTTCCCATTGAAATACTAATAAGTTTATTTTTGTTAAAATTGTTCTTCATTATAATTATTGTATTGTTTTTAAGTGTTTTGCGCTACAAATAAAATATGTGCAGTGTGCACAGGAATTCAATCATGCTTTTTTCAAATTATAATCTGGCCCTCCAACTGTTTGAGGGACTGTGACCTGGCCCTCTGTTTAAAAAGTTTGAGGACCGCTGACCTAGAGGGTCCTAGAATGAACATCTAGGAATCTCTTAAGTTGTCAAGGGCTTTCCCAGCCAGAATCACTGGGTTGCTGTAAGTTTTTTGGGCTCTATGGCCATGTTCCAGAAGCATTCTCTCCTGACATTTCTCCCACATCCATGGCAGGCATTCTCAGAGGTTGTGAGGACCTCACAACCTCTGAGGATGCCTACCATAGATGGAAGGCAAAATATCAGGAGATAATGCTTCTGAAACATGACCATGCAGCCCGAAAAACTTACAGCAGTCCAATCTTAAGTCTTCCAACACAACTCTTATGGTTAAACATTAGATGGAAAATGACCACGGAGTTGAACTGGAAGAATTAGAACTTCCTACAGAGATGCTGTCTCTAGTTTAAAAACCTTTCAAAAATAATGTTTTCCACTTTTTGTGGGGGTCCTGTGCTCATAACCCCAGCAAATGTAGAGGGCCAACTGTACTGTACAATGTTGAGTCCCTGTATCTGCACAAAAGTGAGATAAAAATAAAGTAAATAAATAAAATACTGTATGACCTTTTCAAATAATACTGAGCAGTTAGGTTCCTTAAAAAACAGATTTCGTCCCCCTAATCCCCCTTCCAAAATTGTAGTGTTCCTGGCTCTCTTCTCATTCATGAGAAAGACAGTTTAGTTCGCAGTTTTGTTTTCAATGATCTTGAAAATGTGGTTGTTCCAGTGTGCCTTCCCAGAATAAGGAAACTCCAAGCATTATGTCCCCAACGCACTTTATCAGAGATCCAGGATATCTGCATACCCATTCCCCTCCAAACACCTCACCTGGTCATGCCCAGCACTTCTTAATTTTAATTATTACATTTGGCCCTGCCGTATTTTAATTGCGTCATTGTGTGTTGTTAATGTTATTGCCTTGGTTTTTTTTTAGTTATTTTGCTGTATTGTTATTGTTTTTACTGTTGTATTTGGGCTCGGCCTCTTGTAAGCCGCACCAAGTCCTTCAGGAGATGGTAGCGGGGTACAAATAAAGGATTATTATTATTATTATTATTATTATTATTGGAGCCCCCGGTGGCGCAGTGGGTTAAACCCCTGTACCGGCAGTACTGAAGACCGACAGGTCGCAGGTTTGAATCCGGGGAGAGGCGGATGAGCTCCCTCTATCAGCTCCAGCTCCTCATGCAGGGACATCAGAGAAGCCTCCCACAAGGATGATAAAAAAAAATCAAATCATCCAGGCATCCTCTGGGCAATGTCCTTGCAGACGGCCAATTCTCTCACACCAGGAGTCACTCCTGACATGAAAAAATTATTATTATTATTATTATTATTATTATTATTATCTGAAGGAACAGAATGGAGGCAAAGCATGATCACTCTTTCAGGTTCAAAGAGGAAACTCAAGTTTGATGGTCCACTGACAGATAACCATAGCATCTTCTCTGTGGCCACAAGATAGCCAAGAACAGTGTGCTACTTCATGAAATAATAATCATTTTTAACACATTTTATCCTAATGCTACTTAGGAAAGACTTTCCAGTTCTGGATGGTGTAATCCCAGCCCAAATTATGCTCCTGTGTGTATTTAGAAGATGGTGGCAATTGAAAAAGAAGACTGAAAGGAAACTCTCTGATAGTGTCATAAGCAATGCTTAATGCCTTATTCTCATCCAGGGTGCATGCATGAGAGAAAACATCCCCAGTGTGAAGAGCAAACTGCTACTGAATCCAGAATAGTATGAGATAAAGAATAACACTCATTGGCTATCAGATTCCAAACACAGAAGTCACTGACACATTCTTGGCCAAAGTTGTATTTACCCACACCAGGAATGACAAATGGGAAAGAGCAAAGTTGGCAACTTGTCACTCCACTAGAGATGGGAAGCAGGTGAAGCATGAAGACAGAAGCTTTTGAGGCCTAAGTGATCCGTGAACAATACCTTCTGCAAACTGTGACCTAAATCCAGTTATTCGTCTCAGAGTTGCACCAACTAGAGATGGCACACTGGCAGACTGTATCTTCCCATATGGGCCTGCCTTGAGTATTAAGATCTTTCAACAGGGAGATTTATACTGTCTATACTGACCACTTAAAATCAGTTTCAAACTGCTACTGAAGAAATACCACACACACTGGTAGTGCACTTAGCTCACAAAAAAGGTACCTTTCTGCTTCACCATCACCACAATTTGTCCCCTTGTTCTCTTCCTGCAACCACTGAGTATTTTTAATAACTATTCCAGAAACTATATTACAGGCATGGGCAAACTTCAACCCTCCAGGTGTTTTAGATTTCAACTCCCATAATTGCCAACAGTCGGTAGGCTGTTAGGAATTGTGGGACGTGAAGTTCAAAACATCTGAAGGGTCAAAGTTTGCCCATACCTGCCATATCACCTTCCTTCCCAATCTTTCCTCAGTCTTCCCAATTTTGCAACCCAGCACTTCCATCAGTCTCTTGAAATATGCCTTACTTATAGTCCCATATCTGCCCCTCTCATAATTTCTCCCATGGTCATATCAGGCCATCCTGCAGGTCAACTGATCTCTGTAGTCTGTGGATGGACTTTGGAATGTCTGTGAAGGGTGTGAAAACATTTATTTCTCCAATATCTGCATCACAGTGAATTGTAAGGCTTAAAAACACATTATATGTTGTTCATTATTCTGTGGAGAAAATCCATTTTCAATGTTATCAAATGCGCCATTTGAAAAATGATTGTCTGCTTTTGTACATTTCTCTGGAGTAGCATTGTTTTATACTTGTAATATAAGTTGATCTCATGTGTCTAGGGCAGAATCATAGAATAATAGAGTTGGAAGAGACCACATGGGCCATCTAGTCCAATCCCCTTCTGCCATGCAGGAAAGGCATAATCAAACCACCCCCAGCAGATGGCCATCTAGCCTCTGTTTCAAAGCCTCCATGGGAGAAAACAAGCTTGCCCCCTCCACAATTTAAACAAGGCTACCCTCAAAACATTCAACTCTGGCTGGATCTACGCTATTATATTGCAATTGCAATATATGGTCAGTGTAGTAGACCCATATAATGCAAATTGTATTCTAACGACACTGAATTGCATTATATGGCAGTGTGGATCCAGCCTCTGTGTCAAGCATGGGAGGAACAAATAATCTCTTCTTTGGATTACAAATCCCAAAATCCCTGTATAAATTGAGGGTAGGTTTTGGGCTCAAAATAATGGATTTGAGTATGACCCATGTATCATTCTGTGGAAAGCACCAGGGAAGCCTCAAAAAGCCAGAAGTCCTTTGGTTGCTGTTGCCATTTTCACATTTAGGCATTCAAAAAGGCCAGAAGCACTGCAGTGGCAGAGAGTTATGCTTTTAGGCTCTCCCAGGATGGACTTTGCTCTCTTTTACCACTCTTCTCAGAGAAGGTGGGTACCTAATTTGCTAAGTGTTAAGATGCAGTACTTACACACTGGCACATATTTAAATCTAGTAAGCAAACTAAGACCCATACATGGAATTTAGAGGCAGTCCCAAAGTTACAAACATCCAACTTACAAACAATTCATAGTTAAGAACAGGGGTGAGACAACAGGAGGTGAGAGAAATCAACCCCTCAAAAGATAACTCCTGGAAGAGTTATTATCATGGAGAAAAGGTATCTCCACTGAAGCTTTATTTATAATCCTTGTTTCCACAACAAGCCAAATTTTTCAAAATCCAATTATCTCAGGGGCAGAAAGTATGGTGAAATCTTCTGAACAGGAGCCACAGATAGCCAAATGAACACCACAGGAGTGTTCACCCTTCCTTATGTTATTGAAAGATTTGAAATGTGTGTGTGTGTGTGTGTGGCTTAAAATGTACTTGTTCCAACTTACAGACAGATTCAACTTAAGAACAAATCTACAGAACCTCTCTTGTTACTTGGGGACTGCCTGTACTGTAAATCCAACAACTCTCTTAACTGAAGCTTTAACAGCACAATAAAAGTAATCCTCTCATTCTTCACCATATCTCCCCCACCTATTGAAAAGTTCCACTTCATTCCTTATACAGCAGTCTTTCCATTTTCAAAGGAGTTAGGGATGTAAAATCCCTGCAAATGTTGAAAAACCATGAATTAAACAAAACTTTTTAAAAAATCCTAAGAGAACACCTCTTTAGGAATCTCTAGCACAATTTATGGTCAGCCTCCAGCAGAGTCCCACAGGAGAACCTAGAGATTTCTGCAGGGAGCATATTAATTGAATCCGTAAAAATTAACCCAGCATATGTGAGTTGTAATTCCCCTGCCTATTATCCCTCCTTTCACATTATCTTTACCCTTTCTTTGTCCTCTCTTTCCGTTCCTTAAGCAACAACTCTTCCCAAATGCTCTTGGAAAGGATATTATATTGAAGATGGGACAAGCTTATTATAGAAGGTTTGTAAACAAAGGCTGATCAACCCTTTGTTGGGAGGACTTTGATTATGTATTCCTACATGGCAGAAAGGGATGGGACTACACCAGGTGTGGGCAAGCTTTGGTCTTCCAGGTATTTTGGGCTTCGACTCCCAAAATTTCTACCAGCTGTTAGGAATTATGGGAGTTGAAGTCCAAAACACCTGGAGGACCAAAGTTTGCCCATGCCTGGACTAGGTGATCCTTATGATTTCTTCCAACTCTATGATTTCATGATTCAAATGGCAGGAAAGGAGATTCCACCTGAGCATGAGGAAGAACTTCCTGACTACAAGAAGAGCTGTTCAACAGTGGAACTCCCTGCTCGGAGTTTGATGGAAGCTCCTTTTTTAATGGCTCAAACAAAGGCTGGGTAGCCATCTGTCGGGGGTGCTTTGGTTGTGCTTTTTCTGCCTGACAGAATGGGTGGCTCTTGTCCAAGTCTACGTTTCCTACATCTCTTCTCCCCTTTGAGACCTTTGCTTCCACCTCACGGTCTGCTTTCAGAACTTCCAATACAATTCCACCAAAAAAAAAGCACTTGGACAATTTCAACAGACAGGAGGAAACCATGAAAATGAACAAAATCTAGCTACCAGTATTTAAAAACACCAGAATCAAGGCAGTCAATAAAGAACACCACTCAGAAACAGGGGAACTCCTGACAGCAAGCAACCAAGTGCCAGTGAACACCTCTCCCAGCGGTTGCATCCAGGCAACAACAGCTAGGCCACCTCTATGCAGGCACTCTCACTGATAGACTTTGTAGCTTCACAACTACCCAATGCCCTACAAGTTTTCTAATTGGAACACTCACACCTGCCTTAAACAGACAGGAGTTCTTTCTCCCACCCTGGAGGGTGCCTCCAGGCAACAACAACCAGGCCACCTCTATGCAGCCACCCTCACTGATAGACTTTGCAGCGTTGTGACTACTCAATGCCCTACAAGTTTCCCAAATGCAACACTCACACATGCCTTAAACAGACTGGGTTCTTTCTCCCAACCAACACATCATTACACGGAGGGTACCTCCATGCAACAACAGCCGGGCCACCTCTATATAGGCACATTCACTGATAGACTTTGCAGCATCATAACTACTCAATGCTTTACAAGCTTCCTAATTGCAACAGTGACACATGCCTTAAACAGGCAGGGGTTCTTTCTCCCACCCTGGAGGGTGCCTCCAGGCAACAACAGCCAGGCCACCTCTATGCAGGCACCCTCACTGATAGACTTTGTAACTTCACAACTACTCAATGCCCTACAAGTTTCCTAACTGCAACAGTAACACATTCCTTAAACAGACAGGGGTTCTTTCTCCCACCCTGCACATCATTTCACGGAGGGTGCCTCCACGCAACAACAGCAAGGCCACCTCTATGCAGGCATCCTCACTGATAGACTTTTCAGCGTCATGTCTGCTCAATGCTCTACAAGTTTCGTAACTACAACAGTAACATATGCCTTAAACAGACAGGGGTTTTTTCTCCCACCCTGGAGGGTGCCTCCAGGCATGAACAGCCTGGCCACCTCAATGCAGGCACCCTCACTGATAAGACTTTGCAGCTTCAGGACTACTCAATGCTCCACAAGTTTCCTAACTGCAACAGTCACACATGCCTTAAACGAACAGGGGTTCTTTCTCCCGCCCTGGAGGGTGCCTCCAGGCGACAACAGCCAGGCCACCTCTATGCATGAACCTTCACTGACTGACTTTGCAGCTTCCCAACTACTCAATGCCTTACATGTTTCCTAATTGGAACTGCCACACCTGCCTTAAACAGACAGGGGTTCTTTTTCCCACCCTGGAGGGTGCCTCCATGCAACAACAGCCAGGCCACCTCTATGCAGGCACCCTCACTGATAAGACTTTGCAGCATCATAACTACTCAATGCTTTACAAGCTTCCTAATTGCAACAGTTACACATGCCTTAAACAGACAGGGGTTCTTTCTCCCATTCTAGAGGGTGGCTCCAGGCAACAACAGCCAGGCCACCTCTATGCAGGCACCCTTACTGACCAACTTTGCAGCTTCATGACTACTCAATCCTCTACAAGTTTCCTAACTACAACAGTCACACATGCCTTAAACAGGCAGGGGTTCTTTCTCCCACCCTGGAGGGTGCCTCCAGGCGACAACAGCCAAGCTACCTCTATGCAGAGACCTTCACTGACTGACTTTGCAGCTTCATGACTATTCAATGCCCTACAAGTTTCCTAACTGGAACAGACACACAAGCCTTAAACAGACAGGGGTTCTTTCCGCCGCCCTGGAGGGTGCCTCCAGGAAACAACAGCCAGGCCACCTCTATGCAGGCACCCTCACTGATTTGACTTTGCAGCTTCGTGACTATTCAATGCTCTACAAGTTTCCTAATTGCAACACTCACACATGCCTCAAACAGGCAGGGGTTCTTTCTCCCACTCAGGACATTATTCCACAGAGGGTGCCTCCAGACAACAACAGCCAGGCCACCTCTATGCAGGCACTCTCACTGATAAGACTTTGCATCTTCAAAGTCTAATTGGAACACTCACACATGCCTTGAACAGACAGGGGTTCTTTCTCCCATCCTGAAAGGTGCCTCCAGGCAACAACAGCCAGGCCACCTCTATGCAGAGACCCTCACTGACTGACTTGCATCTTCAGGACTATTCAATGCTCCACAAGCTTCCTAATTGGGGTTCTTTCTCCCATCCTGGAGGGTGCCTCCAGGCAACAACAGCCAGGCTACCTTTATGCAGAGACCTTCACTGACTGACTTTGCAGCTTCGTGACTATTCAATGCCCTACAAGTTTCCTAATTGCAACAGTCACACATGCCTCAAACAGGCAGGGGTTCTTTCTCCCACTTTGGAGGATGCCTCCAGGCAACAACAGCCAGGCCACCTCTCTGCAGGCACCCTCACTGACTGACTTTGCAAACGAGGTGGCCACTCAATACTATTCAAGGTTGCCAATGGCAACACCCACACCTGCTTGAAACAGAAGGCTTCTTCCCCAAATCCTCTTAAAGAGACACACACAACCCCTTTTCCCTGCTGGAGGAGAGCCCCCCCCCCCGCCCGTCTCCTTGGCCCCGCCACTCACGTGCCAAATGGCGAAGAAGATGAGGGCGGCGGTGAGGAGCAAGGCCAGCATGTAGCAGAAGGCCGCGAACGTGAACGCCATGATGGCGGCGGCGCTGAGAGGAGGAGAAGGAGGAGGAGGAAGCGCAAGGCACGCCGGGAAGGAAACAACGCCGAGCGAAGGGAAAGCCCTGATTGGTTCTTGGACCCTGAAGGAGAGGAAGCCCACACTGCGCAGGCGCGGCGGGAGCCCCTGGCGGCGAATGGCGGAATTGCGGCAGCACACAAGCTCTTCTAAATCGCCAGAGAAAAGGGACACTGCGCAGGCGCAGCAGGAGCCCCTGGCGGCGAATGGCGGAATTGCGGCAGCACACAAGCTCTTCTATATCTCCAGATAAAAGGGACACTGCGCAGGCGCGGCGGGAGCCTCATTCTCGAGAAGGAATGATGCCCCGCAGCGGCCACTAGCGGCGGAAGGAGAGAAAAGAGATACTGCGCAGGCGTAGCTCTCAACGAAGAATAATAACCCGCAGCGGCCACTAGCGGCTGAAAGTGGAATTGCGGCTGCTTTAAAAAAATCTATATAAA
>NW_026844366.1:7773829-7894566 GCF_025583915.1 Anolis sagrei ordinatus
TGTTTTGCCGTTTTGTGAGTGTGTTGTTGTGTTGTTTTTCCTTTTGAGTAGATATGTTTGTACCTTGTGGGTTGTGTTATGGGCATGGGAATTTTGGTTAAGTTTCGTTGGGGGTTTTTGAGTTTTGTTGTTTTGCCGTTTTGTGAGTGTGTTGTTGTGTTGTTTTTCATTTTGAGTAGATATGTTTGTACCTTGTGGGTTGTGTTATGGGCATGGGAATTTTGGTTAAGTTTCGTTGGGGTTTTTTTTTGTTTTGTTGTTTTGCCGTTTTGTGAGTTATATATATAGATCTATATAGATTTTATCTGCAGGCAGGGCATTCCACAGCTGAGGGGCCACCACTGAGAAGGCCCTGTGCCTCATCCCCGCCAAGCGCGCCTGTGATGCAGGCGGGACAGAGAGCAAGGCCTCCCCAGATGATATATATGCTCAAACACACATATACGCATATACACAAATATATGGGCTCGAAGCCAACCTTAAAAACTCTGGCATAGACACTGAGAACTGGGAAGCCCTGGCCCTTGAGCGCTCCAGCTGGAGGTCAGCTGTGACCAGCAGTGCTGCAGAATCTGAAGAGGCACGAATGAAGGGTGAAAGCGAGAAACGTGCCAAGATAAAACCACATCAGGAAAAGAGATTTAAATATGGGCTCAAAGCCAACCTTAAAAACTTTGGCATAGACACTGAGAACTGGGAAGCCCTTGCCCTTGAGCGCTCCAGCTGGAGGTCAGCTGTGACCAGCAGTGCTGCAGAATTTGAAGAGGCACGAATGGAGGGTGAAAGAGAGAAACGTGCCAAGAGGAAGGCGCATCAAGCCAACCCCGACCGAGACCGCCTTCCGTCTGGAAACATTCATATACATATACACATGCACACATGCAGACACATATATACGCAAGCACACATAAATATACACATATACACACACCTATATGCATATACACACACCTATATGCATATCCGCAAGCACACACATATACACAATATACATATACACATATAATCACAGAAATACACAAATATATACACATGTATACAAAAACACATATATATACACTCAAACATGCATATATACACATATACATACACATAAACACATATATACACACACAAAACACATATACATAGACTGGGCCACAGCATCCCATGGCAGGGGGAGCTAGTATACAATAATTATATTATTATATATTATTATATTGTACTAAATTATTATACCACAATATATATAATATACTGCTAGCACATTATAATATTCATATTATATAATATATTGTACTATATCGTAAGTATTTTGTGGAATATGTATTTTGTGGAAATGTGTTTTAATATGTGTATGTTTTTTTAAAAAATGTTTTAGATGTGTTTTAACAATGTTGGCAAGAAATAATCATTATTAGCCCAACAAATTAGATTTAACAGGTTTTTATTCATTAACATTTCATCATAATCATCATCTAAACCAGTACAAGCACCATGCTTAGCCAAACAAAGAAAAAATTACAACAAAAAGTGGTTTAAAATTCACTTTAAAAAAAAACATGCAAAGTCAACTAAATTAGAGCAGATAAAACAAAGTTGGGCAAACTTGGGCCCTCCAAATTTGCAAATGTCTGACTTATAGCATTGTGGGAGTTGAAGTCCAAAACACCTGGAGAGCTGAAGTTTGTTCAATGTATATATCCTTGTTTGTAGCATTCATCCCTTACACTTTTAACCAATTGTTGATCTTTATGGGCAAAATGTAGCTCTTAAGCGACATACAGCCCCCCTCAATGGATGAAAGCAATGTCCCCAAATTAGGGATCCCAATGGAGCATTGCAGCACACGCAAATCCCTGGGAGTCACTCTGGACCGTGCTCTGACCTACAAGAAGCACTGCCTGAACATCAAGCAAAAAGTGGGTGCTAGAAACAATATCATACGAAAGCTGACTGGCAAACCTGGGATCACAACCAGACAAAGTGAAGACATCTGCCCTTGCGCTGTGCTACTCTGCTGCTGAGTACGCATGCCCAGTGTGGAACACATCTCACCATGCTAAACAGTAGATGTGGCTCTTAATGAGACATGCCGCATTATCACGGGGTGTCTGCGCCCTACACCACTGGAGAAATTACACTGTTTAGCCGGTATTGCACCACCTGACATCCGCCGGGAAGTAGCAGCCAATAGTGAAAGGACCAAGGCAGTGACATCTCCAGCTCATCCCCTGTTTGGGTATCAGCCAGCACATCAACGACTTAAATCAAGAAATAGTTTTCTAAGATCTACAGAGACACTCGCTGGAACACCTCAGCAAGCGAGAGTCCAAAAGTGGCAGGCTCAAACCCAGAACCTCAATCAATGGCTGATACCAAATGAGAGACTCCCCCCTGGGCACACAGAGGACTGGGCAACTTGGAAGGCGCTGAACAGACTGCGCTCTATGGCACCACAAGATGCAGGGCCAATCTTAAGAAATGGGGCCACAAAGTTGAATCCACGACATGCGAGTGTGGAGAAGAGCAAACCACTGACCACCTGCTGCAATGCACCCTGAGCCCTGCCACATGCACAATGGAGGACCTTCTTGCGGCAACACCAGAGGCACTCCAAGTGGCCAGATACTGGTCAAAGGACATTTAATCAACTACCAAACTCACAAATTTTGTATTTTTATGTTTTTTTGCTTTGTTCTGTTAGAAATGTAATATAATCGACTGGTTGCGCTGACACGATAAATAAATAAAGGGATTATTTACCTGATCTGAAGACTAAACATGGTGGTCAACATCTCAAAGTGGAGATCTGATCCCATGTTAAAATATAGGAAGACTTTGTAGGACCCATATGCAGTGGCTGAGAGAGACAACAGCGACCGAGTAATGGTCCCATTGTATTCTAGTTTAGTAAGACGTTATATCTGGAATGATGTGTCCGGTTCTGGGCAAATTCACAATTCGAAAAGACACTGGAAAGCTGGACGGTGTGCGGAGAAGGACCATCGGAATGGTCCAAGGTCTGGAAAGCATGGATCACAACGAGGAGCTGGAAGAAAATATGGGTAAGAAGGGACATGAAAGCCATGTTTACATTTTTGAAAGGATGTCACACTGAGCTTGTTGTAGCCTGCTCTACAGACAGGGACACAATGTTGGGAATCTGCCTGTGTTTGTGTTTCAGGATCCTGATGTCGGAAATGATGAGAGAAATGATGGTACTGAGACTGGTTTGAGCAATGATTTTCAGACAGACAATGACAAAGAGGCCCCAGTGCAAAGGGCAGTTTCTCATGAGAATATTACTGCTGGGCCTAGCAATGATGGTTCACTCCCTCTCTCTGTGAGCTCAAGTTTTGGGTTTGGAAAACAATCTGACACCTGGGAATTTTAATTAGCAGCCAGATAGGGAGCTGAAGAATAGGCGGCTGGAGATTAGTCAGGATCGACAGCAAACTCAGTGTTTACGTCCCTCTGAAAGACTTCAATGTATTGTCGAAGGCTTTCATGGCCAGAATCACTGGGTTGTTGTAGGTTTTTTTGGGCTGTATGGCCATGTTCTAGAGGCATTCTCTCCTGACGTTTCACCTGCATCTATGGCAAGCATCCTCAGAGGTAGTGAGGTCCGTTGGAACTAGGAAAAAGGGTTTATATATCTGTGGAATGACCAGGGTGAGACAAAGGACTCTTGTCTGCTGGAGCTAGGTGTGAATGTTTCAACTGACCACCTTGATTAGCATAGAAGCCATTGAAATACACAAACATGTGGACAATTTCAACAGAAAGGAGGAAACCATGAAAATGAACAAAATCTGGGTACCAGTATTAAACAAAAACCTCTAAAATTACAACAGCACAACAACAGAGAGCAGACCCGTAGCCAGGATTTTGTTTTGGGGGGGGGGGATGAGTTTGTTTCGGGGGGGGGTGAGTCTGAGTGAAAGAGGGTCTACCCTAGCAAACCTTTTGTATCGTTACCCCAATACCCCCATGCATATGGGATATATTGAGCATGGGGATCAGATCATGATATGAATAAACATAACAGTTTAAATAATGTACCAGTAAGGCCTTCTTGCGGACCACCATGAGAATTTGGGGGGGGGGGTAAGCCCCAACCCCCCCCCCTACAACAGCACAACAACAGAGAGGAAACAAACAAGGACATATAATCACCTCTCAACAAAAGTTTGCTCTAGGCACTGTCAGGCCATTATATGCTAATCAAGGTGGTCAGTTGAAACATTCACACCTAGCTCCAGCAGACAAGAGTCCTTTGTCCCACCCTGGTCATTCCACAGATATATAAACCCCTTTTTCCTAGTTCCAACAGACCTCACTACCTCTGAGGATGCTTGCCATAGATGCAGGCGAAACGTCAGGAGAGAATGCCTCTAGACCATGGCCATATAGCCCGAAAAAACCTACAACAACCCACTGAAAGACTTCGTCTGATAAGGGGTAAATGTGGGGGGAAGCGAAACCAATTTCTGAGTTTTGGGATATAAAGTTTGCCTCAAGAGGAAACCTGTTAGATCAGGCATTGTTTGGAAATCAAGTTCCTGTGCCATGGAAATCCTGTTCAAGGGGTCTTATTCCTCTGGAGTATTTTTAGCCTTTTGGATTGTCTTTGCATCTTGTTGATTCCTGTCTGGATTAATACTGTCTTGGATTGCTTTTATATCTGGTATGGACATTGCTTTGTGTTACTATCTTTTATGAACTTATTCCTTTTTGGAACTTTCGTATTTTCTTACAAGCATTTATTTCATCTGACTATTTACTTCACTTCAATAAAAGAAGATTTGTTTCTTCACTCTTCGCGTGGTGTGTTTTAAAGTCAGAGGGCTTTTTCCTGACCTGGAGTGCAACACACAATCCAATAGGTTCAACCTACAGTGGAAGAGATTAGGAAGAACTTCATGATGGTTACAATATTATACGAAAGCTGACTGGCACAACCTGGGGATCACAACCAGACACAGTGAAGACATCTGCCCTTGCTCTATGCTACTCTGCTGCTGAGTACGCATGCCCAGTGTGGAACACATCTCACCACACTAAAACAGTGGATGTGGCTCTTAATGAGACATGCCGCATTATCACGGGGTGCCTGCGCCCTACACCACTGGAGAAATTGCACTGCTTAGCTGGTATTGCACCACCTGACATCCGCTGGGAAGTAGCAGCCAATAGTGAAAGGACCAAGGCAGTGACATCTCCAGCTCATCCCCTGTTTGGGTATCAGCCAGCATGTCAACAACTTAAATCAAGAAATAGTTTTCTAAGATCTACAGAGACACTCGCTGGAACACCCCAGCAAGCAAGAGTCCAAAAGTGGCAGGCTCAAACCCAGAACCTCAATCAATGGCTGATACCAAATGAGAGACTCCCCCTGGGCACACAGAAAACTGGGCGACTTGGAAGGCGCTGAACAGACTGCGCTCTGGCACCACGAGATGCAGAGCCAACCTTAAGAAATGGGGCTACAAAGTGGAATCCACGACATGCGAGTGTGGAGAAGAGCAAACCACTGACCACCTGCTGCAATGCAACCTGAGTCCTGCCACATGCACAATGGAGGACCTTCTTGCGGCAACACCAGAAGCACTCCAAGTGGCCAGATACTGGTCAAAGGACATTTAATCAACTACCAAGCTTACAAACTCTGTGTCTTTTGTATGGTTGTTTGTTTGTTTCTGTCAAAAATGTAATACAAGTGTTCGGTTGCCTGACACAATAAATAACTATGATGGTTAAGAGCTATCTGATGATGGAATATGCTGCCTTTGGAGAGTGATGGCATCTCCTTTTTCTGGAGATTTTAAACAGAGGCTGTCAGGAGGGATTGGATTGTGTCTTCATGCATAATAGAATAAGGTTGGCCTGGATGGCATTTGGGGTCTCTCCAAACTCTAGGATTAAATGAGTTCCAACTATTGCCCATGCCTGCTCTAAATGCTTTTGACAGCAGACTCCATCATCCTCAACCAAGCCTTCCTGTTCTGCTCAGTAGCGCCATGGGTTAATAAAAATGTATTGTCTAACATTACAACAGCACACCAACAGAGAGGAAACAAACAAGGACATCTAATCACATCTCAACAAAAGTTTGCTCCAGGCACAGTCAGGCCATTGTATGCTAATCAAGGTGGTCAGCTGAAACATTCACACCTAGCTCCAGCAGACAAGAGTCCTTTGTCTCACCCTGGTCATTCCACAGATATATGAACCCTTTTTCCTCGTTCCAACAGACCTCACTACCTCTGAGGATGCTTGCCATAGATGAAGGCGAAACGTCAGGAGAGAATGCCTCTAGACCATGGCCATATAGCCCAAAAAACCCTACAACAACCCATTAATAAAAATGCTCACTGTCTCCACCTTCCTCTAAGCCTTCGTTTGCAACCGTCTGCAAATCTATCACTTCGATCGATCCGCATCACATGATGTGACAAACAGCATTACCGTTTTGAGGTCAATGCATTTGCTAGACCGAGCCAAAGATAAAACAACGAGGGACAACCAAGAGCCTTTTCAGCTGCCTTGGGAACTGGGGAGAAGAACTGAATGAAATAATATATATATACTTTATATATATTTACATAAAGTAGCACATAGCAGCAGTACTAGTAATATTATAACATTTTATTTGTTTATTATTTGCCTCTTCTACCAGGTCAAGGCAGGTATTCTGATTGCAATGGTCAATTACACTGTGTAACATGATTCTTGTTCCCAGGTTATAAACATAATTTCCTAATTGGTTCTATCATAAAAACATGGAGAATGTTGATTAAACTGCAAAATTTTTGTTTCTGCGGAGGGACATTCTGCAGCACATTTTGCACATTTCTGCAATGAATATCTCATCGAGTACCGACCAATTCAACAGTTTTTGCCACAATAATCAAGTTTCTGGAGTAGAAAAAACTACTTTTTATTATTATTATTCCTACCTCATCCAGGGTTTTCTCATTTTACCTCGTCCATTTGACCTGCCCATTGTGTCCGATTTTATGTTATGTCAATTTGCTTTATTTATTTTACTTTGCTACTGTATTTTATTCTGGTGTAATTTTTGTGGTCTGTTTTTTGCATTTTATTCTGTTGTATTGCATCTTTGGGCGTGGCCTCATGTTAGCCGCCCTGAGTCCCCTTCGGGGACATGGTGGTGGGGTAAAATAATAATAATAATAATTATTATTATTTAATAATAATAATAATAATAATAATAATAATAATAATATTTAAATAATAATAATAATTACCTCACCTGCCTCATAGGAAACCTGCTACAAAACAGGAGCTTCTTTGTTGAGTTCCAGGGCCAGAGAAGCAGATGGGGAAACAGAAGAACGGCCTGCCTCAGGGGAGCGTGCTCGCTCCATCCATGTTCAACATCTACACAAATGACCAGCCACTGCCAGAAGGGACAGAGAGTATCATCTATGCTGATGATCGTGCCATTATCGCTCAAGTAGGGAGCTTTGAGATGGTTGAACAGAACCTCTCCGAACGTTACTGCCTATTACAGGGAAAACCAGCTGATCCATAATCCACAGACATGTGCCTTTCACCTTAAGAACAGAGAAGCATCCCGAGCTCTGAGGATCATCTGGGAAGGAATCCCACTGGAGCATTGCAGCGCACCCAAATACCTGGGAGTCACTCTGGACCGTGCTCTGACCTACAAGAAGCACTGCCTGAACATCAAGCAAAAAGTGGGTGCTAGAAACAATATCATACGAAAGCTGACTGGCACAACCTGGGGATCACAACTAGACACAGTGAAGGCATTATCACAGAGTGCCTGCGCCCTACACCACTGGAGAAATTACACTGTCTAGCCGGTATTGCACCACCTGACATCTGCTGGGAAGTAGCAGCCAATAGTGAAAGGACCAAGGCAGAGACATCTCCAGCTCATCCCCTGTTTGGGTATCAGCCAGCACGGCAACGATTTAAATCAAGAAATAGTTTTATAAGATCTACAGAGACACTCGCTGGAACACCCCAGCAAGCGAGAGTCCAAAAGTGGCAGGCTCAAACCCAGCACCTCAACCAATGGCTGATACCAAATGAGAGACTCCCCCCTGGGCACACAGAAGAATGGGTGACTTTGAAGGTGCTGAACAGACTGCACTCTGGCACCATGAGATGCAGAGCTAGCCTTAAGAAATGGGGCTACAAAGTGGAATCCACGACATGCAAGTGTGGAAAAGAGCAAACCACTGGCCACCTGCTGCAATGCAACCTGAGCCCTGCCACATGCACAATGGAGGACCTCCTTGCGGCAACACCAGAGGCACTCCACGTGGCCAGATACTGGTCAAAGGACATTTAATCAGCTACCAAGTTTGCAGTCCGGAAAAGAAATAAAACATTTCATCAGCAGGAAACATGTAGACATAAAAGATACGCATGAGGACAAAAGATGAAAAACGTTTAACAAATTCAAAGTTAGGGTATTGTTTTTATTCATCAATGAATACAAAGAAAAAGGAGAAAAAAATTATGTAAATTGAGCAACAATGACGTAGTAAATCCTGCAAGATTCAAATTCAAGAAGGGAAGGTAATGATAGTGCATATTACCTGCCATCAGAGAACAAAGTATGGTTTTTTTTTTTTACAATTGAAGATTTAATGGAAAACTGTTAGATCTTCCATATTAAAGTGGGCTTTTGCATGAGATTGGAGCAATCAATCCATAGACGAACAGAAATACAACAAACGTAAGAAGTGATCAAGGAAAACTACTTAATTAATGGATAAATTGGCCAAAAACATTTTTAATTTGTTAATGAGCCACAATGGTTGGTCTACTACAGCTTGAGGAAAAGAATAAAGTCATCTTTAAAATAAGCCTGGGGAAAATGGATTTGTAGACATCACTGATGTTAAAAATAATGTTTATAGTTATTATTCATCTCTTTTTAAAAAGCACATGCTAAAAAAGAGTGAATAGAATACTATGCTAATACTAAGGGAATTTTACAGCAAATTACAAACACAAGGAAAGACTAAAATGCTCTAATTATAGTAGCAGAAGTAAAAGATAAAGAAGGCAAAATCTTGGAAGGCCCCAGGACCTGATGGTTTCTTAGCAGTCGATTAATATTTCCTTCTGCCACTGTGAAGTCTGCCTTAATAGTCACAGAAAATAAATTCTTGGGGAAAATGCACATACCTTGGGAAGTCTGACTTGGCCACGGTAGTCCACGCTCTGGTTACATCCCGTTTAGACTACTGCAACGCTCTCTACGTGGGGTTGCCTTTGAAGACGGCCCGGAAGCTCCAATTAGTCCAACGCTCGGCAGCCATGATACTAACGGGAGCGGAGCGCAGGGAGCATACAACTCCTCTGCTGCACCAGCTCCACTGGCTGCCGATCTGCTACCGGGCTCAATTCAAAGTGCTGGCGCTGGCCTTTAAAGCCCTAAACAGTTCTGGCCCAACTTACCTATCCGAACGTATCTCAGCCTATCAGCCCACCAGGACCCTAAGATCTTCTGAGGGGGTCCTGCTCTCTATCCCGCCTGCTTCACAGGTGCGGCTGGCGGGGACGAGAGACAGGGCCTTTTCTGTGGTGGCCCCGCGGCTATGGAACGCCCTCCCCATGGAGGTAAGATCAGCCCCCTCATTGATGGTTTTCCGGAAAAGACTAAAAACCTGGATGTTCGAGCAGGCGTTCGGTTAACTCAGTGCAATAAGTGTAATGATTGAAGGACTGGCAATTTGGACGACGAAACTGGATCGCGATTTTAGTCAAGAGATGAATTGGATTGTTTATTGATATATGTATTGTGGATTGTGTTTTTATGCTTTTAAACTGTATACTGTTGTTTGTTATAAGTTGTTGTAAACCGCGTTGAGTCGCCGGCTAGGCTGAGAAACGGCGGTATACAAGTATAGCAAATAAATAAATAAATAAATATTCCCATGATCCCAAAAGCTGGTTAAAAAATTGACAATTACAAAGAATCACAGAACAATTTCTTTATTAAATAATTATAAGATTTTTTTTACATTGATTGTGAAGGAAAGATTGAAATTAGTACTGTAAGTTATACAGGAAGATCAAACAGTTTATCTTAAACTTAAGAGATATTTGAGAGATAATACAACATGTGTAGGAGATATAAAATATTCTTCGAAGCACAACGAGAGGAAAACAGCTCTGACACTTTTGGATGTCGAAAAAGCTTTTGATAATGTCAACTGGGACTTTCTAATAGTTATAAACGAGATTAACTTTGAACATAGTCTTGTAAAGTAGATAAAAGCAATCTGTGGAGAACAACAGGCACAAAATAAATCTAATGGAGAAAAGATGAAATTGTGTGAAACCCAGAGGGATACTAATCAAGGTTTTCCCTTTGTCTCCATTATTTTTCATGATGATTTTGGAAGTGTTCAACAATGCTCTAAGGGAGAATAAGAGAATAAAGAGCCTAAGTTTTAAATAGAGAATGTTTGCAGATGACTTTCTGTTCTTTGAAGAAGATCCGCTGAAAGCATTGACAACTTGAGAAAAGTTTTAAAAAGAAGACTGAGCAGGTAATGAAATAAACTAAACAGTAGTGTTTTAGAAAAACATGAAAAAGAAGGCCAATCTTTAAATGAATAGGTATGATATTAAAAGCTAAACAGTCAGTGTTGCTATATCATATAGTAATACAAACTGTTTCGAAATAATTATGCCTAAATATGGAATGAGGTAAAATAGGACTTCCAGTAAGCTTATCTGTCACTGGGTTATTGTAGTTTTTTCAGGCTGTATGGCCATGTTCTAGAAGCATTCTCTCCTGACGTTTCGCCTGCATCTGTGGCAAGCATCCTCAGAGGTTGTGAGGCGACCTCTGAGGATGCTCGCCACAGATGCAGGTGAAACGTCAGGAGAGAATGCTTCTAGAACATGGCCATACAGCCCGAAAAAACTACAACAACCCAGTGATTCTGGCCACGAAATCCTTCGACAACACATTATCTGTCACTGCTGGAAAGAATTTCAGCTCTTTAAATGAATTTGTCACCAGGTATACAGTGTTTCTCAACCTGGGGGTCGGGACCCCCATGGGGGTCGCAAGGGGTGTCAGAGGGGTCGCTAAAGACCATCAGAAAACATAGTATTTTCTGTTGGTCATGGGGGTTCTGTGTGGAAAGTTTGGTCCAATTCTATCGGTGGGGTTCGCAATGCTATTTTATTGTGGGTGAACTATAAATCCCAACAATTACAACTCCCAAATGGCAAGGTCTATTTTCTCCAAACTCTACCAGTGTTCACATTTGGCCATATTGAGTATTTGTGCCAGGTTTGATCCAGATCCATCAGTGCTTGAGTCCACAGTGTTCTCTGGATGTAGGTGAACTACAACTCCAAAAAACTCAAGGTCATTGTCCGCCAGACCTTCCCAGTATTTTCTCTTGGTCATGGGAATTCTGCGTGCCCAGTTTGATTCAGTTCCATCACTGGTGGAGTTCAGAAGGCTCTTTGATTTTAGGTGAACTATAAATCCCAGCAACTCCAGCATTACCAAATGACCAAATCAATCACCCCCAACCTCACCAGTATTCAACTTTGGGAGTATTGGGTATTTGTGCCAAATTTGGTCCAGTGACTGAAAATACATCCTGCATATCAGCTATTTAGATTACCATTCATAACAGTAGCAAAATTACAGTTGTGAAGTAGCAACGAAAATAATGTTATGGTTGGGGGTCACCACAACATGAGGACCTGTACTAAGGGGTCGCGAAATTAGGAAGGTTGAGAACCACTAAATAGAGTTCTTTATGGAAATACCACCATGGACGGAGCAGATTATGAAGTCCAAGATGTTGGAAGATATAAACAAATCAACAGAGAAAAGAAGTAGAAAGGTTCAAAGAAGAACTCAGTTTAGAGATTTGATTTGAGATCAAACCCAAAGCCAGAATTAACTCTTACATAAAAGTAATACTTGAAGTAGATTTTTTTTCATTTTATAATCAGAGCAGGTAGTTTGCTTACTAACTATATTTGGAAGTTGGACGTGACATTTAACTCATTTGTTTTGCTTATTGTTAGTTGTGTAGCCTTTAGATCAGTGGTTCCCAACCTGTGGTTTGTGGACCACCAGTGGTCTGCAAGAACTGAAATATGGTCCACTGTTACTACAACATTACAACGAGAGTGAGTGGTCTTGCAAAACCCTTTAATAGTGCCAAGCGTTAACAAAATCCACAGATAATAACAGTCCAACCAAAAAAATTTTTTTTTGTTTTGGTGTCTTCCTTTTTAGGCCTGTTCCTGGGGTTATTTGGAGTTCTGCTTCAGCAAAAATTGCATTGGATAGACCACATCAGCTCTAGATTACTAAAAATGGTTTTCTGTGAGCGAGCATATGGCAGACTACTGGATGGCATATGTTCCATATCAGAAGCTAGAGCTGATGTGGTCTATCCACTGCAATTTTTTGAATCAGCACCCCAAATAACCAAACCAAATGTAAAGGTGACCAAAAACCGATTTGTAACCCCTTTGGGGTGACAGACTTTGTATTTCTAGGTGCAAAGATGAGTGCAGATGCAGACTGTGGCCTGGAAATCAGAATACGATTCCTTCTTGGGAGGAGAGCAAGGACCAGTCTCGATAAAATAGTAAAGAGTAGAGACATCAGACTGGCAACAAAGATCCATTGCCTAGTTCAAGCCATGGTATTCCCTGTAGTCACTTACGGATGTGAGAGCTGGACCTTAGGGAAGGCTGAGCGAAGGAAGAGAGATGCTTTTGAGCTGTGGTGTTGGAGGAAAGATCTGAGAGTGCCTTGGACTGCGAGAAGATCCAACCAGTCCATCCTCCAGGAAATAAATCCCGACTGCTCATTGGAGGGAAGGAGACTAGAGGGAAAGTTGAAGTCCTTTGGCCACATCATGAGGAGACAGCAAAGCCTAGAGAAGGGAATGATGCTGGGGAAGGTGGAAGGTAAAAGGAAGAGGGGCCGACCAAGGGCAAGATGGATGGATGGCATCCTTGAAGTGACTGGACTGACCTTGAAGGAGCTGGGGGTGGTGATGGCCGACAGGGAGCTCTGGTGTGGGCTGGTCCATGAGGTCACGAAGAGTCGGAGACGACTGAATGAATGAACAACAACAAATCCTTTTGGCAGTAATGTTGGAGAGGGGTCCCTGGTCAAAGTGGTCCCTGGTCAAAAAAAAAAAGTTTGGAAACCACTTATTTAGATGTAGGAAAATATATTTCTGAGTTGCTGTTGGCGTTTTCCATAGATATGCAATTATATGCAATTGCTTTTAGGATACCTGCCATGTTTATATAGTGATGTTATTATAATATATTAGAATCATACAATCATAGAATCAAAGAGTTGGAAGAGACCTCATGGGCCATCCAGTCCAACCCCATTCTGCCAAGAAGCAGGAATATTGCATTCAGATCACTCCTGACAGATAGCCATCCAGCCTGTTTAGATCCAGTGAAGTCATGCTACCCCTCTATTCTGCTTTCGTTAGACCACATCTGGAATATTGTGTCCAATTCTGGGCACCACAATTCAAGAGAGATATTGACAAGCTGGAATGTGTCCAGAGGAGGGCGACTAAAATGATCAAGGGTCTGGAGAACAAGCCCTATGAGGAGCGGCTTAGGGAACTGGGCATGTTTAGCCTGAAGAAGAGAAGGCTGAGAGGAGATATGATAGCCATGTATAAATATGTGAGAGGAAGCCACAGGGAGGGAGCAAGCTTGTTTTCTGCTTCCTTGGAGACTAAGACGCAGAACAATGGCTTCAAACTACAAGAAAGGAGATTCCACCTGAACATTAGGAAGAACTTCCTGACGGTGAGAGCTGTTCAGCAGTGGAACTCTCTGCTAAACAGTGTGGTGGAGGCTCCTTCTTTTGAGAATTTTAAGCAGAGGTTGGATGGCCATCTGTTGGGGGTGCTTTGAATGCGATTTTCTTGCTTCTTGGCAGAATGGGGTTCGACTGGATGGCCCACGAGGTCTCTTCCAACTCAAGGATTCCTCAATAGTTATCCTGCCATGAGCTTCTAACTCAGTGGTTCTCAACCTGTGGGTCCCCAGATGCTTTGGCCTACAACTCCCAGAAATCCTAACAGCTGGTAAACTGATTGGGATTTCTGGGAGTTGTAGGCCAAAACACCTGGGGATCCACAGGCTGAGAACCACTGTTCTAACTAAAGGATAAATGGTGAATGGGAATTTGAATGTATTCTAGAAGGGGCCATGGTGGTGCAACTGGTTAAACTTGTTGAATTTGTTGTCCTAAAGGTTGGCAGTTTGAAGCCATGGGTTGGGGTGAGCTCCCAACTGTTAGCTCTAGCTCCTGCCAACCTAGCAGCTTGAAAACATGCACATCTGAGTAGATCAATAGGTATTGCTTCAACAGGATGGCAATAAAGGCGGCAATGCAGCTATGTCGGCAAGATAACTAGGAGGTGTCTATGGACAACAAGCTCCTCGGCTTGGAAATGGAACAAGAGCACCTCTCCATGCCTCCAGAAGTTGGAGATGAAAGGGGAAGCCTTGACCTTTGTTCTGTGTATTTGTTTGCCATTGTCATTCCACTGTATTAAAGGCACTGAATGTTTGCCTATCTGTGTAAGTTGTAATCCGCTCTGAGTCCCCTCGGCAAGATAGAACAGAATATAAATAAAGTGTTATTATTATTATTATTATTATTATTATTATTATTATATTATTCTAGAAGCTGAAGCAAAAGCCTAATAGAGGCTGGCATAGCATCTCTCGTTGAGAATAGTCCGCTACCCATGGTGGAAAAGGAGTAATGAGGGAATGTTTTAATTGCTTGACCAAAGACAAGAAAAGACCGCAAAGAGTGCAGCGGATTGCGCCTTCGTACGAATGGGAATAATGCAGCAGAAAAGTCCGAATGTACGGACTGTAAATCGTATAACTTTCTGGAAGGTGTCAGATCCAACAATAACTTGCAGCAATAGCCTGCAGCCGTACGACTTATTTAAACCATGTTTTTCTACTTCAAGTGGGTTTATTTTATTTTTCAGACAGCCAAGGCCTGCAAGTTGAGACAAAGACAATCTGGGCTTTGTTGTGCTTTGCTCGCCTGGAACTTACAATGAAATAAAGCAGGTCCATGTGCATAAATTGGCCCACATGCAACAAATTGGTCCAGGTCTGCGGAAATAGGAGTATAGATCCAGGGAAGACATGCTACCCATGATCTATTCTGCCTTGGTCAGACCACATCTGGAATCACACTGTGTCCCATTCTGGGCACCACAATTGAAGGGAGATGTTGACTCGAAGCTGGAATGTCTGCAGAGGAGGGTGACTCAAAGGATAAAGGGTCTGGAGAACAAGCCCTATGAGGAGCGGCTTAAAGAGCTGGGCATGTTTAGCCTGAAGAAGGGAAGACTGAGAGGAGACATGATGAGAGCCATGGATAAACATATGAGGGGAAGTCATAGGAAGGAGGGAGCAAGCTTGTTTCCTGCTTTCCTGGAGACTAGGACACAATGGAGAAATGGCTTCAAACTACAGGAAAGGAGATTCCATCTGAACATGAGGAAGAACTTCCTGACTGTGAGAGCTGTTCAGCAGTGGAACTCTCTGTCCCGGAGTGTGGTGGAGGGTCCTTCTTTGAAGGCTTTTAAGCAGAAGCTGGATGGCCATCTGTCGGGGGTGATTTGAATGCAATTTTCCTGTTTCTTGGCAGGGGGTTGGACTGGATGGCCCAGGAGGTCTCTTCCAACTCTATGAATCTACAGCTTAATGGTGTAACATTAGAAAATGTTGACCATTTCAGCTCCCTTGGCAGCCACCTCTCCACAAAAGTCAACATTGACACCGAAATACAACATCGCCTGAGTTCTGTGAGTGCAGCATTTTTCCGAATGAAGCAGAGAGTGTTTGAGGACCAGGACATCCATAGGGATACCAAGGTGCTTGTTTTTAAAGCTATTGTCCTCCCAACCCTGGTATTCGCCAGTGAGACGTGGACTGTCTACAGACGTCACATGTAACTCCTAGAACCATTCCATCAGCGCTGCTTACAGAAAATCTTGCAAATCTCTTGGGAAGACAAGCGGACAAACGTCAGCATGCTGGAAGAAGCAAAGACCACCAGCATTGAAGCGATGCTCCTCCACCATCAACTCCGCTGGACCAGCCATGTTGTCCCGATGCCGGTCCACCATCTCCCAAAGCAGTTGCTCTACTCCGAACTCAAAAATGGAAAACGGAATGTCAGTGGACAGGAAAAGAGATGTAAAGATGGTCTCAAAGCCAACCTTAAAAACTCTGGCATAGACAGTGAGAACTGGGAAGCCCTGACCCTTGAGCACTGTAACCGGAGGTCAGCTGTGACCAGAAGTGCTGTAGAATTTAAAGAGGCACAAATGGAGGGCGAAAGAGAGAAACGTGCCAAGAGGAAGGTGCGTCAAACCAACCCCGACCGGGACCACCTTGAGTCTGGAAACCAATGCCCTCACTGCGGGAGAACACGCAGGTCAAGAATAGGCTCCACAGTCTCCTACGGACCCACCACCAGGACACCGACCTTGGAAGACAATGCTACTCGGACAACGAGGGAGCGCCTTTGTATGAATCTACAAAAACCTAAAGGCATGTCTGCAAAAGTCTCAAAAGAGTTATAAAAGTGGTGTAGAGAAAGCAACGCCCACAAAGACAGATGCAGATAGACAAAAGTGTGCCCAGAGTCAAGGAAAGGCTTTAGAGAAGAACAAGGAAGTTAGGAAGCTAGATTCTGCAATATCGAACAAAGATTTCCCTGCAATCTTGTGGACCCTCATGTACCTTTAAGGAGGAAATAAATGGGGACCAGGAAAGACAGAAGGGGTATTATTTGAGCAGATTTCTTTTGCCATGCACAAATAATCCTAGGCTGTTATGCATAGCAATACATGCCCCTGGTAGCAAAGTAAACAAGGAGGAGAAGAGATCAGATGCTATAGCAGGCATGGGCAAACTTGGGCCCTCCAGGTGTTTTGGACTCCGACTTCCACAATTCCTAATAGCTTCCGCCTCTTCATTTCCCCCCCTCAGCCGCTTTAGGAGGCCTCCCTCACACTGAGGTCTTTCTCATACTGAGGCCTACTAACACTGAGGCCTTTCTCCCACTGAGGGCTCTCTCAGACTGTAACTGAATGAGCAAAACTATGGAGAAGTGATACTGTGTATATCCATTCTGTGTCTGTATCCACAAACTCAGCGTCATATGTTCTGCAGTTGATGGTGCTTGGTGATGGGTTAATGTAAGTACTAGTTCTAAAGGGTTTAGTAATCTGTAAGTAAGAGTTCATGGGTGAAAACAATTCAGGGTGGAGGAATGCAAGAGATAGGTTGCAACTGGGTGTTTGTGGATATAAGGAGTGAGCCTTGGAAGTGATCTTTGGGAGAAAAGTATTGTCATATTTTGGTGGTGGACGCTGCTGGTTTTCCCCCCAGTTCTGTTGGATTTTCGGTATCCTGACCTGTCTCCTCTGATCTTGGAACCCTGGAACCCTGAACCTTTGGACTGGCTTTTGACTATGGTATAGATGAGGGGTCCTCAAACTTTAGGGTTTGTTTGCTCTTCTTAAATAACTTTTAATGACAGGAATGGTGGGCGTTGAGTCCAAAACACCTGGAAGGCCCAAGTTTGCCCATGCCTGCGCTATACGGCTCTTTCCCTTTGTAGACAAAATCATCCTGCATCAGGTTTAGCATTGGTTTGTTTACAAAAACTGGCAGTATATAATTTCCATACAATCAAGAGATTACTTTTCGAAAGGCACAAAGATTGAGAAGTGCTTGCGTACAAAAGTCAAGAGAACAGGAAAATTTGAGTACAAAGTCTTCTGGAACGGGATGTGTGTCCACCCGAATGTTACCAAGCCCTTGAAAGGTTGCGGTGGTGGTGGTGGTGGTGGTTGTTGGTGCTGCTTTAAATCTACTTTCTAGCGCTATCTTTTAAGACAAGAGACATATAAAAGGCAAGTCACAGTCCTGACTCCTCCAGGGTGGGAATTCGTATTGGTTCGCGATCGAGCGAAACCCTCACTGGAATTTTGAAAGAAAACACAACAATCAAGATGGACCGATTGAGAAGTTATCGATACTAAAATTTCGCTTGCGGAAGATCACACTCTTTGACGCTTGCATTAAGCCAAGAACGTTTGGAAGAGGTCCTTGAAAAAGAAAACTCCCCAAATCCCTCAACCAGCATGGCTAGGGGATTCTGGGAATTGTAGTCCATAACGTAACAATGCTTTGTGTCTCAAGCATTAAATACAGTACTGTTTTTGCATGTAAATAATCAGTATCCAGTTGAGTAAGAGAATGCATCTGTATCTCAAAGAGGGGACAAACCTGAACAAGGACGTTCCCTTTAGCCCCCCAGATAAACAGATACACAAACACAATACTTGAAGGCTCGGTTTTCGTCTCTAGAGATGTATAGGAAGGGCGCCTACGGAGACAACCCCTCTCCATAATGGTAAACAGTTACAAGTCCTGGATCAAGCCATATAGAAATATTAGTCATGTGAGTACAAAGAGATGGACGGGAGGGGGAAATTGTCCCTGCAAATGAGAAATGGTTCCCTTTTGGAGAGTTATCAGGAAAATAGGGAGATGGGAACCGGGCAAAGTTTGGTTACGCGGGAGACGCTGCTCCCTCCCCTCTCATCTGTATAAACGTTGCACGCACAAAATATATACATATTTATGTACATGCATATACACACACTGCAGGAAGCCATTGTTAAGTACAGTGCCTTCTTTGCGCAGGTCTCAAAAAAATTAAGGAGGCGTCGTCGCGTCGGGTTCCAGTTTGCGCAGGACGGGAAGCTTCGGGTCCGGTTCAGTGGAAGAAGCCCAGCTTCTCCCGGAGCCATTCCTCGGTGAGGTCTTCTGTATTCCTGATTTCAAATACCTAGAAACACAGAAAGAAAGGGTTATTATTTATTTATTTACAACATTTATATGCTGCCCTTCTCACTCCGAAGGGGACTCAGAGCGGCTTACAAGATATATATACATACAACTAGCTGTCCCCTGCCACCCATTTCTGTGTATATACTGTATATACTCGAGTATAAGCCTAGTTTCTCCAGCAAAGGATCACCGCCTTGTCGGGGCGCTGGAGCTTGAGCACCTCAATGATGTCATGAGCGAAACCGTGAAGGGACACCCAAGACGGGACGGTTGTGGCAGAGAGGTCAGACAAGCGTGATCCCTGGGGAAGGCAATGGCAAACCACTCCAGTATCCGTGCCAAGAAAACTAAATGGACCAGTACAACCAGAGATATGTCGGTATGCCATTGGAAGATGGGACTCCCAGGTCGGAAGATGGCCAAAATGCTACTGGGGAGGAGCAGAGGATAAGTTCAACTAGCCCCAGATGTGATGACGCAGCTAGCTCAAAGCCGAAAGGAAGGCTAGCGGCCGACGGTACTGGAGGTGAACGACGAATCCGATGCTCTAAAGATCAACACACCATAGGAACCTGGAATGTAAGATCTATGAGCCAGGGCAAATGGATGTTGTTATTGGTGAGATGTCAAGACTAAAGATAGACATTCTGGGGGTCAGCGAACTGAAGTGGACTGGAATGGGTCACTTCACATCAGATCTACTACTGCGGACAAGAGGAACATCGAAGAAATGGAGTAGCCTTCATAATTAATAAGAAATTCGCTAAAGCGGTGCTTGGATACAACCCAAAAAATGACAGAATGATCTCAATTCGAGTGCAAGGAAAGCCTTTCAACATTACAGTGATCCAAATATACGCCCCAACCACAGCTGCTGAAGAAGCAGAAGTAGATCAGTTCTATGAGGATCTGCAGGACCTACTGGATAATACACCAAAAAGAGACATTATTTTCATTACAGGAGACTGGAATGCCAAGGTGGGAAGTAAAATGACAACTGGGATCACAGGCAAGCATGGTCTGGGAGAACAAAATGAAGCGGACGCAGGCTGATAGAATTTTGCCAGGAAAACTCGCTGTGTATAACAAATACTCTCTTCCAACAACCTAAAAGACGGCTTCACACATGGACCTCACCAGACGGTCAACACCGAAATCAGATTGACTACATCCTTTGCAGCCAAAGGTGGCGGACATCCATCCAGTCGGTGAAAACAAGACCTGGGGCTGACTGTAGCTCAGATCACGAACTTCTTATTGCCCAATTTAGAATAAAACTAAAGAGATCAGGGAAAATACACCGACCAGTTAGATATGATCTCACTAACATTCCTAGCGAATATACAGTGGAAGTGAAGAACAGATTTGAAGGACTAGATTTAGTAAACAGAGTCCCAGAAGAACTATGGACAGAAGTCCGAGACATTGTTCAGGAGGCAGCAACAAAGTACGTCCCAAAGAAAAAGAAAACCAAAAGAAGGCAAAATGGTTGTCTGCTGAGACACTGGAAGTAGCCCAAGAAAGGAGGAAAGAAAAAGGAAACAGGGATAAGGGGAGATATGCCCAGTTAAATGCGCAATTCCAGAGGTTAGCCAGAAGAGATAAGGAACTATTTTTAAATAATCAATGCATGGAAGTGGAAGAAGACAACAGAATAGGAAGGACAAGAGACCTCTTCCAGAAAATTAGAAACATTGGAGGTAAATTTCAGGCAAAAATTGGTATGATAAGAAACAAAGATGGCAGGGACCTAACAGAAGCTGAAGAGATCAAGAGAAGGTGGCGAGACTATACAGAAGATCTGTATAGGAGGGATAATAATATTGAGGATAGTTTTGACGGTGTGGTGAATGAATTAGAACCAGACATCCTGAGGAGTGAGGTTGAATGGGCCTTAAGAAGCATTGCTAACAACAAGGCAGCAGAAGATGACGGGATTCCAGCTGAACTGTTTAAAATCTTAAAAGATGATGCTGTCAAGGTGATGCATGCCATTTGCCAGCAAATATGGAAAACACAAGAATGGCCATCAGACTGGAAAAACTTCTATCCCCATACCAAAAAAGGGAAATGCTAAAGATTGCTCAAACTTCCGTACAGTGGCCCTTATTTCTCATGCCAGTAAGATCCTGCAAGGAAGACTCCAGTAATACACGGAGAGAGAGTTGCCAGATGTACAAGCTGGATTTAGAAAAGGCAGAGGAATGAGAGACCAAATGCCAATGTCCTCTTGATAATTGAGGAAGGCAGGGAGTTTCAGAAAAAATCTTTTTCTGTTTTATTGACTATTCTAAAGTGTTTGACTGTGTGGATCATAATATATTTTGGCAAGTTCTTGGTGGTATGGGGATCCCAAGTCACCTTGTCTCTCTCCTGAGGAATCTGTACAAGGACCAAGTAGCAACAGTCAGAACTGACCACGGAACAACAGACTGGTTCAAGATTGGGAAAGGCGTACGGCAAGGCTGCATCCTCTCACCCAACCTTTTTAAATTGTATGCAGAACACATCATGCGATGTGCGGGGCTGGATGAATGCAAAGCTGGGGTGAAAATTGCTGGAAGAAACATTAACAACCTCAGCTATGCAGATGACACCACTCTGATGGCCGAAAGCGAGGAGGAGCTGAGGAGCCTTCTAATCAAGGTGAAAGAAGAAAGCGCAAAAGCCGGGTTGCAGCTAAACGTCAAAAAAACCAAGATTATGGCAACAAGAATGATTGACAACTGGAAAATAGAGGGAGAAACCGTGGAGGTCGTGACAGACTTTGTATTTCTAGGTGCAAAGATTACTGCAGATGCAGGCTGTAGCCAGGAAATCAGAAGACGCTTACTTCTTGGGAGGAGAGCAATGTCCAGTCTCGATAAAATAGTGAAGAGTAGAGACATCAGACTGGCAACAAAGATCCGCCTAGTCAAAGCCATGGTATTCCCTGTAGTCACCTACGGATGTGAGAGCTGGACCTTAGGGAAGGCTGAGCGAAGGAAGATCGATGCTTTTGAACTGTGGTGTTGGAGGAAAGTGCTGAGAGTGCCTTGGACTGCGAGAAGACCCAACCAGTCCATCCTCCAGGAAATAAAGCCCGACTGCTCATTGGAGGGAAAGATACTAGAGACAAAGTTGAAGTACTTTGGCCACATCATGAGGAGACAGGAAAGCCTAGAGAAGACAATTATGCTGGGGAAAGTGGAAGGAAAAAGGAAGAGGGGCCGACTAAGGGCAAGATGGGTGGATGGCATCCTTGAAGTAACTGGACTGACCTTGAAGGAGCTGGGGGTGGTGACGGCCGACAGGGAGCTCTGGCGTGGGCTGGTCCATGAGGTCACGAAGAGTCGGAGACGACTGAACGAATGAACAACAACAAAGCCTAGTTTTTCAGCCCCCTTTTTAGGCTGAAAAAGTTCCTCTCGGCTTATACTCGAGTCAAGGTTATTTATTACTTTACTTTGTCAATAGTACCATTTTATTACATGAATTATTTTAATTATTATTATTATTATATTTACATGATTTTACTCTACAGTATTATTATTTTATTACATTACTAGCCTTCCCCTGCCATGTGTTGCTGTGGCCCAGTCTGGTGATCTGGAAAATAAAGTAATGAGAAAGTGTTGGTTTCTAATATATGCCATTCCTTTATGCTTGTGAGTAAACAGTATTTCTTGTTGTTTCTTTGTCAGTGTTGATGTGGAGATTGTCTGGTTTGCCTACTCTGGAATATGCAACGTATCATAGTCCTTCTTTAGGGGTCTCTTTCAAATCTATGATACTATATCTGTGTGTGAGAGAAAGAATCATGTCTATCTCTCTATATCTATGGCTGCATGGCTCTTTGTCAGGAGGGCTCTGATTACATTTTCTTGCCCTGGTGAAGAGTGTTGGACTGGATGGCTTTAAGTATTTCCTGTTGGTCATGGGGGTTCTGTGTGAGAAGTTTGCCCCATTTGGGTCATTTGTGGGTTTCAGAATGCTCTTTAATTGTAGGTGAATTATAAATCCCAGTAACTACAAATCCCAAATGTCAAGATCTATTTCCCTTAAACTCCATCTGTGTTCATATTTGGGCATATGGAATATTCGTGCCAAGTTTGGTCCAGATCCATCATTGTTTGAGTCCACAGTGCTCTCTGGATGTAGGTGAACTACAATTCCCAAACTCAAGGTCAATGTCCACCAAACCCTTCCAGTTTTTTCTGTTGGTCATGGAAGCCCTGTGTGCTAAGTTTGGCCCAATTCCGTCATTGGTGGAGTTCAGAATGCTCTTTGATTTTAGGTAAACTATAAATCCCAGCAACGACAATTCTCAAATGACAAAATCAATTTTTTTGAGTGGAGGACATACATTGGGTTGTTAGGTGTCTTGTGTTCAAATTTGGTGTCAATTCCCCCAGTGGTTTTTGAGTTCTGATGGTATCACAAACGAAATTACATTTTTATTTATATAGATTATTTTACTCTATTTATTATTAGTATTATTATTTATTTATTCTTTATTATTATTACATTTATTATTTTACTTTATTTTTATTGTTACTGCATTTATAATTTTACTCTGCTATTACTGTTATTACATTTCCATTATTTTACTCTATTATCATCATCATCATCATCACCATCATCATCCTGACACAAAAACACAGTATCACACAGCAAATGAGGTATATATGCTGGATTTCATTATTATTATTATTATTATTATTATTATTATTATTATTATTATTATTCTCTCTTTATTATTATTGGAGGGATATATAAGCACATTTACACTGAAGAAGGTTAGAATAATGATTTAATCAGAGCTGAACAGTCTTATCTTAAATTACAGTTTTATGTAAATATTCAAAAACATTTAACCTACCAATAGTATTTATTTTACTAACCTATTTATCGTGTCAGTGCAATTTTATCACAAAAAACTGGGAAAACTTATTGACTCGAGTATAAGCCGAGGATGGGAAATGCAGCCACTACTGGTCAATTTCAAAATAAAAATAGGTATCAATAAAATTACATTAATTGAGGCATCGGTAAGTTGGGGATCAGCTGGTTTTCCCTGTAATAGGCAGTAAGAGCACCTAGAGCTTCGGAAAGCTTCTGTTCTACCATCTCAAAGCTCCCTGCTTGAGCGGTGATGGCACGATTATATTCTAACAGAATATATTCTAAGAACAAAGCAAAAAAGAAATACAAAAATACAAAAATTGTGAGTTTGGTAGTTGATTAAATGTCCTTTGACCAGTATCTGGCCACTTGGAGTGCCTCTGGTGTTGCTGCAAGAAGGTCCTCCATTGTGCATGTGGCAGAGCTCAGGTTGCATTGCAGCAGGTGGTCAGTGGTTTGCTCTTCTCCACACTCGCATGTCGTGGACTCCACTTTGTGGCCCCATTTCTTAAGGTTGGCTCTGCATCTCGTGGTGCCAGAGCGCAGTCTGTTCAGTGCCTTCCAAGTCGCCCAGTCTTCTGTGTGCCCAGGGGGGAGTCTCTCATTTGGTATCAGCCATTGGTTGAGGTTCTGGGTTTGAGCCTGCCACTTTTGGACTCTCGCTTGCTGAGGTGTTCCAGCGAGTGTCTCTGTAGATCTTAGAAAACTATTTCTAGATCTAAGTCGTTGACGTGCTGGCTGATACCCAAACAGGAGATGAGCTGGAGATGTCTCTGCCTTGGTCCTTTCACTATTGGCTGCTACTTCCCGGCGGATGTCAGGTGGTGCAATACCGGCTAAGCAGTGTAATTTCTCCAGTGGTGTAGGGCGCAGACACCCCGTGATAATGCGGCATGTCTCATTAAGAGCCACATCCACTCTTTTAGCGTGGTGAGATGTGTTCCACACTGGGCATGCGTACTCAGCAGCAGAGTAGCATAGCGCAAGGGCAGATGTCTTCACTGTGTCTGGTTGTGATCCCCAGGTTGTGCCAGTCAGCTTTCGTATGATATTGTTTCTAGCGCCCACCTTTTGCTTGATGTTCAGGCAGTGCTTCTTGTAGGTAAGAGCACGGTCCAGAGTGACTCCCAGGTACTTGGGTGCGCTGCAATGCTCCAGTGGGATTCCTTCCCAGGTGATCTTCAGAGCTCGGGATGCTTGTCTGTTCTTGAGATGAAAGGCACATGTCTGTGTTTTAGATGGATTGGGGATCCCACAGCAAGCTGGCTTCGGAAAAGGCAAAAGCTGCACATCGCAAGTGCTGAACCTGACTCAGCACAGAGAAGATGGCTTGAAAGGCAGCAGATCAGAGGAGCTGTCTTCATAGACTTGTCAGCAGCCTATGATACTGTGAATCATCGCCTCCTCCTGAGAAAAATGTATAATATCACAAAGGACGACCACCTCAACCGCCTCATAGGAAACCTGCTACAAAACAGGAGCTTTTTTGTTGAGGTCCAGGGCCAGAGAAGCAGATGGCGGAAACAGAAGAACGGCCTGCCTCAGGGGAGCGTGCTTGCTCCATCCATGTTCAACATCTCTACACAAATGACCAGCCACTGCCAAAAGGGACAAAGAGCTTCATCTATGCTGATGATCGTGCCATTACTGCACAAGCAGGGAGCTTTGAGATGGTAGAACAGAAGCTTTCCGAAGCTCTAGGTGCTCTTACTGCCTATTACAGGGAAAACCAGCTGATCCCCAACTTACCGATGCCTCAATTAATGTAATTTTATTGATACCTATTTTTATTTTGAAACTGACCAGTAGTGGCTGCATTTCCTATCCTCGGCTTATACTCGAGTCAATAAGTTTTCCCAGTTTTTTGTGATAACATTAGGTGCCTCGGCTTATATTTGGGTCGGCTTATATTCGAGTATATACGGTATATATTTTGTGTGTGTGTATATATTTATGTATATGTGTTAATCTGTTGTTTTATGCATGCATTGTAATGCATTTTTTATTTTTTTGCAAACAGGAACAAACGCAGCCTCCGTCCTCTGTGTCAAGCTGCAGAGAATCGTGTCAAGCTCAACTTGCATTTGTGAGCTATTGATTCAAGCATTGATTTCAAAGCAAAGATGGGGAGAAAGCCATCCAAGATCATTCAGGCAGCACAAATTAACCTAACATAATGCAGCTACTGGGTTCAGAATAAGCCAGGCTCGGTGTACAAGTGTACGAGGGTTGAATGAAAAGTAATGCCTCCACCTTCGTTACTTGGGTTTGGATGGGAATATTTTAATAAATCAAACGCAGAAATAATCCCTAGAATGTGCTCTTTAACTTCCACTATTCACTTTTCAGCATAATCACCAGACAATTGGATACATTTCTGCCAACGATGAACAAGCTGGGTTGTTGTAGGTTTTTTTGGGCTATATGGCCACGTTCTAGAGGCATTCTCTCCTGACGTTTCGCCTGCATCTATGGCAAGCATCCTCAGAGGTAGTGAGGTCTGTTGGAACTAGGAAAATGGGTTTATATATCTGTGGAATGGCTGGGGTGGGACAAAGGACTCTTGTCTGTTGGAGCTATGTGTGAATGTTTCAACTGACTACCTTGATTAGCATTTGATGGCCTGGCAGTGCCTGGGGCAATCTTTTGTTGAGAGGTGATTAGATTTATTTTTCTTTATTTACTGTAGTTGTATACCGCCTTTCTCAGCCAATTGGCGACTCAAGATGTGCCTGATTGTTTCCTCTCTGCTGTTTTGCTCTTGTAATTTTAGAGTTTTTTAATACTGGTAGCCAGATTTTGTTCATTTTCATGGTTTCCTCCTTTCTGTTGAAATTGTCCATATGCTTGTGGATTTCAGTGGCTTCTCTCTGTAGTCTGACATGGTGGTTGTGAGAGTGGTCCAGCATTTCTCTGTTCTCAAGTTTCTGTGAACAAGTTTTCTAAAGCCGTCACGGAAGAAGTGGACACTCTGTTTCCGCAACCAGGGTCTCACAGTTCTCTCAACGTCTTCATCAGAAGCATCATGATGTCCTCACAGATCTTCTTTCATTATCGGGAACAGATAGAAGTCAGACAATGCTAAATCTGGACTGTATGGAGGATGCCGTACAGTGATGAGATCCGGTCTCTGAAGTTTCAAGTCTGTGCGCTTTCATTTCATGGGTCAGTATCCTGCACAGATCTTCCGATAGCCAAGCAAAGCAATAATGTGACTCACACATTCTTGTGAAATGCCTATTATGCTTGAAATTTGTCTCTGAGTGATACGACGATCATCCTGAATCAATCTGTCAACCTTTTGCTTGTGAAACTCAGTGGTTGCTGTCACAGGACGTCCAGCTCCTTGTTTGTCACACAAGTCAGATGTTTCCACCTCAACATCTTTAAACTTACTCGCCCAACGACGCACAGTACTCACATCAACACAATCACCACAAACAGCTTGCATTCTCTGATGAATCTCCTTTGGGGTGACACCTTCTGCTGTCAAGAATTCAATGACTGTTCATTGTTTAAGTCGCATTGACCGACCGTCTTGCACAGGGTTCCATACTTAACAATACAACCATTCAATGCTAAGGCTTCCCACCAAAATGAAATTGTAGAGGAGAGTCTACTGAACAAGTCAGTACCTGCCGCATATCGGTACTGCCATGTGATGAGGAGTTACGAAGGTGGAGGCATTACTTTTCCTTCAACCCTTATATGTGTATATGTTTATATATGTGGTTTTGTGCATGTGTTGTAACAGCTTTTTTACAGCTTGCATTCTCTGATGAATCTCCTTTGGGGAGACACCTTCTGCTGTCAAGAATTCAATGACTGTTCGTTGCTTAAGTCGCATTGACCAACCGTCTGCACAGGGTTCCATACTTCACACTTTAACAACACAGCCATTCAATGCTAAGGCTTCCCATCAAAATGGAACTGTAGAGGAGAGTCTACTGAACAAGCCAGTATCTGCCGCAAACCAGTACTGCCATCTGATGAGGAGTTATAAAGGTGGAGGCATTACTTTTCATTCAACTCTCGTATTTCATCTTGTTCCCACCAGAGTGGAAATAATCTATGGGACAGGTGGCAAGCTATTTAACCTCAGTAGACTGAAAGCCAAAACCAAGGTCACAACATCTGTTACAGAACTCCAATATGCTGATGATAATGTAGTCTTTGCACATTGAGAAGACTTATGAGCCACTCTAAATGCTTTTGCAGAAGCATACAAAAAGCTGAATATTGGGAAAACCAAAGTGCTCTTTCAGCAAAAAGCACCAGTCAATTCCTCTGCAATGCCGAAAATACAGCTTAATGGTCTCGTATGTGTGTTGTTGTTCATTCGTTCAGTCGTCTCCGACTCTTCGTGACCTCATGGACCAGCCCACGCCAGAGCTCCCTGTCGGCCGTTACCACCCCCAGCTCCCTCAAGGTCAGTCCAGTCACTTCAAGGATGCCATCCATCCATCTTGCCCTTGGTCGGCCCCTCTTCCTTTTGCCTTCCACTTTCCCCAGCATAATTGTCTTCTCTAGGCTTTCGTGTCTCCTCATGATGTGGCCAAAGTACTTCAACTTTGTCTCTAGTATCTTTCCCTCCAGTGAGCAGTCGGGCTTTATTTCCTGGAGGATGGACTGGTTGGATCTTCTCGCAGTCCAAGGCACTCTCAGCACTTTCCTCCAACACCACAGTTCAAAAGCATCGATCTTCCTTCGCTCAGCCTTCCCTAAGGTCCAGCTCTCACATCCGTAGGTTACTACAGGGAATACCATGGCTTTGACTAGGCGTATGTGTATATGTGTATATATGTGGTTTTGTGCAATTTTTTTGTTTTTTGGCTTTTAAAGTCTCTTCCGCTCAGTTTTTCAGTGTTTTTATGAGTGATGGTCACTCATTGGTCTGATAGGTGTATTGTATCCAAATTTGGTGTCAATTTGCCCAGTGGTTTTTGAGTTATGTTAATCCCACAAACGAACATTACATTTTTATTTATATAGATAGATGAGAATTGTACTTCATGGAAGTATCCAAGGGCTCCTTCCTGTTAGGAAGGAAGCTGTGGATGTTTCCATGGAGTACAATATAAATATAATTATATTATAATATAATAATATTATATTATAATATAAGAATATTATATTATAATATAATAATATAATAATATAATATTATAATATAATATTATAATTATATTATAATATAATATTATAATATTATATATATTGTATATACATATATACACATATATATATACATACAATTATAATGTAATGCAATATTATACTAATAATAATATGTAATGTTATAATAATAATAATAATAATAATAAAATGTAATGCAGTATAATAATAATAATAATAATAATAATAATAATAATAATAATAATAATAAAACTCCAAGTGGCCTGCTACTGGTCAAAGGACATTTAATCAACTACCAAGCTTGCAAAATTTGTGTTTTGTCTGTTTGTTTGGTTTTTTTTTGTTTTGTTCAAAATGTAATACAACTGTCTGGTTGCTCCTGACACGATAAACAAACAAACAAATAATATATTTATATTACATGTAATATTACTAATAATATTACAGTATAATTGATGTATGTACATGTAATACAACTGTCTAGTTGCTCCTGGGAATTTCTCAAGAGTGAAATACTCAAGGCACAATTGCAAACCGTGCCAACAAAGAGAAAAAATAGGACAAGTGCAAAGAAGCCAGAATGGATGTCCAAAGAACTTCTAACTGTGCTAAGACACAAAAGAGACATGCACAAGAAGTGGAAAAAGGGAGAAATCACCAAAGAAGAATTCAAACAAATAGCCAACACCTGTAGGGAAAAGGTCCGCAAGGCTAAAGCAAAAAACGAGCTCAGACTTGCCAGGGACATTAAAAACAATAAAAAGGGCTTCTATTCTTATGTCAGTAGAAAAAAGGAAAAACAAGGAGGTGATAGGACCTCTTCGAGGAGAAGATGGGGCAATGCTGACAGGGGATAGGGAAAAGGCAGAACTACTTAATGCCTTCTTTGCCTCGGTCTTCTCACAAAAAGAGAGTCTTCAACCTCAGCAAGATGGAGTGGATGAGGGATTGGAGGACATCCAACCCCAAATTGGGAAAGAAGTCGTCCAGGAATACCTGGCCGCTCTTAATGAGTTCAAGTCCCCTTTCAGGGCCAGATCAACTCCACCCAAGAGTATTGAAGGAACTAGCGGAAGTCATTTCGGAACCATTGGCAACCATCTTTGAGAGTTCTTGGAGAACGGGAGAAGTTCCAGCAGATTGGAGGAGGGCCAATGTGGTCCCAATCTTCAAGAAGGGAAAAAAGGATGACCCAAACAATTACCGTCCGGTCAGCCTCATGTCGATACCAGGCAAGATTCTGGAAAAGATTGTTAAGGAAGCGGTCTGCAAACACTTAGAAACAAATGCAGTCATCGCTAATAGTCAACATGGATTTATCAAAAACAAGTCATGCCAGACTAATCTGATCTCTTTTTCGATAGAGCTACAAGCTGGGTAGATGCGGGGAATGCCGTGGATGTAGCGTACCTGGATTTCAGTAAGGCCTTCGACAAGGTCCCCCATGACCTTCTGGCAAGGAAACTAGTCCAATGTGGGCTAGGCAAAACTACGGTGAGGTGGATCTGTAATTGGTTAAGTGGACGAACACAGAGAGTGACTCACTAATGCTTCCTCTTCATCTTGGAAAGAAGTGACAAGTGGAGTGCCGCAGGGTTCCGTCCTGGGCCCGGTCCTGTTCAACATCTTTATTAATGACTTAGATGAAGGGCTAGAAGGAAGGATCATCAAGTTTGCAGACGACACCAAATTGGGAGGGATAGCCAATAGTCCAGAGGACAGGAGCAGAATTCAAAACGATCTTGACAGATTAGAGAGATGGGCCAAAACTAACAAAATGAAGTTCAACAGTGACAAATGCAAGATACTCCACTTTGGCAGAAAAAATGAAATGCAAAGAGACAGAATGGGGGATGCCTGGCTCGAGAGCAGTACGTGTGAAAAAGATCTTGGAGTCCTCGTGGACAACAAGTTAAACATGAGCCAACAATGTGATGTGGCGGCAAAAAAAGCCAATGGGATTTTGGCCTGCATCAATAGGAGCATAGTGTCTAGATCTAAGGAAGTAATGCTACCCCTTCTATTCTGCTTTGGTTAGACCACATCTGGAATATTGTGTCCAATTCTGGGCACCACAATTCAAGAGAGATATTGACAAGCTGGAATGTGTCCAGAGGAGGGCGACTAAAATGATCAAGGGTCTGGAGAACAAGCCCTATGAGGAGCGGCTTAGGGAACTGGGCATGTTTAGCTTGAAGAAGAGAAGGCTGAGAGGAGATATGATAGCCATGTATAAATATGTGAAAGGAAGCCACAGGGAGGAGGGAGCAAGCTTGTTTTCTGCTTCCTTGGAGACTAGGACGCGGAACAATGGCTTCAAACTACAAGAGAGGAGATTCCATCTGAACATGAGGAAGAACTTCCTGACTGTGAGAGCCGTTCAGCAGTGGAACTCTCTGCCCCGGAGTGTGGTGGAGGCTCCTTCTTTGGAAGCTTTTAAGCAGAGTCTGGATGGCCATCTGTCAGGGGTGATTTGAATGCAATATTCCTGCTTCTTGGCAGAAAGGGGTTGGACTGGATGGCCCATGAGGTCTCTTCCAACTCTTTGATTCTATGACACCATAAATAAATAAATAAATATTTATATTGCATGTGATATTACTAATAATATTACAGTATAATTGCTATAGTACAATATAGCAATATTTAAAACTGATATTGTACTGTGCTAATAATATATTGTATGAATATATGCATTGTAAGCCGCTCTGAGTCCCCTTCGGGACTTTACAAATGTCGTAAATAAATAATAAACAAATAAATGAAGAGTAAGGAAGAATTTACAATCACAAAACTAGAAATGATCTTAAGCTCATTTCCTCTTCCAATAGAAATCGGAAGCATGAGCCAAAGCTGGGGTTAGAGGTGAATGGACAGATCCCGCTTCCTATCAACACAAAGGCAAACCTGTATTTGGGGAAAATACCCAGCAAGGTCACAAAGAAGACCGTGCTGGAGGACTTGTAGGAGGGATCTGCAAACTTGGGCCCTCCGGGTGTTTTGGACTCCAACTCCCACAATTCCTAACAGCCTACCGGCTGTTAGGAATTGTGGGAGTTGGAGTCCAAAACACCCAGAGGGCCCAAGTTTACAAATGTCTGACTTATAGCATTACACAGAATTTACATGCATATCCAGACCTTGCTCCAGCCTTACCTTTGTAAGTTCTGCGGTCTGTACAAGCTTGTTTTTGCTACCGGCATACATCATCTGCTGCTCAGGCTTGCACCCTGTAATTGCAGGAAACGGGGAAGAGGGAAGAGGCAAAGCAAAAGAAATGCATGAGACCGGCCTGTGGTACCAGATGCCTTGCTCCAGTCCATATGTGCAAAAACGATTCTCCAGGAAAACCAGCCTGTTCTCTTCTTGCAGAGATTTCCTCTCTGGATATACGCTAGCAATCCCCAGCGATGCAGATTGAGATGAAGCTTAGCAAAACTCTTCACCGTAACACACATACACACTCCCTCCTTGCCTCCATCACAAAGTGCAAACATGTCTCTGGATTTGATTGTTTACTAATATGGTTAAAAATGCTCTCAGTCTAGAAGAAACACCAAACTAGAAAGAAACACCAGGACTGTGATGCAGCTGTCTGAGTGTCTGCTGCATTAAGATCACTTCTGAACAAAAGGTCATAAGTTCGAAGCCAGCCCAGGTCGGAGTGAGCTTCCAACCAATTGTGTAGGTTGTTGTCGACCTTTGCAACCCGAAAGACAGTTGCATCTGTCAAGTAGGAAAATGTTGTGGCTCAGCTTGATTCTGAGCCTGAAACTGAACCCTCTTGTGAGCCTGAAATGTTCCCTGATGAAGAGGATGATGGGATTCAGATTTCTGGGCCTGTTCCTATGCTGTGCCTCTTTCAGACAGTGCACCAGAGGAGTCAACAAGTCAGTTCTCATGGGAAAAGAATGCCAGCGAGTTAGACAATGACCAGGTGCAGAGGCCTTCACTTGCTCAGCCTTCTCACGCTGATACTGATAGAGAAGAGAGCCTTGATAGTGATTTAATGAGCAGGCAGGAACGTTTAGATTGGCGGGTCATGGTTAGACCACACCTGGAATATTGTGTCCAATTCTGGGCACCACAATGCAAGAGAGATATTGACAAGCTGGAATGTGTCCAGAGGAGGGCGACTAAAATGATCAAGGGTCTGGAGAACAAGCCCTATGAGGAGCAGCTTAAGGAGCTGGGCATGTTTACCCTGAAGAAGAGAAGGCTGAGAGGAGATATGATAGCCATGTATAAATATGTGAGAGGAAGCCACAGGGAGGAGAGAGCAAGCTTGTTTTCTGCTTCCTTGGAGACTAGGACGCGGAACAATGGCTTCAAACTACAAGAGAGGAGATTCCATCTGAACATGAGGAAGAACTTCCTGACTGTGATGAGAGCTGTTCAGCAGTGGAACTCTCTGCCCCGGAGTGTGGTGGAGGCTCCTTCTTTGGAGCTTTTAAGCAGAGGCTGGATGGCCATGTCAGGGGTGATTTGATGCAATATTCCTGCTTCTTGGCAGAATGGGGTTGGACTGGATGGCCCATGAGGTCTCTTCCAACTCTTTGATTCTATGATTCTATGATTCAGGAGGAGTTCGCAGTTAGCCAGCAAGAAAGAAGCCAGGTCGGTGAAAGGTCACCGTAATGCTTTCATGTTGGCAAAAGCATAATGTTGTCATGGTGGCAAAAGCTATTTAGGCTTCTGGTTAACAAAGGGAAGGTGTCAGTTCAACGTGGCTTTTTGCATGAAAGCTTCTATGGAATAACCTTGGCTTTAAAGCAGCACGCTTTGGGCTTCCTGAATTGGAATTCTTGGGGCTTGTGTTTCACTGTTTTTACCATGGACTCTGATTTGACCATTGCTTAAAGGATTATATTTTATGTTCTTACCTGAGGATCTTTGGAACTGTGTTTTGCATTTAACCTTTGTCTTTGGAACTTTGCATTGCTTATTCTATGCTTTGACTTTGATTTTTCCTCAATAAACTACAAAATCTACAGCTCTTGTGTGGTGATGTTTGGGAGCAAGGTGAAGCCTACTCTGAGTTGCAACAGAAAATTAGGTACCACCTATGTGTGGGGATGGTAATTTAACTAATTTACGAGGTCATAATAAAGACTCCAGCAAAAGCATGCGGGGAATGCGGAAGTATTTCATCAGTGTTGCAGATGGACAATGAAAGTGACAGCTCCCCCGGCGGCCAGAAAAGTTAAGACTTGGACCTGCTCCTAAACACAATCAGCACTGACAAAATTACCATCTTGTACTTGTAGCTATAGACAATGAATCCGCTCTGAATCCCATTGGGGAGATAGAGCAGAATATAAATAATAATTATTATTATCTGTCAGGTGCAAAATGCTATCCTACTCAGATCTGCACGCATTATTCAGCGATACATTACACAGTCCTAGACACTTGGGAAGTACCCAGCGTGTGATCCAATACAACAACCAGCAGAGTGATCTTGTTTGCTGTGGACTCATCTTGTTGTATTTCAAACAATAATAATGATTTTTTTAAATTTAGATGACAATCAGAAATAGGAGAAGTGGGCTTTTGGTAACCATATATTCAGATCTCCAGGATGGTATCCTTTTTGGGACATCTCAGCAGTGCGCCTTGCTCAAGACGCATCAGTGAAAGTGCTAATAACAAACTATGGATGGATCAATAAGGAAAAGAGGTGAAGACGTCATGTTTGTTTCCTTTATGGGCCCCGATCTGGAAGAAAGCTGGGACACCTATGGCCAAGCAAAGCCAGAGTGTGGTCAAGGGGACAAATGAGATGATGGAGGAAAATAGATGCAAGAGAGCACAGTCAGGAGCTGTTTGCTTTTGCCTGAACTTTCTGAGTGGCTTCCTCTCCTTCAGTCATGATCATCCATTCAAAGAAACAAGCACAAAGTACATTAAACTACAATAAGCCTGAGCATATGTACAGAGTGCCATTTCCTGCACCATTGAAAGTTGTCCCTTTGTTGTTGTGGGTCTTTAAGTCCTTTCTGTATCTAATAATAACAATAATAATAGATGGAGGTACATCCCCCAGCTACTCCCACCTGAATTAGTCCCAGCTTCACTTACCAACTGGGCTGGAGAAGATGAAGCAGAGCGGGTAAGAGACTCTCCCATCGTCATGCTGGTACTTGTAGCTATAGACAATGAATGTTTGCTTTAGATAAGGAAAGCAAGGGGAGCTTCTGTCTTAAAGAAAAAAGATAGCCTTCACAATAGCCTTAAGCCACAGCTTTAAAGGAGCAAAGTTTTGTAAGACATATAAATTCCTCTCCGAAGGGGTGCTGTACTGACTCGCTTGCAAGAGGAATATTCCTTTTGTCACAAGCAGCAGTAATGTCTAAGGATGCATCTACACTGTAGAATTAATGCAGTTTGGCACCACTTTAACTACCATGGCTCAATGGTATGGAATCCTGTGATTTGTCTTTTGGTGAGGCAGAGAAGGCAAAAAACCTTGTAAAGCTGCAACTCCCATTGATTCAAAAGCACCAGGATTGCGTCAGCTGCATTAAGATCACTTCTGACCAAAAGGTCATGAGTTCGAAGCCAGCCCAGTTTGGAGTGAGCTTCCAGCCTTTCGTCTAGCTTGTTGTCGACCTTTGCAACCAGAAAGATAGTTGCATCTGTCAAGTAGGAAATTTAGGTACCACCTATGTGTGGGGAGGCTAATTTAACAAAATTTATGAGGCCATAAAAAGACTCCAGCAAAAAAAGCATGCGGGGAGTGCGGAAGTACTTCATCAGTGTTGCAGATGGACGATGAAAGCGACAGCTCCCCTGGTGGCCAGAAAAAGTTAAATAGCTTCTGACTGTCTGTCTATATCTGTTGTGTGTCTTTGGCATTGAATGTTTGCCATATATGTCTACATTGTAATCCGCCCTGAGAAGGACAGGATATAAATACTGTAAATACATAAATAATTACGATCAAGTCAGGAGGAGCTATAGTTTTAGCTACCAGGAATAGCCTTCTAATAAGGGGCCACAGTGATGCAATGGATTCAACCGCTAAGCTGCAGAACTTGCTGATAGGAAGGTCAGCGGTTCCAATCCATGGACAAGTTGAGCTCCCGCTGTTAACCCCAGCTTCTGCCAACCTAGCAGTTCCAAAACATGCAAATGTGAGAAGATCACATTAACGTTAATGTTCATTTCTATTACAGCATTTGCATACTTTTAGGTTTTGAATTGTACTGGTTTTATCGTAAGCTGCTTTGAGTCTCTTTTTAGAGAGGAAGAAGCGGAATACAAATAATAATAATAATAATAATAATAATAATAATAATAATAATAATGCTTCGGCAGTGAACGTGCTATCACACTGCATTCAGTTTGTAGTTTCATATGCTTTAAAACAAACTTTATATGTCGAAGCTGCATGGTCATCTGCCGGGAGTGCTTTAACTGGGTTTTCCTCCATGACAGGAGGCTTTTAAAAATGAAGGTATTTCAGATCAATTCAACACCACCTGAGCTCTGCGAGTGCAGCATTTTTCCCAATGATGCAGAGAGTGTTTGAGGATCAGGACATCCGTAGGGATTCCAAGGTGCTTGCTTGTTTATAAAGCTATTGTCCCTCCAACTCTGCTATACGCTTGCAAGACGTGGACTGTCTACAGACGTCACATGCAACTCCTGGAAAGATTCCATCAGCGCTGCCTCCGGAAAATCCTGCAAATCTCTTGGGAAGACAGGCGGACAAACGTCAGCGTGCTGGAAGAAGCAAAGACCACCAGCATTGAAGCGATGGTCCTCCGCCATCAACTCCGCTGGACCGGCCACGTTGTCCGGATGCCCGACCACCGTCTCCCAAAGCAGTTGCTCTACTCCGAACTCAAGAATGGAAAACGCAATGTTGGTGGGCAAGAAGACATTTAAAGATGGGCTGAAAGCCAACCTTAAAAACAGTGGCATAGACACCGAGACCTGGGAAGCCCTGGCCCTTGAGTACTCCAGCTGGAGGTCAGCTGTGACCAGCAGTGTTGTAGAATTTGAAGAGGCACAAATGGAGGCTGAAAGAGAGAAACGTGCCAGGAGGAAGGCGCATCAAGCCAACCCCGACCAGGACCGCCTTCCACCTGGAAACCAATGCCCTCACTGTGGGAGAAGATGCAGGTCAAGGATAGGGCTCCACAGCCACCTATGCACCCACCGCCAGGACACCGAACTTGGAGGACCATCATCCTCGGACTTAGGGATCGCCTAAGTAATTTCAGATCAAGTCGGGGGTACTATGGTTTTGAACTCTGAACATGCTTTAATGGTTTTTAACCGGGAATTTTTTAATCCAGTTTATATTTAATCCTGTTTTAATGTTTGCATATTTTACATTGTATGCTAATGAATTTATGTGAAGCTGCCTTGAGTCTCCTGCAGGAGAGATAAAGTGGGATATAAATAAATAAGTATAATAATCATAATAATAGGAATTGATGGTGCGGGTGATCTCTATCAAGTCTATGTTTTATTTTGAATTTTCCCCCTGAATAATGTAATTATTTTTAAAATAAAGAAATCTGTATGTTGCTTTTGTGTCCCAATTGATGCATCAAGACAGAGGTTCCTCCTTTACAACAGAAACGGATTTTCCAAGCCAAAACATCAAAGGATATCGAGGCTGCCTCTCTGGAAGCTCGTCTTTGAGTTCGTCCGGGGAAATACCCTGCAGGCAAAGCAAAGACAGAAACAGTATTTTTATTTATTTATTTATTTATTTGGTGCATTTGTTGACCGCCGCTCTCAGCCCTAGGGCGACTCGCGGCGGTGTACAACATATAAAAGGCAAATTACAAAAGGCAATATAAAACAGCATATCCACAATATAACACAGTATAACAATTATAAATTACAACTAAATGATCCGCTCCGTCTTATAGTAGAATCATATCCAAGCTCATAATCCAAATTCCGTTCCAATTGTCTTGCCAAAACTAATTGTAGCATTTAATTAAATGCCTGCTCGAATAGCCATGTCTTTAAGCCTTTATGAAAAGACATAAGGGAGGGCGCCTGTCTGATGTCTACAGGGAGAGTGTTCCACAGCCGGGGGGCCACCACCGAGAAGGCCCTCTCTCTCGTCCCCACCAGGCGTGCCTGTGAGGCAGGCGGGATCGAGAGAAGGGCCTCCCCGGACGATCTTAAGGCCCTCGTGGGCTCATAGGCCAAGATGCGGTCTGACAGGTATTTTGGGCCGGAACCGTTTAGGGCTTTGTAGGCTAACACCAGCACCTTGAATTGGGCCCGGTAGCAGGTCGGCAGCCAATGGAGCTGGTACAACAAGGGCGTTGTGTGCTCCCTGCGTCCCGCTCCTGTTAGTAACATGGCTGCCGCGCGCTGGACTAGCTGAAGCTTCCGGGCCGTCTTCAGGGCAGCCCCACGTAGAGAGCGTTGCAGTAGTCAAGGCGGGATGTGACCAGAGCGTGTACCACCGTGGCCAAGTCAGACCTCCCGAGGTACGGGCGCAGCTGGCGCACGAGCCTAAGCTGTGCAAATGCTCCCCTGGTCACCGCTGAAACCTGGGGATCCAGGCTCAACGATGAATCCAGGATCACACCCAAGCTGCGAACCTGCGCCTTCACAAATCGCAAATGGATTGCAAAAGGCTAAGCTTCCAAACAAAAGCAGAGCTGCGGAAATCACCCACAAACCTCGTGCTCTTCATCCAGAACCACCAGCTGCTTGTCCTTGTCGATTTTCACTGTTAACAGAACACAAGGAATTATAGGAGGTGAAATCCATGCCATGTGAAAAGTATAATCACAATCTCGTCTTCTCTCTTCCTTTCAGAGTTGCTTTCCTCTTTGGGGAATAACACTACTATAAATAATAATGATGATGATTTTTATTTCTTACCTGCCTCTCCTCGAGGTGTGGCACAACATAGTTATAAACACATCATATTTATTTATCCTATCAGAAGCAAATTGAGGGTACAGTTATAATGTATTTAAAACTAGCTGTACCCAGCCACGTGTTGCTGTGGCCCTCAGAAAACAAGAGGAATTCCATTCATGAAACAATATGAGCTAGGGAACACCTTCCCACTGGAAGGAGGAAGCCAGGCTTTTAAGCTGCAAGGTTTTTCAAAGGTAATCAAGGTGGACAATTGCAACATTCACACTTGGCTCAAGTAGAAAAGAGTTTTTTTTCCCTCACCCTGAACCTTTCACATATTTTCAAAGAGAAGCCTCTCACAGGATGGTAAAACATCTGGGCGTTCCTTTAGGGAACGTTCTTGGAGATGGCCTATTCTCTCACTCCGGAAGCGACTTGTAGTTTCTCAAGGTTTGGGAGATATGAGGTCCCCACAAACGGGACAGTACATTTTTATTTATACAGGATGTCTGCAGGTATATTTATTTATTTATTTATTTGGGGGCATTTATATCCCGTCCTATCTCATCTCCACAGAGGGACTCAGGGCAGCATTGCATTGTGACCACAATAAGAAAAGCATAAATGCACATAATATAATAAAAACAGTATAAAAATATGAAAACATTCAGAATTCAGTCATCCTAAAAGCAGTCCATCATAGTCCATTAAACCATAACTTTGCCAGTAAGTCAGTCTAATCAACAAAGGCCTGATCCCACAGCCTAGATTTTTTTTTTCATTTTTTCCAGAAGGACAGGAGAGATGGAGCAGATCTGATTTCATTTCCTGAGTCAGGAGAAACTTGAGAAACTTGAGAAACTGTAAGTCGCTTCTGGTGGGACAAATTGGCCGTCTGCAGGTACATTGAAAAAAATCTGAATCATAGAATCACTGAGTTGAAAGAGACCTCGTGGACCATCCAGTCCAACCCCATTCTGCCAAGAAGCAGGAATATTGCATTCAAAGCACCCCGACAGATGGCCATAAAGGCACTGTTTAAAAGCCTCCAAAGGAGCCTCCACCACACTCCGCAGCAGAGAGTTCCACTGGTAAACAGCTCTCAAGTTTCATTAAAAAATCCTAGAGTTGGAAGAGACGTCGTGGACCATCCATTCCAACCCCATTCGGCCAAGAAGCAGGAAAAGTGCATTCAAAGCACCCCCGACAGATAGCCATAAAGCCTCTGTTTAAAAGCCTTCAAAGAAGAAGCCTCCACCACACTCCACAGCAGGGAGTTCCACTGCTGAACAACAGCTCTCAAGTTTCCTTTAAAAAATCAGAGTTGGAAGAGACCTCGTGGACCATCCAGTCCAACCCCATTCTGCCAAGAAGCAGGAAAATCGCACTCAAAGGACCCCCGACAGATGGCCATCCAGCCTCTGTTTAAAACCCCCAAAAAAGGAGCCTCCACTATACTACGCAGCAGAGAGTTCCACTGCTAAGCAGCTCTCAAATTTCCTTTAAAAATCATAGACTTGGAAGAGACCTTGTGGACCATCCAGTCCAACCCCATTCAGCCTTGGTTTAAAAGCTTCCAAAGATGGAGCCCCCATCACACTCCGCAGCAGGTAGTTCCACTGCTGAACAGCTCTCACAGTAAGGAAGTCCCACACTCTGCAGCAGAGAGTTCCACTGCTAAACAGTTCTCAAGTTTCCTTTAAAAATCATAGTTGGAAGAAACCTCATGGACCATCCAGTCCAACCCCATTCTGCCAAGAAGCAGGAAAAGTGCATTCAAAGCACCCCCGACAGATGGCCATCCAGCCTTGGTTTAAAAGCTTCCAAAGAAGGAGCCTCCACCACACTCCGCAGCAGAGAGTTCCACTGCTAAACAGCTCTCACTGTTAGGAAGCCCTACACTTTTTCCAGAGATTGCAATCAGTCTCTGCCATTCCTCAGAAACAATGTGTTCCCAGTGTGTGCCACCCCTCCCTAAATCCTGCAACTTCTTACTGATAATGGCCGCATTGTTGGTTTCTTTGCGGAAGCGGAATTTCCTCAGCTTCTCCACGAGGTCTTCGGCCACATCGCACACCACAAGGGATTCGCTCTGAAAAGAAGGACAAGAGAGAGAGAGAACAAGAAGAGCAATATTATAATTATTTTCATTTGGATAGCCATCTGTCGGGAGGGTTTGCATTGGCAGAATGGGGTTGGACTGGATGACCCTTGGGATTCCCTTCCAACTCTATGCTTCTAAGCTTTCCTTTCCCTTTGTATGGGAGTCGCTTCCCCAATCTTTCACTTGGACTGAAGACAACATCATATATGTGAAGTTTTTGCTCCATTAAGATTCTCATACTATTAAATGAAGATCATGTGCGGCTTCTGCTTCAAGGATGCAACCATACTGCTATGGATCAATGCTACGGAATCCTGGGATTTGCAGTCTGGCAAGCAAACTACAACTCCAAGGATTGCACTGCAATATGGCACTTAAAGTGAGATTAAAAGTGCATTAAATCGACACTAAACAAACATGCCTAAGCTTGCATTGATGCTTCTGCAAGACACTAAATTACTTTAGAGATTCTCTTAAGAAAGAAACCAGGAAAAGAACTGATAATAATAATTATTATTTATTTACGGCATTTGTAGCCCGCCTTTCTCAGCCTTACGGTGACTAAATTAGTTTTTCTTTATATATAATTATATAACTCGACTGATGAGGTTGTTTTATGGTTTAATAACTGTTTTGATATTTGATGATGTAGTGTTTTTAATATGATTTATGTTTAAAGTATAGTTTTAATATTGTACTTGTAAGGCATTGAATTCTTGCCATTATCTATGTGTAAACCGCTTCAAGTCCCCCTCAGGGTGAGAAAAGCGGTATATAAATGCTGTAAATAAATAATAATAAATAAATTCATAATTTATAATTAGGTTTTTTTATTTTGTACTATTTGTACTATTTTGTTGCTGTGGCCCAGTCTGTGTATATGTATTATGTGTGTGTATATGTGTGTTTATACATGTGTATATGTGTGGTTGCAAATATATATATATATATATATATATATATATATATATACACACACACACACATTCTAGCTGTCCCCTGCCATGTGTTGCTGTGGCCCAGTCTGTGTATATGTATTATGTGTGTGTATATGTGTGTTTATATTTGTGTATATGTGTGGGTGCATGCATATATATATATATATATATATATATATATATATATATATTCTAGCCGTCCCCTGCCATGCGTTGCCGTGGCCCAGTCTGTGTATATGTATTATGTGTGTGTATATGCATGTGTATATGTGTGGTTGCATGCATGCATGCATACACACACACACACACACACACACACACACACACACACACATATATATATATATTCTAGCTGTCCCCTGCCATGTGTTGCTGTGGCCCAGTCTGCATATATGTATTATGTGTGTGTATATGTGTGTTTATACATGTGTATATGTGTGGTTGCATGCATGCATATATATATATATATATATATATATATATATATATATATATATATTCTATCTGTCCCCTGCCATGTGTTGCTGTGGCCCAGTCTGTATATATGTATTATGTGTGTTTATATTTGTGTATATGCATGGTTGCATGCATATATTCTAGCCGTCCCCTGTCATGCGTTGCTGTGGCCCAGTCTGTTTATATGTATTTTGTGTGTGTATATGTGTGTTTATATAAGAATGGAGATAGATAGATAAACTAGCTTTCCCCTGCCCAGTCTGTGTATATGTGTTTTGTTTATGTATATGTGTCTATTTGTGTATATGTCTGTTTGTGTATATATGTGTAGTTTTGTGCACATGTTGTAATGGGGTTTTTTTTGTTTTTTGGCTTTTTAAGTCTCTTCCACTGTGTTTTTCAGCGTTTTTATGAGTGATGGTCACTCACTGGCCTGACAGGTGTACTGTGTCCAAATTTGGTGTCAATTCGTCCAGTGGTTTTTGAGTTATGTTAATCCCACAAACAAACATTACATTTTTATTTATATACATGACTAGCTGTTCCCTGCCACGCGTTGCTGTGGCCCACATGGAGGTTCTGTGTGGGGGGTTTGGCCCAATTCTATCGTTGGTGGGGTTCAGAATGATCTTTGGTTGTAGGTGAACTATAAATCCCAGCAACTACAACTCCCAAATGTCAAGATTCTATTTTCCCCAAACTCCACCAGTGTTCACATTTGGGCATATTGAGTATTTGCGTGGAGTTTGGTCCAGATCCATCTTTGTTTGAGTCCACAGTGATCTCTGGATGTAGGTGAACTACAACTCCAAAACCAAAGGACACTGCCCACCAAACCCTTCCGTATTTTCTGTTGGTCATGGGAGTGTGTGCCAAGTTTGGTTCAATTCTATCATTGGTGGGGTTCAGAATGCTCTTTGATTGTAGGTGAACTACAAATCCCAGCAACTACAACTCCCAAATGACAAAATCAATTTTTGGGGGTGAAGGACATACATTGGGTTGTTAGGTGTCTTGTGTCCAAATTTGGTGTCAATTCGCCCAGTGGTTTTTGAGTTATGTTAATCCCACAAACAAACATTACAATTTTATTTATATAGATTATGTATGGTCCCCGTGACGCAATGGGTTAAAGCATTGAATTGCTGAACTTGCTAAGTCTCTTCTGCTTTGTTTTTCAGTGTTTTTATGAGTGATGGACATACTTGGGTTGTTAGTGTCTTGTGTCCAAATTTGGTGTCAATTCATCCTGTGGTTTTTGAGTTCTGTTAATCCCACAAACAGACATTACATTTTTATAGATGTAATTAGATAGATGATAGATGATTTTAGTTTTTTTCCAAAGGAGAAAGACGCAAGATGAATTATTTTATGTATATGCATTTTACTGAAACACTTTGCTACCAACATCTGTCTCTCAAGGTTCGTCTACACTGTAGAATTAATGCAGTTTGATTCCACTTAAAAGTTCCATTGCTCAGTAATATAGAATCCTGGGACTTGTAGTTTGGCAAAGCACCAGCTTGTCAGAGAAGGGCTTGTAGAACTACAGCTCCCAGAATCCCAGCTATAGTAGTTCAAGTGGTGTCAAACTGCATCAGTTCTACAGTGTAGATCGGCCTGATTCCAATCTCCCCTTCTTGGGCAAAGTCATGGAACGTGTGGTGGCCTCACAACTCCAGGCATTCTTGGTAGACACGGATTATCTGGATCCGGCACAGTCTGGCTTTAGGCCGGGGCATGGTACCGAGACAGCTTTGGTCGCCTTAGTGGATGATCTGCGTCGAGAGCTCGACAGGGGGAGTGTGTCCCTGTTGGTGCTGCTCGACCTCTCAGCGGCCTTCGATACCGTCGACCACGGTATCCTTCTGGGACGCCTCGCGGGAATGGGTCTCGGAGGTACTGTTTGCAGTGGCTCCGGTCATTCCTCGAGGGTCGGTCTCAGAAGGTGTTACTGGGGGACTCCTGTTCTACCCCACAACCTTTGTTGTGGGGTTCCTCAGGGTTCAATACTGTCTCCCATGTTGTTTAACATCTACATGAAGCCGCTGGGCGAGATCATCCGGAGTTTCGGAGTGCGATGTCATCTGTACGCAGATGATGTCCAACTCTGTCACTCCTTTCCACCTGCTACTAAGGAGGCTGTCGAGGTCCTGAACCGGTGCTGGGCCGCTGTGACGGTCTGGATGGGGGCGAACAAATTGAAATTGAATCCAGACAAGACAGAGGTACTCCTGGTCAGTCGCAAGGCCGAACAGGGTATAGGGTTACAGCCTGTGTTGGATGGGGTCGCACTCCCCCTGAAGACACAGGTTCGCAGTTTGGGTGTGATCTTGGATTCATCGCTGAGCCTGGATCCCCAGGTTTCGGCGGTGACCAGGGGAGCATTTGCACAGTTAAAACTCGTGCGCCAACTGCGACCGTACCTTGGGAAGTCTGACTTGGCCACGGTAGTCCACGCTCTGGTTACATCCCGTCTTGATTACTGCAACGCTCTCTACGTGGGGTTGCCTTTGAAGACGGCTCGGAAGCTCCAATTAGTCCAACGGGCGGCGGCCATGGTATTAACAGCGGGGCGCAGGGAGCATACGACTCCTCTGCTGTACCAGCTCCATTGGCTGCCGATTTGCTACCGGACCCAATTCAAAGTGCTGGCGTTGGCCTTTAAAGCCCTAAACGGTTCTGGCCCAACATATCTATCCGAACGTATCTCAGCCTATCAGCCACCAGGACCCTAAGATCTTCTGGAGAGTCCCTGCTCTCTGTCCCTCCGGCTTCAGAAGTGCGGCTGGCGGGAACGAGAGACAGGGCCTTCTCTGTGGTGGCCCCTCGGCTTTGGAATGCCCTCCCTATAGAGATAAGATCAGCTCCCTCGCTGTTGGTATTTCGAAAAAAACTTAAGACATGGTTGTTTGAACAAGCATTCGGGTAATCCGGTGCGATGAAGTTGATGACAAGGACTGGTAATTATTGACGATGAATTGGATTATGATTTTAACTAAGAGATGCATCGGTCTGTATTGGTGGCCCGATACTGTGTACTGTATATTTATTTTATGTTTTTAAATTGAATACTGTTGTTTTAAGTGTTGTAAACCGCAATGAGTTGCCGTTTTAGGCTGAGATATTAGCGGTATACAAGCGTATTAATAAATAAATAATAAATAAATAGATGAACCTGCAAAGGTGCACTGATATCCCTCTGCAAACTGGTCCGGATTACGACCGACACGCTCATACAACTACTGTGCAAATATATATCTTGGCAGTTCTAATTACGAAAGCAGGCCACGAAGAGGTGGCGTTGGATGAGTCACAAAGGCTGTTTCCTGGGTAGAGGTTGCCTTCGAGGCATTTTTTGCAGCGATGCATTGCATTTCTCACCTAGAAGGATGTACGGGAGGTTTTGCGCCCGGAAGGAAGATTGCAAATATGTGTCACGTGGAAAATAGAGGAATTCTCCCTATCTGTGCAAAGATGAGGATTTCATTCTGAATTCCCATTTGCAAAACCAAATAAGGGGGGAAATTACTGACTTATTTTCATTCCCAGTTAGCTATCAGATTAATGCAGTTTGATGTCTCAATGTTATGGAATCATAGCAATTATAGTTTGTTGAAGTACCAGCCCTCTTTGGCAGAGAAAGACCTTGTAAAACTACAGCTCCCAGGAGCCCATAACATTGAGACATGGAAGCTAAAGTGGTGTCAAACTGCATTAATTCTGCAGGCAGGGACCCATAATATTTATATTGAAACTGTAAGCATCCTGGGACAGGGATAATAATTATTGTGATTATTATTATTATTATTATTATTATTCTGCAGGGATCCATAACATTTATATTGGCATTGTAAGCTTCCTGCTTCAGGGATAATAATAATTGTGATTATATTATTATTTAAATTAGAATAGTAAGCTTTTTGGGACGGGAATAATAATAGTGATAATAGTGATTATTATTATTATTATTATTATTATTATTATTATTATTATTCTGCAGGGACCCGTAATATTTATATTAGAATTGTAATCTTCTTGGGACGGGAATAATAATAATAGTGATAATTATTATTATTATTATTCTGCAGGGACCCATAATATTTATATTAGAATTGTAAGCTTCTTGGGACAGGAATAATAATAATAATTGTGATAATTGTGATAATAGTGATTATTATTATTATTATTATTATTATTATTATTATTCTGCAGGGACCCATAATATTTATATTAGAATTGTAAGTTTCTTGGGACAAGAATAATAATAATTGTGATAATAGTGATTATTATTATTATTATTATTATTATTATTATTCTGCAGGGACCCATAAAGTATTAGAATTGTAGGTTTCTTGGGACGAGAATAATAATAATTGTGATAATTGAGATTCTTCTTCTTCTTCAAGAAACCCATAATATTTATATTGGAATTGTAAGCTTCTTGAGATGAGAATAATAATAATTGTGATAATTGTGATTATTATTATTCTTCAGGAACCCATAATATTTATATTAGAATTGTAAGTTTCTTGGGACAGGAATAATAATAATAGTGATAATTGTGATTATTATTATTATTATTCTGCAGGAACTCATAGTATTCGTATTAGCATTTTAAGCTTCCTGCTTCAGGGTTAATAATAATTGTGATTATAGTGATTATTATTATTATTATTATTATTATTATTATTATTATTCTGCAGGGACCCATATTATTTATATTAGAATTGTAAGTTTCTTGGGACGAGAATAATAATAATTGTGATTATCATTATCATTATTATTATTATTATTCTGCAGGGACTCATAATATTTATATTAGAATTGTAAGTTTCTTGGGACGAGAATAATAATAATTGTGATTATCATTATTATTATTATTATTATTATTATTATTATTATTATTATTCAGGAACCCATAATATTTATATTGTAAGTTTCTTGGGACAGAGATAATAACATAATAATAATTTTAATAATTGTATTCATTGTTATTATTATTCTACACAACGGCATGTCTCCCATATGTGACCCAAAGTGTCTAACAATATATTATTATAATTATTATTATAACTCGTTATTTCTCTCTACAAACGAGACATCAAAGTAGCTTACAATACAATCAAGTCAATACAATTTAAATCCCCCCAAAATATTCACAATTATCACAGTTATTATTGTTCCCTTCCCAATATGCTTACAATTCTAATATAATTCAGAATAATATATAATTATTATTCTGCAAGAACTATATTATGGGTTCCTGCAGAATAATAATAAACAAACATTAAAACAGAATTAAATATTAATGTTTGTAGCACTGACCCATGGCAGTTCAAGTGGCATTTATGTATTTGTTTGTCCTATATATGAAAGATCTACTCACATTCGCATGTTTTCGAACTGCTAGGTTGGCAGAAGCTGTGGTTAACAGCAGGAGCTCACCCCGCTCCCCGGATTTGAACCGCCAAGGGTTAATCCATATTTAATAATTTGGTTATTTATTTGTTTATCCTATATGTGGAAGAAATATGGTATAAGCATTGAATAAACTACTACAACTACCTACAATGCAGACTTTTTCCTTTCCTGTTGCTTTCTACTTTCCCCGACCATTTTTATCTCCCTTAATATATAGGACCTGTATGGGAAAACATCTGGATAGCCATTAGTTGCATTGCATCAACCTACAATGTGGTGCAGGACTTGGATAAAGTAAATTCAAAACCAATCAGGAAGACACAATCCGATCCCTCTAGACAGATGGTCATCCAGCTTCCGCTTAAAAGCCTCCAGAGAAGGCGACTCCCAAGCAGCATATTCCCATTCTGCCAAGAAGCAGGAATATTGCATTCAAATCACCCCCCGACAGATGGCCATCCAGCCTCTGTTTAAAAGCCTCCAAAGAAGGAGCCTCCACCACCCTCCACAGCAGAGAGTTCCACTGCTGAACGTCTCTCACAGTCAGGAAGTTCATCCTAATGCTTAGGTTGGATCTCTTTTCCTGCAATTTGCATCAATTGACCCTTCCTCAATGTGACATCCTTACAAATATTTAAACATGTCCATCCTGTTTGTTTTCAGTAATTAAAACAAAACACCTGGCACGTTTGAATACCGCAGGTATGCTCCCATCTTCCTCCATAGGTGCATCTACACTGTAGAAATAATGCAGTTTTGACACCACTTTAACTGCCATGGCTCAATGCTATGGAATCGAGGGGTCTGCTGCACCAGCAATATTTGGAAGAGAAGGCTCAAAATTATGGAATCATATTTATATATTTACTAATTATATTTATATCCCATCTTTCTCAACCCCAAGGGGGACTCAAGGCGGCATACAACAATTCAATGCCTTAACAACACTGTACAATTAAAATAAACATTTAAATTAAACTAAGATAAAACTTTAAATACGTTAAACCATTTTTGAAACATTACAGTCACTATAAAACCACACTATCTGCAATCATAATCCAGGTCATTCCAGGAGTCGTTGCACACACACACACACACACACACATCACTTATAATATTATAATGCAATACAATATAATACTAGTAATAATAATACAATATTGTTGTTGTTCATTCGTTCAGTCGTCTCCGACTCTTCGTGACCTCATGGACCAGCCCACGCCAGAGCTCCCTGTCGGCCGTTACCACCCCCAGCTCCCTCAAGGTCAGTCCAGTCACTTCAAGGATGCCATCCATCCATCTTGCCCTTGGTCGGCCCCTCTTCCTTTTGCCTTCCACTTTCCCCAGCATAATTGTCTTCTCTAGGCTTTCCTGTCTCCTCATGATGTGGCCAAAGTACTTCAACTTTGTCTCTAGTATCTTTCCCTCCAATTATAATTATATATTTATTTTACATGTTATATCACTAATAATATTACAAAATAATGGTACAGTGCAATATAGTAATATATAATACTGATATTGTACTATGCTAATAATATAATATATATATATTGTGTGTGTGTATATATATATATATATATATCTTGTAAGTCATTCTGAGTCTCCTTCTGGGTGAGAAGGGCGGCTTAAAAATGTCGTAAATAAAATAAAATAAAATAAATGTATATATGTAGTTCTGTATGCTTTTATGGTTGCGTTTTAACTAGTTTTTAACATCTGATTTCATAAGTGTATTTTATATTATATTTTGTATTATATTATATTTTGTATTATAGGTGTATGTTGTGCCTTGAGCCAAAAGAGTGATGGGTAATACATTATTATTATTATTATTATTATTATTATTCCTACTAACTCATTCTAGAACTCATGAATTTGAATTTCACAATCTATGTCGATTTAGTCTTTGTCCCATGTATTTTAATATGTGCATATTACACAAATATGTTTTAATATGTGCTGTTTATTGAATTTATTTTATTGTGATGATGCATTTAATCGTGTTGCAGATAATAAATTATTATTATTATTATTATTATTATTATTATTATTATTATTTAAACTTCTCTTCCAATGACTGCTGGTGCGTCACCAAGCCAGGATTTTGTAAAATAAATAAGTTTGAAATAAATATTTTGTAACAATTTTTATAAATAAGTTATTAAAATAAAATAAAAATAATTTAAAATAATTTAATGATAAATAATAATAATTTTAAAATAAATAAAGTAAAATTTTAAAATAAATTTTAATTCCATGGGCAATTAAAGTGCATTACTTCTACAGTGCAGATGCACCATACTGGCAGGAAATATATATATATATATATATATATATATATATATAATGAATGCATATTTGAGCCCTTAGATCAGAGCAAAGAGAAAGAGCGGAAGAAATTGCAAAAAAACAAAAACAAAAAAAAACCACTCAATTTTAATTTTGCAAGTAATAATAATAATAATAATAATAATAATAAATGTTATGAATAATAATAGTATTTTTAGTCCTGGATTATTTCTCCAAAGGATGTTTTGCATATTTGAGCCCTTAGATCAAAGCAAAGAAAAAGAGAGGAATTGCAAAAAAAATCCCACCCAATTTTAATTTTGCAACTAGTAATAATAATAATAACAACAACAATAATAAATGTTATGAATAATAATAGTATTTTTAGTCCTGGATTATTTCTCCAAAGGATGTTTTGCATATCTGGAGGAATTAAAATGCTTGCAAACCAGTAAAAATGGAAATGCAACATTTTCACTGCTTTTTCTGATCATATTTAAAAGCAGGATTATTTTCCCCCCAAAATATATGGGAACCAAAGGGAGAATCCCAATCCACCCTCTTTCACTGTTGCACTACATTACCATGGCATTGCTATAAGCATTCCAATGCATTAATTTCTAGAAAAAGCAATAAATAAGAAAATCCATCTCCATCCCTGCAAAAAAAAAACCAAAACAAAAAAGGACTGAGACTCACCATTTTGCACCAGCAGCTACAACCAGCTCCTTTCCCTCTAAAAATTACGACGCGGTCCCTTTAAGAGCTCGAGCGGCCCCGCCCCAATCTTGTGCGGGTTTCCGCTCACTGCGCATGCCCCGTGATCGCAGAGCGGCTCAGCCAATCAGAGGCGTTGCTGGGTCAGGCCGCTCCAAAATTCCTCGCGCTCTCTCATGTGATGATGGTCATCTCAGCCCCGCCCGAGCATTCGTTCGTCAGCCCGCCCACGCCTAGAGCGTCGCGTAAACCGGAAAAAATGTGTGGTGCCTCGCTGGCATGCACTCTCTGGTTTAATTAGGGGCGGGGCGAAGAAGAGTGCGCCTTCCTTGGCCCCTCCCCCCGTTGCTATGGCAACGGGAGGAAGGACTTCCTTTCCTTTTCTGTAATATATATTTTTTCAAATAATAATTAAATAAATAATATAAAAATAATATAAAATGAAATAAAATGTAACAAATTAAATAAGTTTGAAATAAATATTTTTTTAATAATTTTTATAAATAAATTATTAAAATAAAATAAAAATAATTTAATGAAATTAATTAATAATTAATAATTAATATATTATAATTATATAATTATATAATTATAATTAATTATATATTCTAGATAATTCTAATAATTATAATTAATAATTATGATTATAATAATTATTACTAAGTATAATTATTAATAATAATTAATTCTAGATAGAATTATTAATAGAATAATAATTCTAAAATAAATAAAATAATTTTGAAATAAAGGAAATAAAAATAATTTGGAGATAAATAAATAGAAGGCAAATGAAATAAAATGATTTAAAGATAAAATAAATTTTAAAATGATTTTAAAATAAATAAAATAATTTGGAAATAAAGAAAATAAAAATAATTTGGAGATAAATAAATAGAAGGCAAATGAAATAAAATGATTTAAAGATAAAATAAATTTTAAATAATTTTAAACTAAACAAAATAAAATAATTTAAAAATAATGATATTTTAAATAAACAAAATAAAACAAATAGGTTCTTGTGGGGTTTTCCGGGCTATATGGCCATGTTCTGGAGGCAATTTTTCTCCTGACGTTTCGCCCGCATCTATGGCAAGCATCCTCAGAGGTAGTGAGGTCTGTTGGAACTAGGAAAATTGGTTTATATATCTGTGGAATGACCACGATGGGACAAAGGACTCTTCTCTGCTGGAGCTAGGTGTGAATGTTTCAACTGACCACCTTCATTAGCATTTGAAGGCCTGACAGTGCCTAGAGCAAACTTTTGTTGAGAGGTGATTAGAAGTCCTTGTTTGTTTCCTCTCTGTTGTTGTGCTGTTGTAATTTTAGAGTTTTTTAATACTGGTAGCCAGATTTTCTTCATTTTCATGGTCTCTTCCTTTCTGTTGAAATTGTCCACATGATTGTGGATTTCAATGGCTTCTCAGTGGTTGTTAGAGTGGTCCAGCATTTCTGTGATTTCAAATAATATGCTGAGTCCAGGCTGGTTCATCAGGTGCTCTGCTATGGCTGACTTCTCTGGTTGAAGTAGTCTGCAGTGCCTTTCATGTTCCTTGATTCGTGTTTGGGTGATGCTGCTGCATTTGGTGGTCCCGCTGTAGACTTCTTGTCCACAGCTGCATGGTATATGGTTTTCAACAGAAATGAGGAAACCATGAAAATGAACAAAATCTGGCTACCAGTATTAAAAAGCTCTAAAATTAGAACAGCACAACAACAGAGAGGAAACAAACAAGGACATCTAATCACCTCTCAACAAAAGATTGTTCCAGCACTGCCAGGCAATCAAATGCTAATCAAGGTGGTCAGTTGAAACATTCACACCTAGCTCCAACAGACAAGAGTCCTTTGTCTCACCTGGTCATTCCACAGATATATAAACCCTTTTTCCTAGTTCCAACAGACCTCACTACCTCTGAGGATGCTTGCCATAGATGCAGGCGAAACGTCAGGAGAGAATGCCTCTAGAACATGGCCATATAGCCGGAAAAAACCTACAACAACCCAATAATTTTCATTATTATTATTAAATAATAATAATAATAAAATTATTTAAATAATAATAATAATTATTATTATTATTATTATTATTATTATTATTATTATTTTCAGATTAAGTACTGTACAATAAAACAGGAAACAACACTTTCAAGCCAGGAACATATTTTAAAAAATTTCTTACATAGCGTTATCTATTTTGCATTAAAGACCGCTGAGCAATTATAAAAGTATTCTTGAGATAAGAAATAAATGCCCAAAATAACTTACACACATTTCCAAACCATCCTTCACGTTTCCAAGACTTTTTGTCATTTCTAATGAGCTTTGTCTGCTCATAGTCATATCTAAAAGGTATTATAGCATCCCCAAATAACCTAAAAGTCCTAAACTGAGACATTTTAGCTCAGAACAAGATTTTCAGTCTGGATTCTTGAAGAGGAATATACCTAGAAATGCTATTTATTCTGAGAGAAGACAAATGAGAGATGAAGTATTGCAGCAAAGTGTTTGTGCACCAGATTTGAGTTGGATAGAAAGCAATTACAAGTCGTCACGGATTATATCTTTTCGACAATCAGATTTAAGATGAGCGGGATCCAATTTAGAAGGTAAAAACCGCTCCTTCAGATTAAATCTTGTGGATTTCAGTGGCTTCTCTGTGTAGTCTGACATGGTGGTTGTGAGAGTGGTCCAGCATTTCTGTGTTCTCAAATAATATGCTGTGTCCAGGCTGGTTCATCAGGTGCTCTGCTCTGGCTGACTTCTCTGGTTGAAGGAGTCTGCAGTGCCTTTCATGTTCCTTGATGCGTGTCTGGGCAATGCTGCTGCGTTTGGTGGTCCCTCTGTAGACTTGTCCACAGCTGCATGGTACACGGTAGACTCCTGCAGAGGTGAGAGGATCCCTCTTGTCCTTTGCTGAACGTAGCATTTGTTGGATTTTCTTGGTGGGTCTGTAGATAGTTTGTATGTTGTGTTTCCTCATCAGCTTCCCTCTGCGGTCAGTGGTTCCCTTGATGTATGGCAAGAACACTTTTCCTCTGGGTGGATCTTCATCTTGACTCTCGTGGCTTGTTCTTGGTCTTGCAGCTCTTCTGATGTCTGAGGTGGAGTCTCCATTGGCCTGGAGAGCCCAGGTGAGGTGGAGACAATACAAAATAAAACAATTTTGAACTGAATAAAATGATTTAAAGATAAATTAATTTAAAGATAAATAAAATAAAAATAATTTAAAGATAAATAACGTTAATTTTAAAACAAATAAAATAATTTTGAAATAAAATCAAAGAAGTTTAAAATAAAGTAACAAATAATTTAAAAATAAATAAAATCAAATGATTTAAAGATAAATTATAATTTAAAAATAAATAAGTTTGAAATAAATAAAATAATGTTAAAATAATAATATTTTTAAATAAACAAAACAAAATAATTTTGAAATAAAATAAAATAATTTAAAGATAAATGAAATAGAAATAATTTAAAGATAAATAATGTTAATTTTAAAATAAATCAAATAATTTTGGATTAAAATCAAATAATTTTAAAATAAAGTAAAATAATTTAAAGATAAATAAAATCAAATGATTTAAAGATAAATGGCAATTTTAAAATAAGTTTGAAATAAATAAAATAAAATAATTCTAAAATAAATAATAAAGAAAAATAATTTTAAAATAAATAAGTTTGAAATCAATAAAATAATTCTAAAATAAATAATAAAGAAAAATGATAATTTAAAAATAAAGAAAATGTATAAAATAAGTTAAAAATAATCTTTAAATATATTAAAAGTTTTAAAACATTTGAAAGTAAAATAAAAAACAAGAATGAAATGGGAGGCGGATAGTAAATAAATAAATATGATTAATTATGATATTATATTAGGATTCCTTGTCAAACTACAGGTTCCAGTATTCTATAAAATTGAGCCAATTAAAGTGGCATCAAACTGCATTTCTGAGCATGCGCAAATAAGTGGCTGAGAGAAGTACAGCGGCTTCCTTTGGCTATTTCTGAGCATGCGCACATAAGAGTAGTCTTATGAAGAACAGAGCGGATTCCCTCACTCTTCAGAGCATGCGTATAGACAATGGCTTCCCACTCTTCTGAGCATGCGCACAGAAAGAGTACTCGGGAATACAGCGGCTTGCTCTGACTCTTTCTGAGCATGCGCACACAAGAGTAGTCTTGTCAACAGAGCGGATTCCCTCACTCTTCTGAGCATGCGCATACAGAGTGAAGAGCAACTTCTGAGCATGCGCACACAAGACTAGCCAGGAGTAGAGCGGCTTCCTCTGACTCTTTCTGAGCATGCGCACACAAGAATAGTCTTGTCAAGAACAGAGCGTATTCACTCACTCTTCTGAGCATGCGCATACACAGTGGCTTCCCTCAGTCTTTCTGAGCATGCGCACACAAGAGTGAGCTTATCAAGAGCAATGAAGACCAACTGTGCATGCGCACACAAGACTAGCCAGGAGTACAGCGGTTTCCTCTGACTCTTTCTAAGCATGCGCACACAAGAGTAGTCTTGTCAACAGAGCGGATTCTCTCACTCTTCTGAGCATGCGCATACATAGTGGCTTCCCTCACTCTTTCTGAGCATGCGCACACAAGAGTAGTCTTTCTGAGCATGCGCATACACAGTGGCTTTCCTCAGTCTTTCTGAGCATGCGCACACAAGAGTGAGCTTATCAAGAGCAGTGAAGACCAACTGTGCATGCGCACACAAGACTAGCCAGGAGTACAGCGGTTTCCTCTGACTCTTTCTAAGCATGCGCACACAAGAGTAGTCTTGTCAACAGAGCGGATTCTCTCACTCTTCTGAGCATGCGCATACATAGTGGCTTCCCTCACTCTTTCTGAGCATGCGCACACAAGAGTAGTCTTTCTGAGCATGCGCATACACAGTGGCTTTCCTCAGTCTTTCTGAGCATGCGCACACAAGAGTAGTCTTTTCAACAGAGCGGATTGCCTCACTCTTTCTGAGCATGCGCATACACAGTGGCTTCCCTCACTCTTTCTGAGCATGCGCACACAAGAGTAGTCTTTTCAACAGAGCGGATTGCCTCACTCTTTCTGAGCATGCGCATACACAGTGGCTTTCCTCAGTCTTTCTGAGCATGCGCACACAAGAGTGAGCTTATCAAGAGCAGAGTGAAGAGCAACTTCTGAGCATGCGCACACAAGACTAGCCAGGAGTATAGCGGCTTCCTCTGACTCTTTCTGAGCATGCGCACACAAGAGTAGTCTTTTCAACAGAGCGGATTGCCTCACTCTTCTGAGCATGCGCATAGGCAGTGGCTTTCCCTGACTCTTTCTGAGCATGCGTACACAAGCGTAGCCTTGTCAAGAGCGGAATACAGCGGCTTCCCTCACTCTTCTGAGCATGCGCATAGGCAGTGGCTTTCCCTGACTCTTTCTGAGCATGCGTACACAAGCGTAGCCTTGTCAGGAGCGGAGTACAGCGGCTTCCCTCACTCTTCTGAGCATGCGCATAGGCAGTGGCTTTCCCTGACTCTTTCTGAGCATGCGTACACAAGCGTAGCCTTGTCAGGAGCGGAGTACAGCGGCTTCCCTCACTCTTCTGAGCATGCGCATAGGCAGTGGCTTTCCCTGACTCTTTCTGAGCATGCGTACACAAGCGTAGCCTTGTCAGGAGCGGAGTACAGCGGCTTCCCTCACTCTTCTGAGCATGCGCATAGGCAGTGGCTTTCCCTGACTCTTTCTGAGCATGCGTACACAAGCGTAGCCTTGTCAGGAGCGGAGTACAGCGGCTTCCCTCACTCTTCTGAGCATGCGCATAGGCAGTGGCTTTCCCTGACTCTTTCTGAGCATGCGTACACAAGCGTAGCATATGATTGGACTTCCCTCGAGGAAGACCAAAGCAAGGAATGGCAGCGCTTTCTGCGCATGCGCGCGCACTCCATTCGGCGGTTGTCAACAAAGAGAGGGGAAGGGAGCCGCGTTGGGAGCACTGCCCGTCCGCACTTCCTCCCCGATGGCCGCCGCCTTCCTGGTGGCCCTGTACGAATACTCGCCGCTCTTCTACATCTCCGTGGTCTTCCTCTGCTTCCTGGTCACCAGCGGGATGGTCCTGGGATGGTCAGTCGGGAAAGCGGTTTCGAACCGGGTTAAATCCAGTGTAGACGCGCTTTTAAGTTGTGTGCTGGGTTGTTTCCTGTTTAATTGTGCGACACTGACTTTGAAAGTGGTTGTTCCCCTCCAGAAACTTGGTTTTTGTGGCAGAAACTATGTTGGATGGGTTTGGACTCAAGGTGTGATGAAGTATTCATTAGCAAGCACAGAATACAGAATAGGATGTGCTATTGACCCAACGTTATTTTCCATCTTCTATGAGACCAGGGTTGAATGAAAAGTAATGCCTCCACTTTTGTTACTTGGGTTTGCATGGGAATATTTTAATAAATCAAACGCAGAAATAATCGGGGCTGTTGTAGGGTTTTTCGGGCTATATGGCCATGGTCTGGAGGCATTCTCTCCTGACGTTTTGCCTGCATCTATGGCAAGCATCCTCAGAGGTAGTGAGGTCTGTTGGAAGTAGGAAAATGGGTTTGTATATCTGTGGAAAGACCAGGGTGGGACAAAGGACTCTTGTCTGCTGGAGCTAGGTGTGAATGTTTCAACTGACCACCTTGATTAGCATATAATGGCCTGACAGTGCCTAGAGCAAACTTTTGTTGAGAGGTGATTAGATGTCCTTGTTTGTTTCCTCTCTGTTGTTGTGCTGTTGTAATTTTAGAGTTTTTTTTAATACTGGTCGCCAGATTTTGTTCATTTTCATGGTTTCCTCCTTTCCAGAAAGGCAATGTCCAGATCCTCTCACTTCTGCAGGAGTCTACCGTGTACCATGCAACTGTGGACAAGTCTACAGAGGGACCTCCAAATGCAGCAGCATTGCCCAAACACGAATCAAGGAACATGAAAGGCACTGCAGACGACTTCAACCAGAGAAGTCAGCCATAGCAGAGCACCTGATTACAACAGCACAACAGAGAGGAAACAAACAAGGACATCTAATCACCTCTCAACAAAAGTTTGCTCTAGGCACTGTCAGGCCATTATATGCTAATCAAGGTGGTCAGTTGAAACATTCACACCTAGCTCCAGCAGACAAGAGTCCTTTGTCTCACCCTGGTCATTCCACAGATATATAAACCCTTTTTCCTAGTTCCAACAGACCTCACTACCTCTGAGGATGCTTGCCATAGAAACAGGCGAAACGTCAGGAGAGAATGCCTCCAGAACATGGCCATATAGCCCCGAAAAACCTACAACAACCCAGTGATTCCGGCCATGAAAGCCTTCAACAGTACGCAGAAATAATCCTTAGAATGTGCTCTTTAGCTACCACTATCTGCTGCAGATCACAGGAGCTGTCTTCATAGACCTGTCAGCAGCCTATGATACTGTGAATCACCGCCTTCTCCTGAGAAAAATGTATAATATCACAAAGGACAACCACATCACCTGCCTCATAGGAAACCTGCTACAAAACAGGAGCTTTTTTGTTGAGTTCCAGGGCCAGAGAAGCAGATGGCGGAAACAGAAGAACGGCCTGCCTCAGGGGAGCGTGCTTGCCCCATCCATGTTCAACATCTACACAAATGACCAGCCACTGCCAGAAGGGACAGAGAGCTTCATCTATGCTGATGATCGTGCCATTACTGCTCAAGCAGGGAGCTTTGAGATGGTTGAACAGAAGCTCTCCGAAGCTCTAGGTGCTCTTACTGCCTATTACAGGGAAAACCAGCTGATCCCTAACCCATCCAAAACACAGACATGTGCCTTTCACCTTAAGAACAGACAAGCATCCCGAGCTCTGAGGATTATTACCTGGGAAGGAATCCCACTGGAGCATTGCAGCGCACCCAAATACCTGGGAGTCACTCTGGACCGTGCTCTGACCTACAAGAAGCACTGCCTGAATATCAAGCAAAAAGTGGGTGCTAGAAACAATATCATATGAAAGCTGACTGGCACAACCTGGGGATCACAACCAGATACAGTGAAGACATCTGCCCTTGCGCTTTGCTACTCTGCTGCTGAGTATGCATGCCCAGTGTGGAACACATCTCACCATGCTAAAACAGTGGATGTGGCTCTTAATGAGACATGCCGCATTATCACGGGGTGTCTGCGCCCTACACCACTGGAGAAATTACACTGTTTAGCTGGTATTGCCCCACCTGACATCCGCCGGGAAGTAGCAGCCAATAGTGAAAGGACCAAGGCAGAGACATCTCCAGTTCACCCCCTGTTTGGGTATCAGCCAGCACGCCAATGACTTAAATCAAGAAATAGTTTTCTAAGACCTACAGAGACACTCAGCAAGCGAGAGTCCAAAAGTGGCAGGCCAAAACCCAGAACCTCAATCCATGGCTGGTGCCAAATGAGATACTCCCTCCTGGGCACACAGCAGATTGGGCAACTATACTCCCAACTCAAGAACGGAAATGGAATGTGGAGGTCAGCTGTGACCAAGAGTGTTGTGGAATTTGAAGAGGCACAAATGGAAGGCAGAAGGGAGAAACATGTCAATCAGACTCAGCCATGAGTGAGCGCCAATAATGATGATGATTCATTGACAAAGTAGAACAAAAATGTGCTGCACAATGTCCCTTCTTCAAATAAAAAGTTTTTGCTGTTTAATAAACATTTCCCATGTTTTTTTTTTAAAAAAAAATAGAACTAATTAGGAAATGACATTTATAACCCAGGAACAAAAATCGTGTTACATAATGCAATAATAATACAGTGTAAATCAGACATGGGCCAACTTGGGCCTTCCAAGTGTTTTGGACTTCAACTCCCACAATTCCTAACAGCCGGTAGGCTGTTAGGAATTGTGGGAGTTGAAATCCAAAACACCTGGAGAGGCCAAGCTGGCCCTTACCTGCTATACACAGAGCCTGGAGCTTTGTAAGAGAAGAAAAAGGGACATTCAACCATATTAACCATTGCCATTTTATCGTCACTTGTTTTTGTAGGTTTGGATGGGATGTCCCTGTGATTCTCAGAAACTCAGAAGAAACCGAATCAAGTGTGAAAGTCTCCCAGAAACAGATGCGACAAGTGAAGAATCCATTCAGTTTGGAAATCAAAAACCTCTCTGTAGCTTCAACTGCAAGTCAGTATACATATTTATTATTTTTTGCAATATTCAAAGGTTTGTTTCTACCTTCCCATAGCAAGACCTGTCCCTTGTTTTATTCGTGGTAACTTTTCCTATTGAACTTTATCCACTGATAGGGCTTAGATTCAGGAGCCAGCAGCCTTGATTTGGGCATCTATTATTATTACTAGCCGTCCCCTGCCATGTGTTACTATGGCCCAGACTGTGTATATGTGTTATGTGTGTATATGTGTGTGTATATTTGTGTATATGTGATTTATGTGGTTATGCGCATGCGTTGTCATGTAATTTTTTTTGGCTTTTTAAGTCTCTCCTGATGTGTTTTTCCATGTTTTTATGAGTGATGGTCACTCGTTGGCCTGGTAGGTGTATTGTCTTCAAATTTGGTGTCAATTTACCCAGTGGTTTTTGAGTTATGATAATCCCACAAACAAACATTACATTTTTATTTATATACTAGCTGTCCCCTGCCACTGGTTGTGTGGCCCACATGTGGGAGGTTTGGCCCAATTCTATCGTTGGTGGGGTTCGGAACTCTCTGTGATTGTAGGTGAACTATAAATCCCAGCAACTACAACTCCCAAATGTCAAGATTCTATTTTTCCCAAACTCCACCAGTGTTTACATTTGGGTATATTGAGTCTTTGTGTAGAGTTTGGTCCAGATCCATCATTGTTTGAGTCCACAGTGATCTCTGGATGTAGGTGAACTACAACTCCAAAACCAAAGGACACTGCCAACCAAACCCTACCAGTATTTTCTGTTGGTCATGGTAGAACTATGTGCCAAGTTTGGTTCAGTTCCATCGTTGGTGGGGTTCAGAATGCACTTTGTAGGTGAACTGTAAATCCCAGCAACTACAATTCCCAAATGACAAAATCATTTTTTTTGAGTGAAGGACATACATTGGGTTGTTAGGTGTCTTGTGTCCAAATTTGGTGTCAATTCGTCCAGTGGTTTTTGAGTTATGATAATCCCACAAACAAACAAACAAACATTACATTTTTATTTATATAACATATGTTGTCGAAGGTTCAGGTTGGAATCCCTGGGTTCCAGTGAGCTCATGTACTTCTCCAAGAGATGAAATACCAACAGCTTAGAATGAAGTTTTGGTTTGCGGGAAGAAAACCTTTTTAAGAAAGCCCTGTCCCTGGTCTTTTTTATCTGTTTTTGTCATTGGAATGGCTTTGAAACTTGAAAGGTTTCGAGCAGCGTTTCTCAACCTGGGGGTCGGGACCCCTGAGAGCCGTCGCGACGGGGTGTTAGAGGGGTCACCTATTGCACTCCAGAACAGGAACTAACCCCTCTGACTATAAACACACCACACGTTGAGTGAAGGAACAATCCTTTTTATTAAAGGTTAGCAAAAAAGCCAGTAGAAATAAATGTTTGTATAGATAGATAACATTCCAAAGAGCAATAAGGTATTCAAAGGCAGCCAGATAAAACAGTGTCTAAAATTATAATCCAAGGCAATGATATCCAGACAGGAACCAAACAAGAAGCAAGAACAGACCAGACGCTGCTAGTCACCTTAAAAAGCTAGAAAAATCCATGAAGACGAGACCACTTGAACAGGGATTCCATGAGGCTTACACTTGGTTTCCAAACGATGCCTGATCTGACAAGATTTTCTACAGACAAACCTTAAATCCCAAAAACTGGTATCGCTTTCCCCCAGACTTTTACTTTAATTGACGAATTTTTTCAGATCTACGTAAACATTGGGCCTCTTGTCGATTCTGGCTAATCTCCAGCCGCCGACTCTGCTTATCTGACTCCTCATTAACTTTAGCAGGTGTCAGACTGTTTTCCAAACCAGAATCTGGAGAGCTCACAGGCGGAGGGAGTAAACCTTTCTCCCAAGGCCTGACAGAAACATTCTCATGAGAATCTGCCCTTTGCACCGAAGCCTCTCTGTCAGTGTCTGCATGAAACTCATTGACCAAAGTGTCTCCATCTTGCACCTCAGAGTCAGTCCCAGCATCCCCCACATCAGAAGCAACAGGGGACTGACTTCCGTCCTCATTATCCACATCAGACACAGAAACATCAGGAGACTGAAACACATTCACAGGTTCAAACACAGGCTCAAGTTCAATCACAGGCTGAGTCCCAACATCACCAAAGACCATCAGAAAACATTTTCTGTTAGTCAGGGGGATTCTGTATGGGAAGTTTGGCCCAGTTCTGTCATTGGTGGGGTTCAGAATGCTCTTTGATTGTAGGTGAACTATAAATCCCAGCAACTGCAACTTCCAAATGTCAAGGTCTATTTTCCCCAAACTCCACCAGTGTTTGGGCATCTGTTGGGGACCCCTTCCCCAGCACCAACCGCCACTCTGGGCCAGAGTGAAGAGGACAGGGGACAGTTCCACCTTGTTTCCTGTGCTATGCTAATAATATAATGTAATGTAAAGTAATATAATATATTGCATATACATATAATATTATTATAATGCAATACAATGTAATACTAATAATATAATATTATAATTATATATTTTATATTACATGTAATATTACTAATAATATTACAATAATAATGGTATAGTACAATATATATATAATACTGATATTGTACTATGCTAATTATATAATGTATGTATATATATCTTGTAGGCTACTCTGAGTCCCCTTTGGGGTGAGAAGGGCGGCATATAAATGTCATAAATAAATAAATAAATATTGAGTATTCGTGTAGAGTTTGGTCCAGATCCATCATTGTTTGAGTCCACAGTGATCTCTGGATGTAGGTGAACTACAACTCCAAAAGCAAAGGACACTGCCCACCAAAACCTTCCAGTATTTTCTGTTGGTCATGGGAGTTCTGTGTGCCAAGTTTGGTTCAATTCCATCGTTGGTGGGTTCAGAATGCTCTTTGATTGTAGGTGAACTATAAATCCCAGCAACTACAACTCCCAAATGACAAAATCAATCCCCCCCAACCCACCAGTATTTAAATTTGGGCGTATCAAATATTTGTGGGCATATTGGGTATCTGTGCCAAATTTGGTCCAGATCAGATATTTACATGACGATTCATAACAGTAGCAAAATTACAGTTATGAAGTAGCAACAAAAATAATGTTATGGTTGGGGGCCACCACAACATGAGGGTCAGTATTAAGGGGTCACAGCATTAGGAAGGTTGAGAAACACTGGTTTAGAGATAGTTGTCTAAAAGGATGCAATGGAAACAATGGATTCATTCTCTGTCTTGCTTTCTTTTTTTACTTTGGATCTTTCAAATCAGCAAAATGTGTCCTAATCCTGTTTGTTTTTCCTCCCCAAGGTGGCATAACACTGTCTCTTGACTGTCTGGAAGATTGCCTCCTTACGTGTTACTGGGGTTGCAGCGTGCAAAGGCTCCACGAAGCTCTGCAGATACACGCCTATCGCTTTCGAATAAAAACTCCACAAGCTTTTGAGGATGCGTTGCATAACGAATACCATTACCGTGAACAGTATTCGTATCCTTTCTCTAAAGCTGGAACAGAATCCTGAACATTTCTCCTTCTTAATTATCGGAAAAGCCAGGTTCCAGCCCTTGTGGTTGCCAAGAATATTATTATTATTATTATAACTTTATTTGTACCCCGCTAGCATCTCCCAAGGGATTCGATGTGGCTTACACAGGCCGAAGCCCCAAAACACAATACAACAATACAATACCTAAAGCAAATTAAAAACAGTTAAGCAGGAAAACAATAACAGTAACAATACAACAAGACACTATTAAAACTGGGCCGGCCGAAGTAGGGGTACAGGGTTAAAAGTGCTGATGTGGCAGGAGGGATGTGGGATTAAATATAAGTGCAGTGTGCAGTGATCTTGGTTCTACTAAGGTGCTTCTAGGATTTGGTGCTGGAGGTTCCTAATCTGAAAAGGCACATCGGAACAGCCAGGTTTTCAATTCCTTCCTGAAGACTGCCAGTGTAGGGGCTTGTCTGAGATCTTTCGGGAGGGCGTTCCAGAGTCAGGGGGCCACCACAGAAAAGGCCCTGTCTCGTGTCCCCACCAAGCGCGCTTGCGACGCGGGCGGGATAACGAGCAGGGCCTCTCCAGATGACCGGAGTGAGCGTGTGGGTTCGTAGACAGCGATACGGTCACGCAGGTAGGGTGGTCCCAAACCGTTCAGGGCTTTGTAGGTAAGCACCTGCACCTTAAATTGGGCTCGGAAAATAAACGGCAGCCAGTGGAGCTCCTTAAACAGGAGGGTTGACCTCTCTCTGTAATGAGCCCCGGTTAACATCCTGGCTGCTGCCCGTTGGACCAGCTGGAATTTCCGAGCCGTTTTCAAGGGCAGCCCCACGTAGAGCGCGTTGCAGTAATCCAGTCTAGAGGTGACCAAGGCATGGACCACCCCGGTCAGATCATATATAAGTTGACCTTATGTATAATTGTAGAATCATTGAAAGAAGAACATTTTTAAGATTGAGCCATTGGTGCTGTGAAATGTTATGTGGATATGTTTTTAATCAAACTTTTATTATTATTATTATTATTATTATTTGATACACAACAAGATTAGTACACAGCAAACAAGATCACTATGCTGGCTTTTGCATTTGATCACACATCAGACACTTCCTAAGTGTTTACGACTGTGTGATGTATCGGCGAAGAATGCGTGCAGATCTGAGGAGGGTGGCCTTTTGCATCTGACAGATAGTGGACATCTCAGCACAACAAGGCAAGGAAACACATCGGCCACAGTCTCCTTTAGGCTATAAACTAATTTATTGTACAACTATTTACATTAGAAGCTAAGCAGATTGTAAAACTTGCTTCCTCTCCATTCGGCAGCTACATCATGAACACAGAACATGCTGTTATCAGCAGTAGTCCACACCTCCTGCATTTCAGTGTGACGTATGACATACGATGCACTACGCTGCATCCATTGCTCTCTGCACTAAGATTTATGATCTCTCTAGGAATGCCGTTTCCCTTCATGGTACAGTTAACCCTTTCCACACAGGAATACTGTCGGCACACTGCATTACATTTTTAAACATACAAACACACTTTGACATCTACATCATACATTTCAAAACGCATTAACATTTTTGTCAACACTAATTGTGTTCAAGTGCAGGCCAAGGTCTTTAGGCACTGCACCCAGTGTGCTGATCACCACTGGTACCCCCATGACTGGCTTGTGCCAGAGTCTGCAGTTTGATCTTTAAATCCTCATATCGTGCCAGCTTTTCCAGTTGTTTCTCTTCAATCCTGCTGTCACCCGGGATTACAACAATCCATACTTTGTTTTGTAACACAATCGTGAGATCAGGGATATTGTGCTCCAAAACTCTTGTCAGTCTGAATTCAGAAGTAGTTTTGTGTGTTCATTTTCCGTAATTTTTTCAGGCTTTTGATCCCACAGTTTTTTGTCACAGGCAGATAGTATTTATTGCATAAGTTCCAGTATGTTTGTTATTTTTATTATGCTATTATTATGTTTATTTATTCCCTGCTTTATCTCTCCCAAGGGAGACTCAAAGCGGCCTACGTTAAAAGTATGACCACATAATTTAAAATACACAATTATGCAAACATTAAAACAGAATTAAACACAACAGTATTTTTAAAATGCATGGTTTTAACTGTTTAATTAAATTTATTTGTGTGTTTTCTAGGTTTTAGACTATATATTATGCTACTTTTACTATTAGCCGCTTTAGATCTCATTTTTAGAGAGAGTGAGAGACTGGGATAATAATAATAATAATAATAATAATAATAATAATAATAATAATAATAGGGTTGGAAAAGGGTCCAATGGCCATGCAGCTTATAATATTCAGCTTCTAACGGCGTCAGCATTCCTTTTCCTTTTGAAAGTGCTACTTGGCCTTATGACAGCAACTAGATCAGGACTTACGATGCTCCTATTGATGCAGCCTAGAATTGCCTTGGCTTTTTTAGCTACCACATCACACTATTGACTCAGGTGGAATCGCCTTTCTGCAATTTTGAATCCACAATGTGGCATCCTTTCGTATATTTAAAATTGTTTATCATGTCCTCTTTCAATTTCTCCAAGCTAAACATACCCAGATCCCATTGAACTTGGCTTCCAGACCTCCCACCACTTAGGTCAGCCTTCTCTGGACACCTTCAGTTTTGTCCATATTCCTCTTGAATTGCTTTGCCCAGAACTGATACAGGGTTATTCCAGGTGAGAAGGTCCAGGTGACCAGACCAGAAGAGAGTGTGACTATGAGTTTTCTGGTTACATCCCGTATAGACTACTGCAACGCTCTCTACGTGGGGTTGCCTCTGAAGACTGCCCGGAAGCTGCAATTAGTCCAATGGGCGGCAGCCAGATTACTAACAGGAGCGGGGTACAGGGAGCATACTACTCCTCTGTTTCACCAGCTCCACTGGCTGCCAATTAGCTTCCGAGCACAATTCAAAGTGCTGGTGTTGACCTATAAATCCCTAAACGACTCCGGCCCAGTTTACCTGTCCGAACGGATTCTCCCCTATGAACCATCAAGGTTGTTAAGATCTTCTGGAGGGGCCCTGCTCTCGGTCCCACCACCTTCGCAATCGCGTCTGGTGGGGACAAGGGACAGGGCCTTCTCGGTGGTGGCCCCTCGGCTCTGGAACTCTCTCCCATTGGAGATTAGAACTGCCCCTTCCCTCCTGACCTTTAGAAAGTTGGTGAAAACCTGGCTCTGGAATCTGGCATTTGATGAGTGAGTCAATAACTCTTGACCACACGGATGGATGGGGATGAATAGTGATTCGGGTGACTTGGCCTTATGTAATTATATGATTGTATTTTAATGTGTTTTATATTAGCGTATTATTGGATGTGATGTTTTAAACTATTGTGTATGAATTCCTCTGTTGTAAACCGGCCCGAGTCCCTCGTTGGAGGTGAGAAGACTGGTATATAAAAACTCTAAATAAATAAATAAATAAATTTCTCAATCCAGACACTGTCCTTCTATTGATGCAGCCTAGTATCACCTTGGCTTTTTTAGCTGCCGCATCACTCTGTTGACTCCTGTTCTACTTGTGATTATTGGACAGCTTGGGGACCAAAATTATAGATTTTGATAAGACCCATGAATAAGTCAAGGGTCAATAAGTCGAGGGTCATTCTATGGGCTATACCGAGAATCCGCACTCAGGAAAGTCGCTATTGCCAATATTGCAATTCCCCCAAATTCCTGAGCCATTTGCAAACATAAGGCCTAGCAACACTCTCAAAAGAAAAAGCAAGACTGGAGGTGTATTTTACAGTAGATTTGCTTATACTAAATGTATTTCTAAAATATAATCCCTGTGAATTGTCATTATTGGAGGAAAACCACCCATTCCTCTATGCCCGGTGAAGCCAGTCTCAAAGGATGGCGCTTTGGTGCTTGATTGCGCTCTTCCTGCGCTCTTGCTTTGCTGGCACCAAAACGACATTTGTCTTCAGTTATGGCTACAGAGCAAAGGTTCCTTGACACGCGCAAAGCATAAAGAAGATGGACAAAGAGGAGAAGCACTGTCAGTTACCGGCAGAGGCACAAATCGTTGATTTTGGCCCGGTGCCTCGATCTTCGTATCCTTTGGTGGCGCTGCTGACCTTGGCAGATGAAGACAACAGAGAGATCTATGACATTGTAAGTCAATCTCTTGTCTTTTGAAACCAGAAGTAGAATAGAATTGAACTACGGTGTTCCCTCACTTATCGCGGGGGTTACGTTCCAACAACCCCCTCAATAAGTGAAAAACTGTGAAGTAGGGAATTGTGGGAGTTGAAGTCCAAAACCCCTGGAGGGCCAAAGTTGGCCCAGGCCTGATAGAGGCCGAGAAGGAGCCTGTCGCAGCGAGGCGTTCCCCTTTCCCCATTTCCTATCGAAGGCGGCGCTGGCATGATGGGGCAGCAGGCCTCGCAGACCTCCACCAGATCCCTTTGTTAGGGATTCCTCATCTTCAGAAAAGGAGCAAGGAAGTGCTCAGGAATTGGAGGCAGAAGAAGAATCAGACAATGGGGTTTTGAAAGTGCCCACATTTCTAGACAGACGAAAAGAGACAGATAGCGTTCAGCTAGAACAGCTGCTAAAAACACTGAGCTAAACCCTAGTATCTCCTGCGTGGGGAATTCAGGGCTATAAATCAGAAGCAGGAGCAATCAGCTTTTGCTGGTAACAATGACCCTGATACTGACGCTTTCATTCCAATAGAACCTGCTTTGTGTCTGCTGCTAAGGACTTAGTGATCATTGCCCATTGTCTGATGGAAGACTGCTGTTTCTTTTGTGACTTTGTAAGAGCCTTTAATTTGTGTCTAGATTAGATTGTTAACTGGTGCTCCATTGGCTGCCGTTCATTTTCTGGTCCCAATTCAAGGTGCAGGTGCTTACCTACAAAGCCCTAAATGGTTCGAGATCCGCCTACCTGCGTGACCGCATCTCTGTGTACAAACCCACACGATCTCTTAATTCATCTGGAGAGGCCCTGCTCACGATCCCACCTCCATCGCAAGCGCGATTCGTGGGGACGAGGGATAGCGCCTTCTCAGTGGTGGCCCCTCGACTCTGGAAGTCGCTCCCCAAGGACATTAGACATGCCCCAACTCTGGCAGTCTTTAAGAAGAGCCTGAAAACGTGGTTGTTCCAGTGTGCCTTCCCAGAATAAGGAAACTTAAGCAACATATCTCTAATCGCACTTTACTGATGATCTAGGATTGTCTGCCCGCTCTATTTCTCTCCAAATACCCATCCTAGTTATATGTCACCTTGTCATGCCCAGTATTTTAAAATTTTAATTGTTACATTTGGCCCTGCCATGGGTTTTAATGTGTTGTGGGGTTACTGTTTTGTTTATTGCTTTGTTTATGAGTTATTTGTTGTCTGTATTGCTGTCATAGAATCATAGAATCAAAGAGTTGGAAGAGACACCTCATGGGCCATCCAGTCCAACCCCATTCTGCCAAGAAGCAGGAATATTGCATTCAAATCACCCCTGACAGATGGCCATCCAGCCTCTGTTTAAAAGCTTCCAAAGAAGGAGCCCCCAGCACACTCCAGGGAGAGAGAGAGTTCCACTGCTGAACAGCTCTCACAGTCAGGAAGTTCTTCCTCATGTTCAGGTGGAATCTCCTCTCTTGTAGTTTGAAGCCATTGTTCCATTGCGTCCTAGTCTCCAGGGAAGCAGAAAACAAGCTTGCTCCCTCCTCCCTGTGGCTTCCTCTAACATATTTATACATGGCTATCATATCCCCTCTCAGCCTTCTCTTCTTCAGGCTAAACATGCCCAGCTCCTTAAGCCGCTCCTCATAGGGCTTGTTCTCCAGATCCTTGATCATTTTACTCACCCTCCTCTGGACACATTCCAGCTTGTCAATATCTCTCTTGAATTGTGGTGCCCAGAATTGGACACAATTGTTGTTTTTATTGATGTATTGTGCTTGGCCTCTTGTAAGCTGCACCGAGTCCCCCGGGAGATGGTAGCGGGGTATAAATAAAGGTTTATTATTATTGTTATTATTAGAGTAAGACTTCCTTGCTTTCTTTTGCACTTTTCAATTGCATTTGCTTATCCTTTGTGTCTGCTAAGGTAAAGCATTTTTCTTTTACTTTCCACATTGTATAAAGGCTGTTTTTGAAGGGCAACTCAGGACAGGCCGGCACCAGACCCTGGTCTTACCTGGCTTGCGAGGCCTGCCACTCCTTCCTCGCCTGGCCCAGCCTGGCGAAGAAGGAGCGTGGAGCAGCGGAGGGATGAAGATGAGGACGCTGCCACTGAGGCCCTCTTCAGCGGCAGCTTCCTCTTCTTCACCACCTCCGCTTCTCCCCACCTTGGAGGTCCCTTCCTCACCAGGCTGGGTGCCCAAGCCTGGTGCCCAGCCTGGCGAGGAAGGAATGGCGAGCAGCTACACAGTGTTCCCTCAGTGCTCCCCGCGAAACAGCGTGTCCGAAATAAGCGAACTGCGAAGTAGCGAGGGAACACTAACCATATGTGGGAAAATGACTGTCAAAAGTAGAGACTTCCAAACCTGTGGGATATGTTGTTGTTGTTCATTCGTTCAGTCGTCTCCGACTCTTCGTGACCTCATGGACCAGCCTACGCCAGAGCTCCCTGTCGGCCGTTACCACCCCCAGCTCCCTCAAGGTCAGTCCAGTCACTTCAAGGATGCCATCCATCCATCTTGCCCTTGGTCGGCCCCTCTTCCTTTTGCCTTCCACTTTCCCCAGCATCATTGTCTTCTCTAGGCTTTCCTGTCTCCTCATGATGTGACCAAAGTACTTCAACTTTGTCTCTAGTATCTTTCCCTCCAGTGAGCAGTCGGGCTTTATTTCCTGGAGGATGGACTGGTTGGATCTTCTCGCAGTCCAAGGCACTCTCAGAACTTTCCTCCAACACCACAGCTCAAAAGCATCGATCTTCCTTCGCTCAGCCTTCCCTAAGGTCCAGCTCTCACATCTGTAGGTTACTACAGGGAATACCATGGCTTTGACTAGGCGGATCTTTGTTGCCAGTCTGATGTCTCTACTCTTCACTATTTTATCGAGACTGGACATTGCTCTCCTCCCAAGAAGTAAGCGTCTTCTGATTTCCTGGCCACAGTCTGCATCTGCAGTAATCTTTGCACCTAGAAATACAAAGTCTGTCACGGCCTCCACGGTTTCTCCCTCTATTTTCCAGTTGTCAATCATTCTTGTTGCCATAATCTTGGTTTTTTTTTTAGCTGCAACCCGGCTTTTGCGCTTTCTTCTTTCACCTTGATTAGAAGGCTCCTCAGCTCCTCCTCGCTTTCGGCCATCAGAGTGGTGTCATCTGCATATCTGAGGTTGTTAATGTTTCTTCCAGCAATTTTCACCCCAGCTTTGAATTCATCAAGCCCCGCACATCGCATGATGTGTTCTGCATACAAGTTAAAAAGGTTGGGTGAGAGGATGCAGCCTTGCCGTACGCCTTTCCCAATCTTGAACCAGTCTGTTGTTCCGTGGTCAGTTCTGACTGTGGCTCCTTGGTCCTTGTACAGATTCCTCAGGAGAGAGACAAGGTGGCTTGGGATGCCCATCCCACTAAGAACTTGCCACAATTTATTATGATCCACACAGTCAAAGGCTTTAGAATAGTCAATGAAGCAGAAGTAGATGTTTTTCTGAAACTCCCTGCTTTCTCCATTATCCAGCGGATATTGGCAATTTGGTCTCTTGTTCCTCTACCTTTTCTAAACCCAGCTTGAACATCTGGCAACTCTCGCTCCATGTATTGCTGGAGTCTTCCTTGCAGGATCTTGAGCATTACCTTACTGGCATGTGAAATAAGGGCCACTGTACGGAAGTTTGAGCAGTCTTTCGCATTTCCCTTTTTTGGTATGGGGATATAAGTTGATTTTTTCCAGTCTGATGGCCATTCTTGTGTTTTCCATATTTGCTGGCAAATGGCATGCATCACCTTGACAGCATCATCTTTTAAGATTTTAAACAGTTCAGCTGGGATCCCGTCGTCTCCTGCTGCCTTGTTGTTAGCAATGCTTCTTAAGGCCCATTCCACCTCACTCCTCAGGATGTCTGGTTCTAATTCACTCACCACACCATCAAAACTATCCTCAATATTATTATTCCTCCTATACAGATCTTCCATATAGTCTCACCACCTTCTCTTGATCTCTTCAGCTTCTGTTAGGTCCTTGCCATCTTCGTTTCTTATCATGCCAATTTTTGCCTGAAATTTACCTTCAATGCTTCTAATTTTCTGGAAGAGGTCTCTTGTCCTCCCTATTCTGTTGTCTTCTTCCACTTCCATGAATTGCTTGTTTAAAAATAGTTCCTTATCTTCTGGCTAACTCCTGGAATTGCACATTTAATTGGGCATATCTTCCCTTATCACTGTTTACTTTTGCTTTCCTTCTTTCTTGGGCTACTTCCAGTGTCACAGCAGACAACCATTTTGCCTCCTTTGGGACGTACTTTGTTGCCGCCTCCTGAACAATGTCCCGGACTTCTGTCCATAGTTCTTCTGGGACTCTATTTACTAAATCTAGTCCTTCAAATCTGTTCTTCACTTCCACTGTATATTCGCTAGGAATGTTAGTGAGATCATATCTAACTGGTCTGTGTATTTTCCCTGATCTCTAGTTTTATTCTAAACTGAGCAATAAGAAGTTCGTGATCTGAGCTACAGTCAGCCCCAGGTCTTGTTTTCACCGACTGGATGGATGTCCACCACCTTTGGCTGCAAAGGATGTAGTCAATCTGATTTCGGTGTTGACCATCTGGTGAGGTCCATGTATAAAGCCGTCTTTTAGGTTGTTGGAAGAGAGTATTCGTTATACACAGCGAGTTTTCCTGGCAAAATTCTATCAGCCTGCGTCCCGCTTCATTTTGTTCTCCCAGACCATGCTTGCCTGTGATCCCAGTTGTCATTTGACTTCCCACCTTGGCATTCCAGTCTCCTGTAATGAAAATAATGTCTCTTTTTGGTGTATTATCCAGTAGGTCCTGCAGATCCTCATAGAACTGATCTACTTCTGCTTCTTCAGCAGCTGTGGTTGGGGCGTATATTTGGATCACTGTAATGTTGAAAGGCTTTCCTTGCACTCGAATTGAGATCCTTCTGTCATTTTTTGGGTTGTATCCAAGCACCGCTTTAGCGAATTTCTTATTAATTATGAAGGCTACTCCATTTCTTCGATGTTCCTCTTGTCCGCAGTAGTAGATCTGGTGGTCATCTGATGTGAAGTGGCACATTCCAGTCCATTTCAGTTCGCTGACCCCCAGAATGTCTATCTTTAGTCTTGACATCTCACCAATAACAACATCCAATTTGCCCTGGCTCATAGATCTTACATTCCAGGTTCCTATGGTGTGTTGATCTTTAGCGCATCGGATTCGTCGTTCACCTCCAGTACCGTCGGCCGCTAGCCTTCCTTTCGGCTTTGAGCTAGCTGCGTCATCACATCTGGGGCTAGTTGAACTTATCCTCTGCTCCTCCCCAGTAGCATTTTGGCCATCTTCCGACCTGGGAGTCCCATCTTCCAATGGCATACCGACATATCTCTGGTTGTACTGGTCCATTTAGTTTTGTGGGATATGGAAAGATGCAAAGTCTCATGAAGACTGTGTATACGTATTTATTTCATCTTTAACTTGACTTCTTAGCATGATGGCATTTCCAAGCTATTGCTGTACCGCTTCAGGCATTTGCTAATTCTATTAATCGTTCCAGATTTAAAGCTGCCAGAGAAATCATCCAGGCATCCCCTGGGCAACGTCCTTGCAGATGGCCAATTCTCTCACGCCAGAAGCGACTTGCAGTTTCTAAGGTCGCTCCTGACACGACAAAAACATAAAACACATGTATAAAAACACATATATTGAAACGCATAGTACAAAGATTAAAATACAATACAAAAAGAATGTAAATTTAAAATCCATAGTTTGATTGCGTAGGCCTGCCGGAAGAGACAGATCTTCCATTAGAATCACAGAATCCTTGAGTAGGAAGAGACCTCGTGGGCCATCCAGTCCAACCCCATTCTGCCAAGAAGCAGGAATATTGCATTCAAAGCCATTGCGTCTTTAATTTGGAACAAATGCCTTTTGTGGTTTCGACATTATAGTATTAATATTAAATTACATAGTATTAAATACTTTACATAATATTAAATTTCTGGAAATTATGGCTAAAAAGAATTTAAAGTTTTTTTTTTAACCTGCTGCATATTGTGGTTTGAGGGTTGATTGATCTATAAAGAAAATACCACTTAATGAAAAGGTGATTTTTCCCCCTTTGATAGGTTTCTCTGGTATCTGTAATTCATGTCCCTGATGACTACTACCGGCTGTCCTGCAGGATGCTGTATCAGTATCTCCTTTTGGCCCAGGGACAATTTCATGACCTCAAGGTAAGTCATGGGCTTCATTCTTTTGTTTATTATACCTAATTTTTTAAGGGATTTTTTTTTTTTGCACTACATCTGGAAGAGATGCCACGTTCCCCTCTCCTTTTTTCAAGACACTATTAAAGCTAACACAGTTTGAGAATCTGAAATGCCTGGGACTAGAAATGTTTCAGATTTCAGGGTTACAGTATTCCCTCACTTATTGTGGGTGTTACGTTCCAGGACCACCCGCGAAAAGTGAAAATCCGCAAAGTAGGATGTAATATATATATTACATTCTGAGGGTGATGTTGCACTCCAGAGAAGGAAACAGGGCCCTCTTGTCATTAATACACCACACCTTATTTATTTACTTACTTTCTTACTTACTTACTTCATTTATATACCGCTTTTCTCAGCCCTCAGGCGACTCAAAGTGGTTAACAACAGCAAAATTCAATGCAAAACATCATAAACGATTATGGGACAGTTAAAACAATAGCATCATCAACAATTAAACATCAATGTAACAATCATTAGCATCTCATCAGTAAAATCAGAATCCAATCTCATCATCCATTAATCCGTGTTCCTATATTCATTACACTGCTTAATCAAATGCTTGTTCGAACAGCCAGGTCTTCACTTTCCTCCGAAATGCCAATAGGGAGAGGGATCTGATATCTATAGGAAGGGCATTCCACAGCCGAGGGGCCACCACTGAGAAGGCCCTGTCTTGTTCCCACCAGGCGCACCTGTGATGCAGGCGGGACTGAGAGCAGGGCCTCCCCAGATGATCTTAATGTCCTAGTTGGTTCAAAAGAGGAGATGTGTTCGGAGAGGTAAGTAGGGCCAGAACCGTTTAGGGCTTTATAGGCTAATGCCAGCACTTTGAATTGTGCCCTGTTAGCAACCTGGCTGCTGAGCGTTGGACCATTTGAAGCTTCCGAGCAGTCTTCAAAGGCAACCCCACATAGAGGGTGTTGCAGTAGTCTATACCTTGGTTTAGGAAAAATACAATCCTTTTTATTGAATGATGAATAGAAAATAGTTTGAAGTCCAAAGGTAAAAAAGCCAAAATGAAAGAGCAAACAGCAATGTCCAGAAAGCTTGCAGAAAATCCAAAGCAGTCATGTCCAGAAAACTCTGAATAGAAAACCATGAACAGATTATCCCCTGCTAGATCTCACTTGAAGCCAGAAATTCCCTTAGAGACCAGACCACTGGAAACTGGAAAACCCAGGAGTTTTGTATTTGATACTAAACGATGCTTCATCTGAAGAAATTCCCCTCACGGCCACTCTTAAATCCCAAAAACCGATTCCGGCTAACTCTAATCTTTGGTTTCAGTTGTCGGATTCTCTCGGACCTACATAAACATTGAGCCTCCCTGCGGTTCTGGCTTATCTCCAAACTGCGGCTGTTATGATTGACTCGACCAGGTGTCAAATTATCTTGCAAGCTCAGGCCAGAAGGAGAAAGGAGTGAATTTTCTTCTCTTGGTCTGACAGAAACTTTCTCATGAGAACTTGGCTTTTCCCTTGAAGCCTCTCAATCAAAGCCTGTAGGATTTTTACTGCCCAAAGTGTCTCCATCTTGAACCTCGTCCTCACTGATCACTTCAGCCTCACTATCCAAACTAGGCCCATCAACATTAGCATCAGCATTAGGCAATACAATCAGAGATTCGGGCTCAGGTTCACACACAGGCTGAGTCCCAACAGGTGAGGCAGAAGCGAGGAGAGGTTTAAAGGCACCGCACACTTTTTTTTTGCTAGCTATCTTTGCTTTGCTTTGCAATCTCTCTTGCAAAGAAACCCCCCTTCCACACTCCATCATTGCCAGGAGACGGGATTAGAACGCTACTCTAGGCAACGGCATGCATTCATAAACTGGGAGGCACAAACCCGCGAAACGGCGAGTGCATGAAAAGTGAGGGAACACTGAATTTGGATTTTTGAGAATCTTTATTTGCAGCTAAGTACATAATGGGATATCTTGGAGATGGAACTCAAGTCTGAAAACACAAAATTGATTTATGTTTCATATACATCCTGAAAGAAGGGGACATGATAGAATCATAGAGTTGGAAGAGACCTCGTGGGCCATCCAGTCCAACCCCATTCTGCCAAGAAGCAGGAATATTGCATTCAAAGCACCCCTGACAGATGGCCATCCAGCCTCTGCTTAAAAGCTTTCAAAGAAGGAGCCTCCACACACTCCAGGGCAGAGAGTTCCACTGCTGAACGGCTCTCACAGTCAGGAAGTTCTTCCTCATGTTCAGATGGAATCTCCTCTCTTGTAGTTTGAAGCCATTGTTTCGTGTCCTAGTCTCCAGGGAAGCAGAAAACAAGCTTGCTCCCTCCTCCTCCCTAGAATCATAGAATCATAGAATCATAGAATCAAAGAGTTGGAAGAGACCTCATGGGCCATCCAGTCCAACCCCATTCTGCCAAGAAGCAGGAATATTGCATTCAAATCACCCCTGACAGATGGCCATCCAGCCTCTGTTTAAAAGCTTCCAAAGAAGGAGCCTCCACCACAATCCGGGGCAGAGAGTTCCACTGCTGAACGGCTCTCACAGTCAGGAAGTTCAGGGTCTTAGGTCCAATGAATAGATCTGTAACTGCAAGTTCAGTTCCATATTTAAACTAATGCAAAAAGAAAGAGTAATCCAAAGAAGGAGCCTCCACCACACTCCGGGGCAGAGAGTTCCACTATTGAACGGCTCTCACAGTCAGGAAGTTCTTCCTCATGTTCAGATGGAATCTCCTTTCTTGTAGTTTGAAGCCATTGTTCCGCGTCCTAGTCTCCAAGGAAGCAGAAAACAAGCTTGCTCCCTCCTCCCTGTGGCTTCCTCTCACATATTTAGACATGGCTATCATATCTCCTCTCAGCCTTCTCTTCTTCAGGCTAAACATGCCCAGCTCCTTAAGCCACTCTTCATAGGGCTTGTTCTCCAGACCCTTGATCATTTTAATTGCCCTCCTCTGGACACCTTCTGTAGCGAACTACTGGTTATGGGGTAGAATTTAAAAGTAAAACTTAATGTTAGAACATGGCCTATATTGCAGGGTTGGAATGAGACCAGCCATTCTGTGATTCTTAAAGGGGTAGTAGCAGTAGGGGCGGAGGTAATTTACATAAGGGAATCTGATTGGTCATATTTAAATGAGCAGATGCCAGAATTTTAAAAAGGAGGGAGTTAAGGGTGACAATTGGAATTTAAAAAAAAGTGAACATTTTGAGAGCAAAGAGAAGTCAGTTAGAGAGAGAGAGAGAAGTCAGAGAGAGAGGGAAGAAAAAGCCGTTAGATGAGGATAAGTTAGGGGACCATGAATACGGGTCAGAAAATAAGTAAGAGTATTTAAAGAAATAGGATAGTGAGTGGAGAACAGTTGAGAGTTTGCTATTATATGATTAACAAGTGAATATTTCTATGTGTAAAAAGTCATAAGGATGAGAGTTGTCATGAAACAACATTATATTCAACTAAGACGCTAATATATAAATGTAAACAACAAGCTTTTGTGCAAGACATCTATAAATAAACTCAGTTAATGTGGAGTTGTGTATGTTTTGCAAAACATTGAATAAGATTTAAAGAGAAACCCAGAGGAGTCCCAGCAGTTTTCAGAAGAGAACTGGTATAAGTTACTGGCCTGAATTTGTGACAGTGGAGAGATATAAAGGAAAGGATCTTTGCCCCCCCCCCCCACTTAGTTTGAAGATATATTATGGGAAGAGGGCATCCCACCTTCCAGCTCTTCAATATCTCTCTTCAATTGTGGTGCCCAGAATTGGACACAATATTCCAGGTGTGGCCATGTTTAAATATTCGAAAGGCTGCCCTATTGAAGAAGGAGCGGGCTTGTTTTCTGTCTTGTCAATGGCTGGAATCACTGGGTTGCTGTGAGTTTTCTGGGCTATCTGGCCATGTTCCAGAGCATTCTCTCCTGATGTTTTGCAAAGATGGCCATCCAGCATCTGCTTTAAAACTTCCTGTTCATAGGGTTGTTGTAGGTTTTTTCGGGCTATATGGCCATGTTCTGGAGGCATTCTCTCCTGACGTTTCACCTGCATCTATGGCAAGCATCCTCAGAGGTAGTGAGGTCTGTTGGAAGTAGGAAAAAGGGTTTATATATCTGTGGAATGACCAGGGTGGGACAAAGGACTCTTGTCAGCTGGAGCTGATTAGCATATAATGGCCTGGCAGTGCCTGGAGCAAAGTTTTGTTGAGAGGTGATGAGATGTCCTTGTTTGTTTTCCTCTTCATGTTCATAATCTTTGGTTTCTCCCTTCCTCCCTGTCTCCAGCAACTCTTCATGTCTGCAAACAGCAATGCAGCAGCCCCTTTGAGCAGCCCTCCCTCTGGACTGGAAGCCGAGGACCGCGTCCTGCTTGAAAAGGTCGGTCTGGCGGAGGATGAGTCGGAAACACCTGAGGAGAACAGCAAGGACTGCATCGTCTGTCAGAACCGGGCCGTCAACTGGGTACTCCTCCCGTGCCGCCACACTTGCCTGTGCAACGAGTGCGTCAGACACTTCCAGCAGTGCCCGATGTGCCGGCAGTTTGTGCGGGAGTCCTTCCCCCTGAGCAGCCAGGAGGAGTGAGGCCAGGAAGGGAGATGTGGGGTGGATTTGTCGAGAAACTTTGGATGGCAAAACCTCTGGAAACTGACATCTTTTGCATTCTGAGACGGCGGTGTTTTTCTGTTTGGTTTCTTTCCTCTTTATAAATGACTTCCGCACTTAATACAGTCGGAAACAACACTGCGGTGGCTTCTGAAGTCAGAACTCTGGTATTGTACGATATAGAAGCCACAGCGTGAACTTACTACAAAAGGCGTCTTTCCAAACACAGAACATTTCTTGAAGAAGCTTTCTCTCGACAAAACTGACATTGGAAGGCCTTGCCGGAACACGCATTCCCGTGTGAAAAATGCTTGTGTTCCCTTAATTATTTATTACTGGTTTTCAGAAGAACCAGCCACTGGCAACAATGCACTTTAGAGCTGTAAAGTGTGCAAAAAAGAAAAGAAAGAAATATATATGAGGCTGTGATTGCAGTTCTTTAATAATAGTTCTTCACACTTCTGGTTTTCTTGGTCTCCTGGCACTCAGTTGTTTACCTTGTTTGGGGGACTTTCTGTGTTCAGGGTCTTAGGTCCAATGAATAGATCTGTAACTGCAAGTTCAGTTCCATATTTAAACTAATGCAAAAAGAAAGAGTAATCCAAAGAAGGAGCCTCCACCACACTCCGGGGCAGAGAGTTCCACTATTGAACGGCTCTCACAGTCAGGAAGTTCTTCCTCATGTTCAGATGGAATCTCCTTTCTTGTAGTTTGAAGCCATTGTTCCGCGTCCAGGGGCGGTTCGTCCATTACGCGAAGTAAGCGGTCGCAGAACACTTTTTTTGCCAGGGGCGCAGAGGCACTTCTGGAAATGCCCCTCGACTGCCACTTGAGGAGCGCCCCCTCAGCTCACAACAGCCCTAGCAGTCCGGGGGGAGCCTCGGCTTTCTTGCCTCGCTGCCGGGCGATCCTCTTCCCAAAGGGGCCGGGCCCTTGAGCCTCGCCTAGCCCCTCGTTCCTGCTCCACCCGGCCACCGGGTGCGCGAGCAGAGCCGGCGCTCAATCGTTCTCCGCGTTCGATCCCTTCCCCATGACCGGCTCCCTTTCCCGATCCCCCGGCGCTCCACCCGCCTCCTCTCCTTTCCCCAATCCGCGGGTGGGCCAAGGGGCGGAGCCGCCGCGCCTGGCCCGCTTCGGGTCCGGAGGCGTGTCTGAAGACCCCAGCGTGCGCACCAAAAGTCGCCTCTTCTCCTGACTTTCTCTTCAGCCATTGGGACCAAGAGAGAGAGAGAGAGCCCTCCGGCTGGAGGTATCTCCCACCTCTGCTCCCTCCTTTGTTTTTGCACCTACCTTCAGGAAAGGTGGGCATCTCCACCTCTCTCTCTCTCTCTTGGTCCCAATGGCTGAGGAGAAAGTCAGGAGAAGAGGTGACTTTTGGTGCACACGCTGGGGTCTTCAGGCACGCCTCCGGACCCAAAGCGGGCCAGGCAAGGGGAAAATAGACCTTGACATATGCGAGTTGTAGTTACTGGGATGTATAGTTCACCTACGATCAAAGAGCATTCTGAACTCCACCAATGATGGAATTGAACCAAATATGGCACACAGAATTCCCACGACGAACAGAAAATATATATCAATGATTGGTTGGGGGGGGGGGGCGCCAAAATACTGTTTGCTTACCATTGAAAATTACCTAGGGCTGCCTCTGGTCCTATGTGCCATGTTTGGTTGATTCCATCATTGGTGGAGTTCAGGAAGCATTTTAATTGTAGGTTAACTATAAATCCCAGCAACTACAACTCCCAAATGACAAAATCAACTTAATCCCACAAGCGAACATTACATTTTTATTTATATAGATTACTTACTGACTGTAAGGGACTGCCTGTGGCTGTCTACCCAGTGGCTTGTTCATGGCAATCAGGCAAAAGTAAAATGACACAAAAGAGCAATGGGTTCAAATGGCAGGAAAAGAGCAGTGACCCTGAGTTTGCAAAACCTGACCAGGGCTATTGAGGACAAAGTGTCTTGGAGACCTCTCATGTATGGGGTTGACTGCAATATAACAGCCCCTGATTAAAGGGCGGAGGATTGTTTGTTGATTGCTAATCATCCACCAGCCATGCTGATATGCCATAGCCTTGTTCAGCACCCCCAGCAGCGCATGCAGTTCGCCACCCCATTGTTTGCACCCTGGATGCCGCCAGCGGATCCGTCCTCTCCATCTGCTGCTTTGTCTGAGTTAAGAACATCTATCGGGGGCTCCTCCAAACACGATCCGAGAGACTGAACTGTTAACTCCCAAACAGATGGCTCCTGCAGCGTTGGCAAAGCGTGCCTCATGTTTGCTTAATTAAGTCGCATGTCATACTGAAAACTAAAGCATGTTTGCGTGCCGTACATAAGCACCAGCGTGGAAAAATGCAGTGACAGGGAAGGGGATGCAGTCATATGCTTCATGCAAGAAGCAAGCCGGTCTGCGGGGAAAAGCAGATGATGCTCGATTCATTTATATAGTTGTTGGATTGAGTCAGGAGATGACAAGAAGCCATCATGCTATACTTTACTTAGGCGATCCCTCGCAGCTCGAGGATGATGGTCCACAAAACAAAACACAAAGTTTGCAAGCTTGGTAGTTGATTAGATGTCCTTTGACCAGTATCTGGCCACTTGGAGTGCCTCTGGTGTTGCCGCAAGAAGGTCCTCCATTGTGCATGTGGCAGGGCTCAGGTTGCATTGCAGCAGGTGGTCAGTGGTTTGCTTTTCTCCACACTCACATGTCGTGGATTACACTTTGTGGCCCCATTTCTTGATGTTGGCTCTGCATCTCGTGGTGTCAGAGAGCAGTCTGTTCAGCGCCTTCCAAGTCGCCCAGTCTTCTGTGTGCCCAGGGGGGATTCCCTCATCTGGTATCAGCCATTGGTTGAGGTTCTGGGTTTGAGCCTGCCACTTTTGGACTCTCGCTTGCTGAGGTGTTCCAGCGAGTGTCTCTGTAGATCTTAGAAAACTATTTCTTGATTTGAGTCGTTGACGTGCTGGCTGATACCCAAACAAGGGATAAGCTGGAGATGTCACTGCCTTGGTCCTTTCACTATTGGCTGCTACTTCCCGGTGGATGTCAGGTGGTTTAATACCGGCTAAGCACTGTAGTTTCTCCAGTGGTGTAGGGCGCAGACACCCCGTGATAATGCGGCATGTCTCATTCAGAGCCACATCCACTGTTTTAGCGTGGTGAGATGTGTTCCAATTCTAGGCACCACAATTCAAGAGAGATATTGACAAGCTGGAATGTGTCCAGAGGAGGGCGACTCAAATGATCAAGGGTCTGGAGAACAAGCCCTATGAGGAGCGCTTAAGGAGCTGGGCATGTTTAGCCTGAAGAAGAGAAGGCTGAGAGGAGACATGATAGCCATGTATAAATATGTGAGAGGAAGCCACAGGGAGGAGGGAGCAAGCTTGTTTTCTGCTTCCTGGAGACTAGGACGCGGAACAATGGCTTCAAACTACAAGAGAGGAGATTCCATCTGAACATGAGGAAGAACTTCCTGAATGTGAGAGCCGTTCAGCAGTGGAACTCTCTGCCCCGGAGTGTGGTGGAGGCTCCTTCTTTGGAAGCTTTTAAACAGAGGCTGGATGGCCATCTGTCAGGGGTGATTTGAATGCAATATTCCTGCTTCTTAGCAGAATGGGGTTGGACTGGATGGCCCATGAGGTCTCTTCCAACTCTTTGATTCTGATTCTATGATTCTCCTAGTCTTTGCACCTCTCCCTTTGCTCATCTATCCTGTCTTCTCTGCTGTCTGTCTCTTCTTGCACTGATCTGCATCTCGTGGTGTCAGAGCGCAGTCTGTTCAGTGCCTTTCCAAGTTGCCCAGTTTTCTGTGTGCCCAGAGGGAGTCTATTATTTGGTATCAGCCATTGGTTGAGGTTCTGGGTTTGAGCCTGCCACTTTTGGACTCTCGCTTGCTGAGTGTTCCAGCGAGTGTCTCTGTAAATCTTAGAAAACTATTTCTAGATTTAAGTCATTGACATGTTGACTGATACCCACAGAGGATGAGTTGGAGATGTCTCTGCCTTGGTCCTTTCACTATTGGCTGCTACTTCCTGGCGGATGTCAGGTGGTGCAATACAGGCTAATGTATAAATACGTGAGAGGAAGCCACAGGGAGGAGGGAGCAAGCTTGTCTCCTGCTTCCCTGGAGACTAGGACACAATGGAACAATGGCTTCAAACTACAAGAAAGGTGATTCCATCAGAATATGAGGAAGAACTTCCTTTTTTTTTTAAATTAAATTTTATTGGTTTTATATCTATAGTGGTAGTAGACATATAACAATCGCACGACCTACCTATGCATGTGACAGACAATACAGACAAAACAGACAAAATAACATTGAATATAACATATTTTTTGTATTGATTTTCTAGATATCATGTTAGTATATTTGTTCCTGTTTCAAAACATCTCCCTCTTGCTTCCCTCATGGTTAAATTTATTTGTTATAATAATGTTATGTAGAGTATTCGTATTTCTTATTTTCATTCAGTTTTTCCCCTTTCTCCTTCCTCTCCACTTCCGCCTGTGAGGGATAGTAGGGTGGGAGAAGCGGTTCGGGGGTAGGGGAATCTAAATGTGCAATTGAATTCGAAAAGGGAAAAACAATGTTACATTTCGGATCCTAGGGAAAAAAAAGAAAAAATCCCTGGTGGGGGGGGGCGAGGGGGCAGATTGTATATTCTCATTGCATCAGATCCCATCACCTAAAACACCCTAAGTGACCTAAAAACACTTCCAAGGCTATTCTGGGCAGGTATTATAATGAAGGGCATTATTGCTCCTCTATTTTGCTTATCAATCATACGTCGGATACTTAATAATATTCCCTGGGGAGCTTTCATTATTCTATACTGATATCAATTTCGTTATTYCATCTTTTAACATAATCGATAAAGCTTTCCCAATTAGTTTTTGGAGGTTTTGGCACATTTTGGGATATTTTATGTGTTAGAATATCCATATTCATTATATCCCATGTCTTTAACATCCATTGATCTATCGTTGGAATTTCTGGGGATTTCCAAATCTTAGCTATAACAGTTCTGGCGGCAGTTGTAAAATAGAAGAGTAATTTGTCTGAATTTTTATTTTGTAAAGGGTCTGTGATTCCCAACAGCATGMTTTCCGGTCTGAATGTTATTTTCTCTCCTAATATTGTCTGTATCGTTTTGTTAACTTGTTGCCAGAAATTTTTYATTTTTTTACATTTCCACCATGTGTGTATGTAGCTTCCTTTATGTTTCCCACATTTCCAGCAGGTATTTTTGGTTCTCCCTCTGCTAAATTTGGATATCTTTTCGGGCGTATAGTACCATCTATAAAATGATTTGTACCAGTTTTCTTTCATATTAGTCGAGTATGTATATTTGATTTTTTGGCGCCAGACCTCTTCCCATTCTGACATTTTTATTGGCCTACCTATATCTCTGGACCATTGGATCATATTCTGTTTGACTTGTTCTGTCTCCGTTGCCCATGTCAGCAGTTGTTGATATGCTCTTTTGATYAACTTAGCTTCGGTTTTTAGTATTTTGTCCCAGAAGGTTTCTTGGYTCTGGAATCCATTTTTAACATCAATTCTGTAATTCTCAGTTATTTGTTGATACTGGAACCAGGAAATGGATTTGTCCAGCTGTTTGAGTTCGTCCTGGGACTTTAACATAGTTTCTCGCGGGTCTTTTTTCAGAAGCTGGGCGTAAGTAAGCCATTTCTCTCTAGGCAAGTCCCTCAGATGTTGCGCTTCGTTAGGAGAAAACCATAGGGGTGTTTTTCTGTAGAACCTATCTTTGTATCTGTCCCAGACTTTGAGTAGTGCGGCTCTAGTTGGGTGATTTTTAAAGCACTTCTCTTTTTGAGCTTTGCCCCTCCATAAGTAGCCGTGCCAGCCTTGGTGTANCGGTGACGTCAGGAAGCTCGAGAAGGCCAGAAAGCGTGTGAACCGGGCCATGCGTACGGCGTTAGCACGGGGGAGAGGGTCTTACATTCCACACAGGGACATCACGCATGACAAAACGCAGTTTTACCGTTTCGATGGCGTTCATTTAACTGATTTGGGCAACGCACAGTTTTTAGCTGACTTGCAGTTAGGCATCCAGGAAGTTTTGAGGGGCTTGGTGGGGGATGGGGGCGAAATAGACATTTGCCCCCAATCTGTGGCATAAATAGTCAGGAAAAACACTGACATGGAGGTATACACATGGCACCCATTAAGGATGGGGGGCACGGTACAACAAACACTCACCTAGAAGTCAACAATTGGGTGAGGGGACATCAATTGGCCCAGTAAAAGAGAGGAGCTGATATCAAGAATCGAATACAGGCTTCTCCAGATTTTACCTTCAGGTTGCCCGGTTGGGGATCCAGGGCACACAGACATCACACATTATGTAGCTGGGGACGCTGCCTCAGCTTGCCACCAAGTTCCTTGACACTTAGTTTAGTTCAGGTAAAGTTAAATAGGTAACATTCAATAAAAGTTGCCCAATTTGAATCCATACATTTGTGTCTGTCTCGTTATTTCGGGGGTTAAGGGGCAATGGATTTTCTATAAAGCAGACAATGTCGTCTGCGAATGCTCTTGTTTTGAATGTGTAGTTTTTGACTTTCAGTCCTTTCAACTCCTTATTGATCGAAATTCTCTGAAGAAGCACCTCTAAGACTGTTATAAAGAGTATAGGGGATAAAGGGCACCCCTGCCTGGTACCCTTTTGAATTTCTATGTTATCTGAGTATTGCCCATTAATAACTAATTTTGTCTGTTGTGAAGCATAAATAAAGGTAATAGCATTTAGATATTGGTACCCTATATCCATTTCTCTGAGTAGGCATATAATGAAGTCCCAGTTGACTTGGTCGAATGCCTTTTCGGCGTCGAGGAACATAAGAGCAGCTTCTTTTTGGATGTTCTTTTCGTAGTAATCGATAATGTTAATTACTGTTCTTATGTTGTCGCTCAGTTGTCTTCCTGGCAAAAAGCCGACCTGGTCTTCTTCAATTCTTTCTGTTAGTATCTTGGTTAGTCTGGATGCTAATATTGCCATGAATATTTTGTAGTCCGTGTTGAGGAGCGATATAGGGCGGTAGTTCTTTACTGAAGTGCTGTCTGTATTATTCTTATGGATTAATGAGATTGTAGCATGCTTCCATGTGTCGGGGAGTTCTCCTTCCTCCATGACTTTATTCGCAACTTTCTGCAGGTGGGGGGCCAGTATATCTTGGAAAATTTTGTAATATCCTGTCGTGAGACCGTCCGGACCCGGAGCTTTATCTGATGGTAATTTCTTAATTGTTGTTAAGACTTCTTCTAGAGATATTGGTTTATTCAGTTTTTCTCGTTGGTCATCTGAAATTCTTTGAATGGTTTGTTTTGCTAGATATTGCATTATTTTTTCTTTGGGGATGTTTTCGTCTTTGTATAGATTTTTATAGAATTCCGTGAACTGGTTTATAATTTCACTTGTCTTGTACAAGGGTTTGTCTCCTTCCATTATCTTTGTTATTTGTCTACTCTGTTTTTTAACTGCAATTTTTCTAGCGAGTGCTTTTCCTATTTTATTTGCGTTTTCGAAATAATATTGTTTGGTGTATTTCAGCTTCTTTTCTATCTCTTCTAGTTGGAATGTATCTATGTTTTTTCTTAGTAGTTTCAATTGGTGACATATTTTGGTGTCATTCGGGTTTGCTTTGAGTTTTCCTTCCAGTCTAGTGAGCTCCTTTTCTAATTTTTCTTGTTCCTTGTTTCTGGCCTTTTTCATCCTCGCGGCTTGCTCGATCAAGTGGCCTCTTATAAATGCTTTATGGGCATCCCATATGATTTTAGTGGGTGTGTCTTTTTCTGTGTTTAGGCTGAAATATTCATTCAATAGTTTTTTATTTTTTTTCCACTACTTTAGGTGTTGAAAGTATTTTGTCATTCAGATGCCATCTGAAAGTGGTCTTTTTTTCTTTTTGATTTTGAATTTGTAACTCTATGGGTGCGTGGTCAGAGTTGATCATGGGTAATATTGCAGATTTGGTTATATCTGGTATGATGGTGTTGGTTACCCAGGCCATGTCGATGCGTGACCACGTTGAGTGTCTGTTGGAAAAAAATGTGTAATCGGTCTCCTTATCGTGATGATATCTCCATATGTCTGTTAGGCCCAGTTCTTCTTTTAGTTCTAAAAAGGTCTTTGGGAGGACCCCTGATTGTTTTTGTTTTATTTTTAATGCATTAGTAGATTTGTCTTTAGTTATATCCACCACCCCATTGTAGTCCCCCATAAGTAGCAAGTCATCGTACTCTGTTCCTAGAATGTATTTTTTTAGGGTTTTTATAAAATTGCTTTTTGCTTCATTGGGTGCGTATATGTTACAAACCAAGATATTTTTGTCCTCAATTTTTATTAGAACTCCTAGGATTCTACCTTCTGAGTCTCTAAACGCCAACTCTGAAGGGATGTTTTCTTTAACATACATTACTAAACCTCTTTTCTTTTCTAATCCGGACGCATAATAACTTTTTCCCAACGCTTTGCATTCTAAGTGAGATATATGTTTATTAGAAATGTGTGTTTCTTGCAGGAGGGTTAGATCATAGTTACATTTCTTTAGATGATGCCAAATTTTTCTTCTTTTACATGGGCCATTCAATCCATTAACATTATTTGAGTAAATTCTAATTTTCCTTGCCATCATTATCATTTTTCTTAACTAATTGGTCTATATCTATTTTAGTAGTGTCTTTCTGGAGGGTGTAGTCTCTTGGCGATATTTCTCTTGGTCTCTTTCTTCCTTTTTCATTGTCGTCTTCATCTAGGAGATCAAGTCTCATTGTTGCGCTATCGATGTGTTCATTGTGTTGAGGTGTACCCTTCCATCTTCCTTCTTCTTCGTTTCCCTTTTTGTTTTCGTTTTTCTTTTTCAGGTACTTCTCCCAGAAAGTTCTTGCTTTTGCTTCGGATGTTAACCAATACCTGTTTTCATTCCATGTTGTTGTTAGGCCTTCCCTCTTTTCCCACTTAAATTTTACGTTTCTTTTTTTCAATTCGTCGGTCAGGAAATAGTATTTGTGCCTTCTTTCAAGTATTGATGTTGGTATCTCCTTCAGGATTACAATTTTATTCCCTTTATATTGTATTGGCGATTTCGAGTGTTCTTTAAGTATTTCATCCTGGGTGTTTCTCTTAATTAGTTGTACAATGATGTCTTTCGGGGTTTTAAATTTCCTGGAATGTGATGTTTGTATCCTGAAGACTCTGTCAACCTCTGCTTCCGCCTCTGGTTTTGACTTTTTGAGTAGGTGTGTAATCATGTCCACTACTACTTCTCTTATATTTTCTTCTTCTTCCTCTATTACGTTTCTGAATCTGAGTTGAGTCTCTTTCTCTCTGAGTTCCATCAATTCCTGCTGGTTCTGAAATTTGTCTAACGTCTCTTCCACATTTCTCACTTTTTTCTTTACTATTTCTTGATGGTTTTTGATTAAAATATTGTCTTTGAGTAAGTCTATATTATCTTGTTTTAGTTTTCCTACTTCATTTTTTACCGTAGTCATCTCTTCCTTCATTAGCAATTGCAGTGATTGCAGCTCCCCTTTCAAATCTTTCATGTCTTTCTTCATTGCTTCAGTCTCGTTTTTGCTGGTTTTACTTTGAGCTTCTTGATTGGTCTGGATTGTCTTTATTTCTGCTTGTATCTTGAGTAGTTCTTTCATAAGGTCTCTAACTGTGGGTTCCTCCGGCAGAGAGCCTTTTCTGGTGCTGAGTGGGGTTTTTCTCTCGACTTCCTTGTCCTTTTCCTTTTCCTTTTCTTTTTCCATCTTGCTTTTTTGTATGGTTGCCATCCTCACACTTTAGTAACCCGTCTCTTTACTCCTATTTGAAATTGTTAGACAATACTGACTCCCAATCAGATTATCAGGAAGGGTAAGAGGGAGATACAGAGGTAACAAGTTTAAACAATATGGATCTAATACAACAGTTTCTACACAATTTCAACCAGCCATTTCATCGATCGGATAGGAGACTTTCAGGGAGGGGTAATAGGGAGGTACATAGGATTTGATTCTTAACAATGTTTCTAAGGAGGAGCCATAAGGTGATATTCTCTGGGAAGAATTCAAATAATTATAGTGAATATCCTTGTAAGTTCAACTGGCAAGTTTGCCCCACAAAAAAGGGGATCGCTAGGGAAGGGTAGTAAGGAAATGCAGAAGTGGCAGATCTACACAATAATAATCAAGGTAAACGTCCCTCAGATGTTAACTGCTGGGGAAGGGTATAAGGTTGCCATCATTGCACTCTAATACCCCGTCACTTTACTTTAGTTTGAGATTGTTAGGCAATACAGACTCCCTGTTCAGTTATCAGGGAGGGTAAGAGGGAGGTACAGAGGTAACAAATTCGAACAATATCAATCAATATCAATCAAATACATCAGTCTCTACACAGTTTCAGCCAGACAATTCATCAATCAGGTAGGCAACTTTCAGAGAGGGATGTTAGGGAGGTACATAGGGTTTGAGTCTTAGCAATGTCTTTGAATAGGAAGTTCTCACTTAAGCCTCCTTTTGCAAAAGCAATCGTTCAAACCCTCAACTGTTACACCCTTCCAAAAAGCACAACTCTAACTAATAGGTGTATCATAAAGGATATTCGATATTCCCTTTTCACAGTCCGCTATTTTCCCTTTTAAATTACTTTAAGTTACTCACAGTCTCCGCTAATACCTTTCTACCGTGGGCTTACTCCAGATACTTTCTCAGATCCGCTGCTTCTCAGCTTCTTGTTAGTGAAGCGATAGCTCTTTAGGTCCTTCAAAATTTGTCCGAGGAGTTTCTTCTCTCTGTCTACGGCTAAGTATTTGTACCGGTGTTATTCTTCTTCTCCGGGTATCGACTGCGCCACTGTGGCTCTCCTGCGGTTTCTTTACAATTTTTCTCCCTGTTTTCCGCGGCGTATTTTCGATCGGTTGGGCTAACTCACTGTATATTCCTTTCACCGTAAGGGCCCCGCCGTCACCACACCACACACGCCGGTCTGCAACTCAGCCCGGAACTTGCTCTCGGCTCAGTCCATGGCTTGTTCCGTGACCCCTGACTTTCTCAACCCCAATAGCTCCGACTTTCGCACTCTTTCTTTTTCTCTTCTTTTTTCCTCCTTTCTTTCTCTTTTCTTTTCTTTTCTTTTTTTTTTTTTTTTTTGGGTCTCTGTGGCTCTATGGTCTTCTGTGCCGTAACCTATGGCTTCTTGAGGAGTTCCGCTGCATTCTCCAGCCTCTCCGCTCCTGGCTCTCGGCTCTCGGCTCTCTCGGGTCTCTGCTCCCTCGGCGTTTCAGGGCGTTTCAGGGCGTTTGAGCACACCGTGGCGCTTAGCGCTTGGCGCTCGGCGTTCGGCGTCCGTCTGGAGAGCTTTCCCGCTTTCGCTTTCGCTTTCAGCTTTCAGCTCTTTTTGGTTCTTGCTTTCAGTTCTTRCTTTCAGTTCAGTTCTCGGTCCGCCGYCTTGCTACCGCGTTGTTCCGCGTTGTTCCACCRCGCTGCCTTCTCACCACTCGTCCCACCTCTTATCCGGGAGGAGGCCCRGTTTATAACACATAGTAAGAGATAAATGCTTTTCAATAGTTGCTTCCCCGGGGTTATGGGTTTCCTGGTTTGCCCAACGATGTTCAAGGCTGCCCAGACTCCTTTTCTTTCTTCATTTATTTGCTTGTTGAAAATTTTTAGCTCGAAATAGCGGCTGGTGCAAACCCGTACAGCTTGGTCTGTCGGGTAACCTTGTCGTTCCCTGCGCAACCGGTGTTTAAGCACACTGTCGAGTTGGAAAAACAACTTCACGACATCCAATGCCCACCAGCTGGACGCTCCAACCTGCCTCTCGCTGTTAGGTTGGGGGAGCCTAAGGCTCTACCAAGGGTAACAACAGGAACGGTAAGTTGAGGAGCTCCAACAAACCGTGGCACCCGCCATCTTGCCGCTACCGGAAGTCAGTATGAGGAAGAACTTCCTGACTGTGAGAGTCGTTCAGCAGTGGAACTCCCTGCCCCGGAGTGTGGTAGAGGCTCCTTCTATGGAGGCTTTTAAACAAGAGACTGGATGGCCATCTGTCGGGGGTGCTTTGAATGCAATTTTCCAGCTTCTTGGCAGAATGGGGTTGGACTGGATGGCCCACGAGGTGTCTCTTTCAACTCTAGGATTCTATGATTCAGATATTTTTCAATATGTGTCAATGGGATCCTGATAAATGCCCACTAGATGGCATGGCACTCCAACTTTATGTAGGAAGAAAGTGAATACAGTGTTTCTCAGCCTTCCTAATGTCTCAACCCCTTAATGCAGTTCCTCATGTTGTGGTGACCCCCAACCATAACATTATTTTCGTTGCTATTTCACAACTGTAATTTTGCTACTGTTATGAATCGTAGTGTCAATATCTGATATGCAGGGTGCATTTCCATTCACTGGACCAAATTTGGCACAAATACCCAATATGTCCACATTTGAATACTAGTGGGGTTGATTTTGTGGTTGCTGGGATTTATAGTTCACTTACAATCAAAGAACCTGTTGGGAGGGATTGGATTGTGCCTTCCTACATAGGGGATGGACTGGCTGCCTTTGGGGATCCCTTTCAGCTCTATGATTCTAAGTATAAGGGAGCCACAGATTACGGCGTCATATGTTCTATCCTTCTCTTTAAGCAGAATCTGGGAGGCCATCTGTTGGGAGGGATCGGATTGTGCCTTCCTACATAGATGATAGAATGGGTGGCCTTTGGGGATCCCTTTCAAGTCTATGGTTCTAAATATAATGGAGCCACAGATTATGGCATCATATGTTCTAACTTTCTCTTTAAGGCTGGGAGGTCATCTGTTCGGAGGGATCGGATTGTGCCTTCCTACATAGGCAATAGAATGGGTGGCCTTTGGGGATCCCTTTCAGCTCTATGATTCTAAAGGAGCCACAGATTATGGCATCATATGTTCTAACCTTCTCTTTAAGGCTGGGTGGCCATCTGTTGGGAGGGATTGGATTGTGTCTCCCTACATAGGGGTTGGACTGGGTGGCCTTTGGGGATCTCTTTCAGCTCTATGGTTCTAAGTACAAGGGAGCCACAGAGTACAGCATCATATGTTCTATCCTTCTTTTTCACTTTAAGGAGTGACTGGATGTCCATCGGTTGGGAGGGATCGGATTGTGCCTTCCTACATAGGGGATGGACTGGGTGGCCTTTGGGGATCCCTTTCAGCTCTATGGTTCTAAGCGAGCCGCAGAGGATGGCTTTTAAAATATTTTAAAATATTACAAAAATATTACAAATATAATATAAATATATTTCATTATATTTAAAATATAAATATATTTCATTATATTTAATATAACAATAATTTTTATATATAATATATATATTGTGAATATTATTTAAATAATATTTATAAATTGCAATATTTATAATTATAAATATATGTAACAAATATTTATATTTAACATAACAATAATTTTATATATAATATATTGTGAATAATATTTAAATAATATTTATAAACTACAAAATATATAATTATATATGTAATAAATATTTATATTTAACATAACAATAATTTTATATATAACTAGCTGTGCCCTGCCACACGTTGCTGTGGCCTATAGTAAAACTTATCAAAGTTGAGGTAGATATCTGGACTATTATGAAAGAGAGGTACCTACCTATTCCTTCCCCCTTTTCCTCCCCCTTTCTCTCCTTTCTTCCTTCTCTACCTCTTGCTTTCTTTCCTTCTTTCACTACTTGGTTTCATCCTTCTCTCTTTCCTTCATTCCCTCCCCCTTTCTTCCTTTGCCTTTCTTCCCTCCCTGTTTGCTTCCTTCTTTCACTTTTTATTTCCTTTTATTTTACCACCATCATAACAATAACAATAATGCAATGCATTGCCTCTGGGACCTGACACCTCTCCCATTCCCCCTAAAAGGGTCTCATAGGAACAATAGCATAAATAATAATAGAAATAACAACCTTTACCCGCCACGTGTTGCTGTGGCCAATCTTCCCTCTTTCTCTCCTTCTTTCCCTTCCTTCCTTCCTTCCCTTCCCATCTTTCCTTCTCTCTTCTTTCTCTCTTCCTTCCTTTCCCCTTTCTTTCTTTTCTTTCTCTTTCTTTCTTTCTTTCTTTCTCTTTTCTTCTTCCTTCTTTCCCTTCCTCCCTTCCTTTTTCTTTTCCCCTTCCTCTTTTCCTTCTTCCCTTCCTTCCTGTCTTTCCTAGATTTTGACAGGGCGGGGGGGGGGTGGGGGTTTGGAGGTGGCGTGAAGTAAAAGGAGGTAAGATTGGGGTGGGGGAGTGATGGAGCGTGGGGTTGTGTGTGTGTGTGCAGTGGCGGGGGGAGTGATGGAGCGTGGGGTTGCGTGTGTGTGTGTGGGGCGGCGGGGGGAGTGGGGTTGCGTGTGTGCGTGCGGCGGCGGGGGGAGTGATGGAGCGTGGGGTTGCGTGTGTGTGTGCGGCGGCGGGGGGGGTGGGGGTGCGTGTGTGCGTGCGGCGGCGGGGGGAGTGATGGAGTGTGGGGTTGCGTGTGTGTGCGGCGGCGGGGGGAGTGGGGTTGCGTGTGTGTGTGCGGGGGGGGGAGTGATGGAGTGTGGGGTTGTGTGTGTGTGTGCGGCAGGGGTGTGTGTGTGTGCGGGAAGCGGCGCGGCGGGGCTTGGAGTGGGCATGGTTTCCGCAGAGGGAACGTTGGCCGGAAGGGCATGTGCGCGCGCCAGGGAACTTGCGGCTGGGCGCCAATGCGCATGCTCAGTTGTTTTGTCCTTTTGTGAGTGTTTTGTTGTGTTGTTTTTCATTTTGATTCGATTTGTTTGTACCTTGTGGGTTGAGGTATGTGCATGGGAATTTTGGTTAATTTCCGTTGGGGGTTTTTTGAGTTTTGCTGTTTTGCCGTTTTGTGAGTGTGTTGTTGTGTTGTTTTTCATTTTGAGTAGATATGTTTGTACCTTGTGGGTTGTGTTATGGGCATGGGAATTTTGGTTAAGTTTGTTGGGTTTTTTGAGTTTTGTTGTTTTGCCGTTTTGTGAGTGTGTTGTTGTGTTGTTTTTCATTTTGAGTAGATATGTTTGTACCTTGTGGGTTGTGTTATGGGCAGGGGAATTTTGGTTAAGTTTCGTTGGGGGGTTTTTGAGTTTTGTTTCTCCGTTGGATGCCCCTAACAAATTTATATATATAGATATATTGTGAATAATATTGAAATAATATTTATAAATTACAAAATATATAATTATATATGTAATAAATATTTATATTTAACATAACAATAATTTTATATATTATATATTGTGAATAATATTTAAATAATATTTATAAACTACAATACTTATAATTATAAATATATATAATAAATATTTATATTTAATATGACAATAATTTTTATATATAATATATTGTGAATAATATTTAAATAATATTTATAAATTGCAATATTTATAATTATAAATATATGTAACAATATGTATGTAACAATATTTATAATTATAAATATATGTAACAGCAAAACAACAGAGAGGAAACAACCAGGCACAGATTAACACCTCCCAGCAAGAGATTTTCCCAGGCTCAGCCAGGCTTTCAAATGCTAATGAAGGTGATCAGCTGAAACATTCACACCTAGCTCCAGCAGAGAAGAGCTCCTTGCCCCACCCCAGCCATTCCACAGATATATAAACCCATTGTCCTATTTCCAACAGACCTCACTACCTCTGAGGATGCTTGCCATAGATGCAGGCGAAACGTCAGGAGAAATGCCTCTAGAACATGGCCCTATAGCCCGAAAAAAACCCACAAGAACCTTATGTAACAAATATTTATATTTAATATAACAATAATTTTTATATATCATATATTGTGAATAATATTTAAATAATATTTATAAACTACAAAATATAAAATTATATATGTAATAAATATTTATATTTAACATAACAATAATTTTATATATAATATATTGTGGAATAATGTTTAAATAATATTTATAAACTACAATACTTATAAACATATGTAATAAATATTTATATTTATTTTTAACAATAATTTTATATATAATATATTGTGAATAATATTGTGCAAGGCTGGAAAAGACATGCATGAATGGGTGGGATTAAATGGCTTGGCCACGCCCCCTCTCTTCCTCTAAGCCCCGCCCCTTGCAGCCGATAGTAGGCGGGGCTATAAAACAGCAGCAGCATTACTTCAGTGAGCATGACGTCATGGATTATGCAAATGACGGAGGGGGAGAAGAGGAGGAGATCACCCTCCATTAAATATAATAATAATAATATTAATAATAATTATTATTATTATTATTATTATTATTATTATTATTATGGCCAGTAGTTTCCACAAATGAGTATAATATTATATCAAATAAATATACTAATACAAATATATAGATAATGTAAATGATAATAGTTTAATAATAATAATAATTCCACAAATGAAGATATCTAGATTATCTAGATATTATCTAGATACGGATTATCTAGACCCGGCACAGTCTGGCTTTAGGCCGGGACATGGTACCGAGACAGCCTTGGTCGCCTTAGTGGATGATCTGCGCCGGGAGCTCGACAGGGGGAGTGTGTCCCTGTTGGTGCTGCTGGACCTCTCAGCGGCCTTCGATACCGTCGACCACGGTATCCTTCTGGGGCGCCTCGCAGGGATGGGTCTTGGAGGTACTGTTCTGCAGTGGCTCCAGTCCTTCCTGGAGGGTTGTACCCAGAAGGTGTTGCTGCGGGACTCCTGCTCGGCCCCACAACCATTGTCTTGGGTTCCTCAGGGCTCAATATTGTCTCCCATGTTGTTTAACATCTACATGAAGCCGCTGGGGGAGATCATCCGGAGTTTCGGGGTACGGTGTCATCTGTACGCGGATGATGTCCAACTCTGTCACTCCTTTCCACCTGCTACTAAGGAGGCTGTCCAGGTCCTGAACCGGTGCCTGGCCGCTGTGACGGTCTGGATGAGGGCGAACAAATTGAAATTGAATCCAGAAAAAACAGAGGTACTCCTGGTCAGTCGCAAGGCCGAACAGGCCATAGGGTTACAGCCTGTGTTGGATGGGGCCGCACTCCCCCTGAAGATGCAGGTTCGCAGCTTGGGTGTGACCTGGATTCATCGCTGAGCCTGGAACCCCAGGTTTCGGCGGTGACCAGGGGAGCATTTGCACAGCTAAAGCTTGTGCGCCAGCTGCGCCCGTACCTTGGGAAGTCTGACTTGCCCACGGTAGTCCACGCTCTGGTTACATCCCGTTTAGACTACTGCAACGCTCTCTACGTGGGGTTGCCTTTGAAGACGGCTCGGAAGCTCCAACTAGTCCAACGCTCGGCAGCCATGATTTTAACAGGAGCGGAGCGCAGGGAGCATACAACCCCCTGTTGCGCCAACTCCACTGGCTACCGATCTGCTACCGGGCTGAATTCAAAGTGCTGGCGTTGGCCTTCTAAAGCCCTAAACGGTTCCGGCCCAAGCTACCTATCTGACCGCATCTCTGCCTATGAACCCACCAGGACTTTGAGATCTTCCGGGGAGACCCTGCTCTCGATCCCGCCTGCTTCTCAAGCTCGGCTGGCGGGGACGAGAGATAGGGCCTTCTCGGTGGTGGCTCCTCGGCTGTGGAACGCCCTTCCTACGGACATTAGACTAGCACCATCTCTAATGGTATTCCGCAAAAAGGTGAAGACCTGGATGTTTGTGCAGGCGTTTGAGTAATTTAGTGCAATCTGATAATGGAATATAGGAATGGAACAATGGACGACGAACCTGGACTACGCTTGGATGATGAGAAGATTGGGTACGGTTGTTTTTTGTAATAATTGTGCATTGTAATTGCTTATTGGTAATTTATGGATAATGTGTTAAGTCAATTGTTATATGTTGTATGGAACCACTGCTGTTTCTACGGTTTTTACTGTTTGTGAACCGCTGTGAGTCGCCTTCGGGCTTGAGATACAGCGGTATATAAGCAAAGTAAATAAATAAATAAATAAATAAATAAATAATATCATACCCAATAAATACAGCAATATATATAATTTAATAATAATAATAGATATATGCAATAATAATAATTTTATTACTACATATATATATATCTTTATATTTATTTATATATACAATAATAATAATTTTATTATTTATATCTATATGACCACATAGTTTAATAATAATGATAATTCCACAAATGAAGATAATAATATTATATCCAATAAATACAGCAATATATATAATTTAATAATAATAATAAATATATATACAATAATCATTAATTTTATATTACATATATATGTGTCTTTATATTTATTTATATATACAATAACAATAATTTTATTATTTATATCTATATCACCTCATAGTTTAATAATAATAATTCCACAAGTGAAGATAATAATATCATATCCAATAAATACAACTATATATATAATTTAATAATAATAATAAATATATATACAATAATCATTAATTTTATATTACATATATATGTGTCTTTATATTTATTTATAGATACAATAATAATAATTTATTATTTATATCTATATCACCATATGTTGTGATATTTTAATATAATATTAAAAAAGCAACGATGCTCATAATATCATATTAATATAGTAAGATTAATAAATATATAAATAAAAATAAATGTATAAATACAAATAAAATATATTTAATATAATGTAAATGAAACACCTCATAGTTTAATAATAATAACAATTCCACAAATGAAGATAATAATATTATATCCAATAAATAAAGCAATATATATATATATATAATTTAATAATAATAATAAATATATACAATAATAAGAATTTTATTATTATACATATATATCTTTATATTTATTTTTATATACAATAATAATAATTGTATTATTTATATCTATATCACCATATATTGTGCCGTATAAAATAAAATATAATATTATTTAAAAAGCAACGATGCTCATAGCAATATCATATTAATACAGTAAGATTAATAAATATATAAATAAAATAAATGTATAAATATAAATAAAATATATTTAGTATAATGTAAATAAAATATACATAAAATAAAAATAGTAAGCTATAAAATAGAAAGATCAATAAATATATAAATAAAACAATCCAGATATTATTATTATTGGTAATAATAATGACAATAATAGGCCCCTTTTCCACGCCTCTGTTTTGGCTTGGAAGGAGGATTGCCTTGGCCACGCCCACCAGCTCCCTCCAAGCCCCGCCCCCTGCAGCCAAAGGGAACCTCCCTGGCGGGGGATGACGTCACACAATATGCTAATAAGAGCGACTGGCTGGAGGCTCCCCTGCCTGGGCGGGCAGGACACGCCCCCTCTTCAAGCCACGCCCCCTGCAGCCAATCGGGAAGAGGAGGGGGAGATCTGAGTCAGCATGACGTCAGGGGTTATGCAAATGAGGGAGAGGGAAGGAGGGGAGACCCGGAGGGGAGGGGGAGAAGAGGAGGAGAAAGGGAAAGAGAGGCCCCAGCCAAGCACTGCCAGGCGCCTTCACCCTCCTCCCTCCCTCCATTCACAAGGCAAGGCAAGCAAGGTGGGCTCCTTCCTTCCTTACCATATGAGTCTTTTGGGGGGGAGATTGGATGGCCATCTGTTGGGAGGGCTTTGAGGGTTCCTATGAGGCAGAATGGGGGTCAGGCTGGATGGCTTCCAATTCGAAGATCCTATTAACTTCCCAGTTGGAAGTGATGGTGGTGAAGTCTCCTTCTGAAGGTTTTTGAGCTGGATGGCCATCTGTTGGGAGGGCTTTGAGGGTTCCTATGTGGCAGAATGAGGTCAGGTTGGATGGCCATTGGGGATCCCTTCCAATTCTAGGATCAAATTGGAAGTGATGGTGGTGAAGTCTCCTTCTGAAGGTTTTTGAGCTGGATGGCCATCTGTTGGGAGGGCTTTGAGGGTTCCTATGTGACAGAATGGGGGTCAGGCTGGATGGCCTTCCAATTCGAAGGTCATATTAACTTCCCAGATGGAAGTGATGGTGGTGAAGTTTGAAGGTTTTTGAGCATAGGTTGGATGGCCATCTGTTGGGAGGGCTTTGAGGGTTCCTATGTGACACAATGGGGGTCAGGCTGGATGGCTTTTCAATTCGAAGGTCATATTAACTTCCCAGTTGGAAGTGATGGTGGTGAAGTCTCCTTCTGAATGTTTTTGAGATGGATGGCCATCTGTTGGGAGGGCTTTGATGCTGGTGGAGTCTCCTTCTGAAGGTTTTTGAGATGGATGGCCATCTGTTGGGAGGGCTTTGAGGGTTCCTATGAGGCAGAATGGGGGTCAGGCTGGATGGCCTTTGGGGATCTCTTCCAATTCAAAGATCAAATTAAGTTCCCAGTTGGAAGTGATGGTGGTGAAGTTTGAAGGTTTTTGAGCATAGGTTGGATGACCATCTGTTGGGTTGGCTTTGATGGTGGTGGAGTCTCCTTCTGAAGGGTTTTGAGATGGATGGCCATCTGTTGGGAGGGCTTTGGCGGTTACTATGTGACAGAATGGGGGTCAGGCTGGATGGCCTTTGGGGATATCTTCCAATTCAAAGATCAAATTAAGTTCCCAGTTGAAAGTTATGCTGATTAAGCCTCCTTCTCTGGATGTTTTTGAGCAGGGGATGGATGGCCATCTGTTGAGAGGGCTTTGAGTTCTGTTGTAGGCTCTCCTGCCTTATGGGTTTCTCCCTGTGTGTTTGCACTGTGATCCGTCTTCAAGGGGGAGGCTGGGAAGGAAGTTTATTTTTGTCTCTCCCTATTAACTCCAGCTGCTTCTGCAATGGGAGCCTAAAATCCAGGCAGGGCTGCACTTGCTGAAAGTGGCCTTTGGGGTCTGCAGTGTTTTGGGGGTGTTGCTGGGGGTCCTTAGGGGCCCACATGTAGAATCCTAGAGTTGGAAGAGACCCCAAAGGTCACCCAACCCAACCCAACCCCATCTTTCCACGCTCTTTCTCTATTCCATGCTTATTATTATTGTATTGTCGAAGGCTTTCATGGCCGGAATCACTGGGTCGTTGTAAGTTTTTTCGGGCTATATGGCCATGTTCTAAAGGCATTCTCTCCTGACGTTTCGCCTGCATCTATGGCAAGCATCCTCAGAGGTAGTGATAATAATCTACACTGACCATACATATATTAATGTATGATATGATTATATGACTATATGATCAGTGTATATAGTGCAATATAGACCTATATAAAGCCGCCTTGATAATAATAAGGGTGTACACTGACCGTATTATTATTATTATTAATAATAATAATAATAATATGTAAAGGTGATCCCTGTGGTAATCGGCACACTGGGTGCAGTGCCCAAAGACCTTGGCCTGCACTTAAACACAATTGACGCTGACAAAATTACCATCTACCAGCTGCAGAAGGCCACCTTACTGAGATCTGCTCGCTGATACATATTGGATCACGTGTCCTAAGACACTTGGGAAGTTTCCAACGTGTGATCCAATACAACAGCCAACAGAGTGATCTTGTCTGCTGTGGACTCATCTTGTAGTGTTTCTAATAATAATAATAATAATAATAATAATAATAATAATAATAATAGGATTAAAAAATCGAACTGCAAAGACTCTGGCACAAATAGGTAAAGGTGGTCCCAGTGGTGATCGGTACACTGGGCACAGTGCCTAAAGACCTTGGCCTGCACTTAAACACAACCGGTGCTGACAAAATTACCATATGCCAGCTGGAAAAGGCCACCTTACTGGGATCTGCACGCATCATTTGCCGATACATCACACAGTCCTAGACGCATGGGAAGTGTCCGACGTGTGATCCAATACAACAGCCAGCAGAGTGTCTGCTGTGGACTCATCTTGCTGTGTTTCTAATAATAATAATAATAATAATAATAATAATAATAATAATAATAATAATAATACATCACACATCCCTAGACGCTTGGGAAGTGTTCGACTTGTGATTTTGTGATACGAAATCCAGCATATAGATCTCATTTGCTGTGATATACTGTGCTTTTGTGTCATTAAAATAATAATAATAATGGTCTGCACTGACCATACATACATTAATATTAAGGGTCTACACTGACCACACAGTGCAATATAGACCTATATAAAGCTGCCTTGATAATAAAAGTAATAAAAGTAATAAAACTGACCATACCAATAATAATAATAATAATAATAATAATAATAATAATAATAATAGCCAGCAGAGTGCCTGCTGTAGACTCATCTTGTTGTGTTTCAAATATTATTATTAATAATAATAATGTATTGTCGAAGGCTTTCATGGCTGGAATCACTGGGTTGTTGTAGGTTTTTTCAGGCTATATGGCCATGGTCTAGAGGCATTCTCTCCTGACGTTTCGCCTGCATCTATGGCAAGCATCCTCAGAGGTTGTGAGGTCTGTTGGAACTGTGGAACAGCACAACAACAGAGAGAAAACAAACAAGGACATCTAATCACCTCTCAACAAAAGTTTGCTCCAGGCTCTGTCAGACCATTATATGCTAATCAAGGTGGTCAGTTGAAACATTCACACCTAGCTCCAGCAGACAAGAGTCCTTTGTCCCACCCTGGTCATTCCACAGATATATAAACCCATTTTCCTAGTTCCAACAGACCTCACTACCTCTGAGGATGCTTGCCATAGATGCAGGCGAAACGTCAGGAGAGAATGCCTCTAGAACATGGCCATATAGCCCGAAAAAAACCTACAACAACCCAATAATAATAATAATAATAATAATAATAATAATAATGGTCTACACAGTGCAATATAGACCTATATAAAGCTGCCTTGATAATAAGAGTAATAATAATAAGGGTGTACGCTGACCATACCTATTATTATTATTATTATTATTATTATTATTATTTTATTTCTTGCCCACCTCTCATGTCTCGAGGCAGGTCGCAGCATAATTGAAACACACAAACATTGCAAAAAATTATAAATATGCATATATCTATAAAATATACATATTAAAATGTATTTCCGCTTCAAACAGTGTCGATCCAGCCAATGCTGAGTTTCTCCCAAATGCAATCCTTTTCTCATATATAAGAATGGCAGGGCAGGTTGCAGACCCTTCCTCTCCTCTATCTGTATCTAGAATATATATATATATATATATATATATATATATATATATATATCTCCTTGGAAGGAGAATCGACTGAGGATTTGCCATATGCAACAGGGACCTCCCTTTCCTGCACTATGAAGTATGGGGCGGCTATGAACTTACCGTATATTCCGGCATATAAGACGACTGGGCGTATAAGACGACCCCCAACTTTTCCAATTAAAATATATTGTTAAGACAATTCCCATGCATAAGACTACATCCGCGTATAAGACGACCCCTGACTTTTGAGAAGATTTTCTTGGGTTAAAAAGTAGTCTTATACGCCAGAATATACTGTATCTATCTATATCTATGGCTGGATGGCTAGTATGATCTATTGTATTGTCTAAGGCTTTCATGGCTGGAATCACTAGGTTCTTGTGGGTTTTTTCGGGCTATATGGCCATGTTCTAGAGGCATTTCTCCTGACGTTTCGCCTGCATCTATGGCAAGCATCCTCAGAGGTAGTGAGGTCTGTTGGAATTAGGAAAATGGGTTTATATATCTGTGGAATGACTGGGGTGGGGCAAAGAGCTCTTCTCTGTTGGAGCTAGGTGTGAATGTTTTAACTGACCACCTTCATTAGCATTGAAAGGCCTGGCTGAGCCTGGGAGTCTTTTGTTGAGAGGTGTTAAGATGTGCCTGGTTGTTTCCTCTCTGTTTGCTGTTGTAATTTTAGAGTTTTTTAATACTGGTAGCCAGATTTTGTCATTTTCATGGTCTCTTCCTTTCTGTTGAAATTGTCACATGTTGTGGATTTCAATGGCTTCTCTGTGTAGTCTGACATGGTGGTTTGGAGAGTGGTCCAGCATTTCTGTGTTCTCAAATAATATGCTGTGTCCAGGTGGTTCATCAGGTGCTCTGCTATGGCTGATTTCTCTGGTTGAGAGGAAACAACAAGGCACATCTTAACACCTCTCAACAAAAGATTTTCCCAGGCTCAGCCAGGCCTTCAAATGCTAATGAAGGTGGTCAGTTGAAACATTCACACCTAGCTCCAGCAGAGAAGAGCTCTTTGCCCCACCCCAGCCATTCCACAGATATATAAACCCATTGTCCTAATTCCAACAGAACTCACTACCTCTGAGGATGCTTGCCATAGATGCAGGCGAAACGTCAGGAGAAATGCCTCTAGAACATGGCTTTATAGCCCGAAAAAACCCACAAGAACCTATCTATCTATCTATCTATCTATCTATCTATCTATCTATCTATCTATCTATCTCCTTGGAAGGAGAATCGACTGAGGGTTTGCCATAAGCAACAGGGACCTCCCTTTCCTGCACTATGAAGTATGGGGTGAATTTATTTTGAACCTCCCCATTGTTGCATGTGGGCTGGGTTTGGGCTTTTACCCTTCTCTGCCATTTTTTTATTATTATTATTATTATTATTATTATTATTATTATTATTATTTGGGAACCCCTTTCTGAAGGCAGGGAGGTTTCCATTTCCCCCAGAGGCAAAGCCTAGTGGACATCCATCCATCAGTTGGGTTTGTGTTTGGCAAGGCAAAGCCACAGCAGTGGCCAAGGCTGCCAGATTTCCCTGTTGTCATAATCGAGATTTCTGTCCTGCTGAATCATAGCTGCCGCCGCCGCCTCCTCCTCCTCCTCGCTTGCAAAGTGTGTCATCGGTTACCATCATGGTAAAATTATCTCTCCCTCTCTGTGTGCCTTCCCCTCCATCCCTCGTTCCTTCCCTCCTCCTCCTTTTTTCTCCCCAACAGTTGTGAATACTTCTCCCTCCCTCTCTCCGCACTCAGAGGGTTGAGGAATGTTGCGGCTGTGGATGCTCAAGGAAGCTGCTGCAGCCGCCCCGAGGAGGAAAGCCAGAGCAGGCGACCGAGACGGCTAAAATAAACCCAGACGGAGCCAAAAGGAAGGGGCGAAAATGGGAGAAGAGCGAGCCCTATGAACACCACCACCCACCCTTGCACCTTGCCGCCTTTCACGTCCATCGCCGTGCCTTGTGGAGACGTATCCCTGGTGGAAGCCCGCTTGTAGCAACCAACGACGGAACCACCACACCTATTTGGGGTCTGTGTCACAGTTGTCATCATTTCGGAAGGGATTTCCGCTGTGCCGGGCTTCGGAAGAGAATTTCCGCCTGCCAGCGTGTGCCCAAGAAGAAGAGCCAACTCGACCTCAAGAGCAAACGTCTCCAAACATCTCACTCATTCCTGGTTGCCACTGTGCCATTACTGCATCTCCCTGTATGCCATAGTTGCCATCGTTTTTGGGGAGGGATTTCAAACAGAGAGAGAGTGTGCCCAAGAAGAACCACCAACTCAACCTCAAGAGCAAACGTCTCCAAAACATCACTCTCATTTGTGCCATAATTGTGAAATAGACTCAGAAGAAGAAGGGACACCTATTTGGACTCTGTTTTCCTTGTGCTGTGTCACCGTTATCATCGTTTTGGAAAGGATTTCGAGAAAGCCACCGCTGGTTGTCGGAAGGCAAAGTGTGCCCAAGGAGAAGAGCCAACTCGACCTCAAGGGCCGTCTCCAAACATCTCTCCCATTTGTGCCATAATTGTAAAATAGACTGGAGGAGGAGGAGGAGGAAGAAGAAGAAGAAGAAGAGAGTGGGTGGGTGGGGGCTTGATAGAGCAAAACCTTCTTAAGATATTATTTTTTTCTCTTGCGAAAGCTACATTACACCCTCTTACCTATACGAGTTCATTCTTCTGCTGTTCAAGAGGTAGACACGCACGCAACCATGATGTTTCGAGACCAGGTGGGAGTTTTGGCAGGTTGGTTCAAAGGCTGGAACGAGTGCGAACAGACCGTGGCCTTGCTTTCCCTGTTGAAAAGAGTGAGCCGGAGTCAGGCCCGATTCCTCCAACTCTGCCTTGAGCATTCCCTGGCTGACTGCACAGAGCTACACGTTCTGGAAAATGAAGCCAACAGCCCTGGTAAGTCTCTCTCTTTTCCTTTTTGACTTGCCTTCTTTTCTTCCTTCCTTCCTTCCTTGCTTCTTTCCTTCCTTGCTTCCTAACTTCCTTCTTTGCATTTTTCCTTACTTCCCTCCTTCTTTCCTTAATTCCTTCCTTCCTTCTTTGCTTGCTTGCTTGCTTCCTTCCTACCTTCCTTCTTTCCAGCCCTCTTTCCATTCCTTCCCTCCTTTTTCCTTCCTTCCTTCCTTCATCCTCCATCCTTTCCTTTCCTTCCTTCCTTCCTTCCTTCCTTCTTTCCTTCCTTCTTCCTTCCTTCCTTTCTTCCTTTTTCCTTTCTTCTTCTTCTCTTTCCTCCCTTTTCCTTCCTTCCTTCCTTTCCTTCTTCTTTCCTTCTTCCCTTCCTTCCTTCCTTTCCTTCTCCTTCTTCCTTCATCTCTTCCCTCCCTCCCTCCTTCCATCCTTCCTTCCTTCCTTCCTTCCTTCCTTCTCCTTCCTTCCTTCCTTCCTTCCTTCTGTGCTTGCTTGCTTCCTTCCTTCCCTCCTTTTTTTCCTTCCTTCCTTCTTTGCATATTTCCTTGCTTCCCGCCTTCTTTCCTTGCATCCATCCATCCATCCATCCATCCATTCTTCCTCCCTCCCTCCCTCCCTCAAGCAATAAAGTAAAGTAAATAGAAACGACCGGAAGGAAGGAAGGAAGCGAAGGAAGGCTAAGGAAGTAAGGAAGGACGGAACTTAACGTAACAGAAAAGACAGAGCGGTTGTAGTGAAAGGAAGGAAGTACGTCCCGGTAAGGAGTGAAAGCGACTTGTTCCAGTACCTCCCTTAGTTTGTCCTTCCTTACTTCCTTCTCCTTCCTTCCTTCCTTCCTTCCTTCTGTGCTTGCTTGCTTCCTTCCTTCCCTCCTTTTTTCCTTCCTTCCGTGCATCTTTCCTTCCTTCCTCCCTTCCTCCCTTTGCTTTGGTGCATCCCATCCCTTTATCAACCCTGCATTGATTGTCAAAAAGGATGGTGCAAACTCCGCTTCCAAAGGAGAGGGGGGAAATAGGGCTACCTGTGGGTACGGATTCTCCTTCCAAAAGCAAAAACAACAACAGCAACATTGATTTGGGAAGCATCTTGCAACTCTTTGCATCTAAAAGGGAGAAAGAATCATATTTTGGTGTGTTCTGTGTCAGATTCAGTGCAGGGTCTCTGGCGATCTGAATGGTATGGTAGTCATTTTCCTTTTTTTTCCACCCTCCAGTGCAACTTCCTGCCCGTATAAGTAAGTCAGATCACGTAGAGTCTGGAATTTTTAAGGCTTCTTTTTTTAAGGCAGTGTCAGTTGCTCTGCCTTTTTGGTCGCATGCGTGCGAGGGGGGGAAAGGATGATGGTTCTTTCTCCCTTTTTTAAAGGGACAGGGGAGGCAAGGATCCATTCCCCCCCACCCCCTAAAAAGCCCCCTAAGCATTTGTGCATTTATTTATCTGGTGTCAGTTTTTAGCCCTTCGGGTATCGCCTTTCACAAGAAGTCTTGGTGGAAATATCTTTTCAGCCGGAGCTGCTGCTACTGCTGCCGTGGTGTGTGTGTGTGGCATTGGCAGTACGTTCGCTGCATAAATACATGCTGAATCAGACGTCTTGTCGTTATTAATGGAACTCTTGTGTGCATTAAAAAGGTTGGGCTTCCTAAAGTTGTAAGGCGGTGCTTGGAGGAAATGAGAGTCATTCCCCCTTTTTTTATCGTGTGTGTCATCAGAAGAGAAACTTTGGCTCAATGGGTGTCTTTGGGTTGCAATTGGATTGTCTTTGGCAACTCTGGCTAGGATGATGGGAACTAGAGTCAAACTGCTATGCAACAGTTGACCCGAGTCCCTATATCAATGTTTCACAGCCTTCCGAATGCCGCGACCCCTTAATACGGTTCCTCATGTTGTGGATGTAACATTATTACATCCACAACTGTAACTTATTTTCGTTGCTACTTTATAACTCTAATTTTGCTACTGTTATGAATCGTAATGTAAATATCTGATATGCAGGGTGTATATTCATTCACTGGGCCAAATTTGGCACAAAATACCGAATACACCTAAATGTGAACACTGGTAGAGTTTGGGGGAAATAGACCTTGATATCTGGGAGTTGTTGTTGCTGGGATTTATAGTTCAGCTACAATCAAAGAGCATTCTGAACTTCACCAGCGGTGGAATTGTATTTTCGTTGCTACTTCATAACTCTAATTTTGCTACTGTTCTGAATCGTAATGTAAATATCTGATATGCAGGGTGTATATTCATTCACTGGGCCAAATTTGGCACAAATACCACACACACCCAAATGTGAACACTGGTAGATTTTGGGGGAAATAGACCTTGACATCTGGGAGTTGTTGTTGCTGGGATTTATAGTTCAGCTACAATCAAAGAGCATTCTGAACTTCACCAGCGGTGGAATTGTACCAAACTTGGCACACGGAATTCCCATGACTAACAGAAAATACTGGAAAGGTTTGGTGGGCATTGACCTTGAGTTTAAGAGTTGTAGTTCACCTATGTCCAGAGAGCATTGTGGACTCAAACAATGATACAATTGTGGACTCAAACAATGATAGATCTGGACCAAACTTGGCACGAATACTCAGTATTGGTAGAGTTTGGGGGAAATAGGCCTTGACATTTGGGAGTTGTAGTTCACCTAAAATCAAAGAGCATTCCGAACTCCATCTAAAATCAAAGAGCATTCCGAACTTCAATGATAGAATAAAACCAAACTTGGCACACAGAACTCCCATGACCAAGAGAAAATACTGGAATGGTTTGGTGGGCATTGACCTTGAGTTTGGGAGTTTGTAGTTCACCTACATCCAGAGAGCATTGTGGACTCAAACAGTGATAGATCTGGACCAAACTTGGCACGAATACTCAATATGCCCAAATGTAAACACTTGTGGAGTTGGGGGAAAATAGACCTTGACATTTGGGAACTGCAGTTTTTGGGTTTTATAGTTCACCTAAAAGCATTCTGAACCCCACCAATGATAGAATTTCGCCATAGACCTTGACATTTGGGAGTTGTAGTCGCTAGGATTTATAGTTCTCCTACAATCAAAGAACATTCTGAACTCCACCAATGATGGAATTGTGCCAAACTTGGCACACAGAATTCCCATGACCAACAGAAAATACTGAAAGGGTTTGGTGGGCATTGTCCTTGAGTTTTGGAGTTGTAGTTCACCTACATCCAGAGAGCACTGTGGACTTGAACAAGGATGGATCTGGACCAAACTTGGCACAAATACTCAATATGCCCAAATATGAACACAGATGGAGTTTGGAGAAAATAGACCTTGACATTTGGACGTTGTAGTTTCTGGGATTTAAAATTCACCTACAATCAAAGAGCATCCTGAACCCCACCAACAACATAATTGGGCCAAACTTCCTACACAGAACCCCCATGACCAACAGAAAATACTGTGTTTTCCAATGGTCTTTGGCGACCCCTCTGAAACCCCCTTTCAACACCCCCCCAGGAGTCCCGACCCCCAGGTTGAGAAACACTGCCCTATTTCGAGAGAAAGGCGAAACAAAACTAAACTAAATATAAAAGAAAAATAAATAGGTTCCACCTCACCATCATATTCCAGGTATTCTCCCAGGTGCCCGGATGTTTGGCTTTGATGCATAAAGGTTGATATGTCTTCTGGGACTGATGTCAAAGATCAGTGTGCATTTGGTGGCACCAAAGACTTAAGAAAACTTGGATATTCTCAGTGTTGCTTCACGGGAATTATTCACCAATATATACACAGGTTGAGCATTCCTTATCCTGAATTCTGAAATCTGAAATGCTCTGAAATGGTTCACACGGGTGGCTGAGAGAGTGATGCCTTTGCTTCCTGATGCTTCAATGTGTATATAAACTACGAAGCATGCACAAAATGATTTAAAATATTGTGTATATTTATTTATTATTTATTTACAGTTTTTCTCACCCCTGGGCTGTGTGTATATGAGGTGTATATGAAGTATGTGTGTATACCACTCAAACAATGATAGATCTGGACCAAACTATTAAGATTTTACAGATGAATTTCGTGTTTAAACTTGAGTTCTATTTCCAAGATATCTCAATGTTTGCATATATACAACTAGCTGTCCCCTGCCATGCGTTACAGTAACCAAGTCTGTGTATTTGTGTTTTGTGTGTGTATATGTGATGTTGTGCATGAGTTGTAATGTAATTATTTGGCTTTTTAACTCTCTTCTGCTGTGTTTTTCAGTGTTTTAATGAGTGATGGTCACTCGTTGACCTGATAGGTGTCTTGTGTCCAAATTTGGTGTCAATTCGTCCAGTGGTTTTCGAGTTATGTTAATCCCCCAAACGAACATGACATTTTTGTTTATATAGATTACAGGTTTTTCTTGGGAGGAGGGGTGGTGAATGGAAATCAAAAAAACTTCTGGACTAAGCATTTTGGATAAGAGATGCTCAACATGTATACAGATACAGATGGGTGCATATACAGTAGAGTCTCGCTTATCCAACATAAATGGGCCAGCAGAACAATGGATGAGCAAAAATGTTGGATAATAATGAGGGATTAAGGAAAAGCCTATTAAACATCAAATTATATTAAGATTTTACAAATTAAGTACCAAAACATCATGTTTTACAACAAATTGACAGGAAAAACAGTTCAATACACAGTAACATTATGTAGTAATTAGTTTATTTACTAATTTAGCACCAAGCATTGCAATGTATTGAACCAGGTGTAGATCCGGGCGGGAGGCAGAGTGCATTGGGATGTAACCACGCTCTGGTTACATCCCGTTTAGACTACTGCAACGCTCTCTACGTGGGGTTGCCTTTGAAGACGGCTCGGAAGCTCTAACTAGTCCAGCGGTCGGCAGCCATGATACTAACAGGAGCGGAGTGCAGGGAGCATACTACTCCTCTGCTGCACCAGCTCCACTGGTTGCCGATTTGCTACCGGGCGCAATTCAAAGTGCTGGCGTTGGCCTATAAAGCCCTAAATGGTTCTGGCCCAAGCTACCTATCCGAACGTATCTCTGCCTATGAACCCACCAGGACTCTAAGGTCTTCTGGGGAGGCCCTGCTCTCGATCCCGCCTGCATCACAGGCACGGCTGGCGGGGACGAGGGACAGGGCCTTCTCTGTGGTGGCCCCTCGGCTGTGGAACACCCTTCCCATGGACATTAGATCAGCCCCTTCGCTAATGGTTTCGAAGAAAACTAAAAACCTGGCTGTTTGAACAGGCGTTCGGATAAATAGTGCAATGAACACGATGAATATAAGAAACGGAATTATGGATGACGAATTGGATCACGATTTTAGTTACGAGACACTAATGTGTTGTTATTGAGATGTCATTAGTTTGTATTTTATACTGTTAATGGTTTTAATATTGTATGTTGTTGGATTGTCTTTTGCTCTTGTTGTGAACCGCGTTGAGTCGCCTACGGGCTGAGAAACTGCAGTAAACAAGCAAAGTAAATAAATAAATAAATAAATAAATAAATAAATTGGATAATACAGAACATTGGATGAGTGAAGGTTGGATAAGCGAGACTCTACTGTATGTATATCATCGGCTTGCCATATCAACAGATTCAGCCAACAACAGCTTAAAAATAAAATTTTAAACATTCCAAAAATTAAACCATATATCTATATCTATATAAATAAAAATGTCATGTTCGTTTGTGGGATTAACCGAACTCGAAAACCGCTGGGCAAATTGACCCCAAATTTGGACACAAGACACCTACCAAAGCAATCTATGTCCTTCACTCAAAATAAGTTGATTTTGTCATTTTGGAGTTGTAGTTGCTGGGATTTATAGTTCACCTACAATCAAAAAGCTTTCTGAACACCACCAACACTGGAATTGAACTTGGCACACAGTTCTCCCATGACCAAAAGAGAATACTGGAAGAGTTTGGTGGGCAGTGTCCTTTGGTTTTGGAGTTGTAGTTCACCTACATCCAGAGATCAATGGTTTCTCTGTGTAGTCTGACGTGGTTGTCAGAGTGGTCTAGAACACTTTGGGTCCCAAGCAGTGTGTATATGTGAGTTTCTGTATAATGCACATTGAGTGTGTCGCCAAGGGAAGATTATTGCAACTAGTGGATTTATGGCACTTATGCTTCCAAATCTATTAATCCTGTGTGTTTCTTGACAGGTGAGTGCCAATCACACAAAAGCCTGATGAGAAAAGCCTACATATTGTGCACAGTGAAGCAATGAAAATGACACACTTTTGCATGCTAAATAGCGTCTAAGGGTGTGCTTGTAGCACGCATAGGCAAACTTCGGCCCTCCAGGAATTTTTCACAATTCCTAACAGCTACCGGCATAACACCTGGAGGGCCGAAGTTTGCTCATGCCTGGTCTAGGTAAAAGGTAAAGGTTTTCCCCTGACATTAAGTCTATCCGTGTCTGACTGATTGGTGCTCATCTCCACTTCTAAGCTGAAGAGTTGGCGTTGTCCGTAGACATCTCCAAGTCATGTGGCCAGCATGACTGCATGGAGTGCCATTATCTTCCTGCAAAAGTGGTACCTATTGATCTGCTCAAATTTGCAAGTTTTCAAACTACTAGGTTGACAGAAGCTGGGGCTAACAGCGGGTTGTGCAGCTATTGATCCTTCAGTGCAATTTTATGGTCATCAGTAGGATTCTTGGTTGCATCAATAGGAATATAGTAAGTAGATCTAGGCAACTAATCGTTCCACTCTATTCTGCATTTGAGTTTTGCATTGGCCTGGATTAGCCCTGGGCATTGCCATTCAAGAAGGATGCGGACGAGATGAAAGGTGTCCGGAGAAGGGAGACCGAAATGATCAAAAGTCTGGAAACCAATACCCATGAGAAGCTTGGCATTTTTAGCTTGGAGAGAAAAAAAAAATACATGATAGCCATGCTTAAATACTTTGAAAGGATGTCATATTGGATAGGGATAGGGAGCCAGCTTTTTTTTCAAGAGACGAGGACACTTAGAACACTTAGGAAAGAATTCCTCCTAAGCTTTAGGACAGAGCTTTCCAAAGTGTGTGTTGGGACACACTAGTATGTCGCGTGAAAAATACTCCCCCTGATCCCACAAATAACAGCTAATTTTGTTCAAGTGTATAGATACTATTATAACTTTTATAATTTGCACAATGTGTTGATTGAGTTGCAATAATTGCCACTAAAAGGGATTTTTATTTATTTATTTATTTATTTATTTATCGTGTCAGGCAACTGAACAGTTGTATTACATTTTTGACAGAACAAACAAACAAACAAACATACAAACGACACAGAGTTTGCAAGCTTGGTAGCTGATTAAATGTCCTTTTGACCAGTATCTGGCCACTTGGAGTGCCTCTGGTGTTGCCGCAAGGAGGTCCTCCATTGTGCATGTGGCAGGGCTCAGGTTGCATTGCAGCAGTCAGGTTGCATTACAGCAGTCGCTGTGGCCCCCAGTGGTTTGCCCTTCTCCACACTCGCATGTCGTGGACTCCACTTTGTGGCCCCATTTCTTGAGGTTGGCTCTGCATCTCGTGGTGCCAGAGCGCAGTCTGTTCAGCGCCTTCCAAGTCGCCCAGTCTTCTGTGTGCCCAGGGGGGAGTATCTCATTTGGTATCAGCTCTGGGTTTGAGCCTGCCACTTTTGGACTCTCGCTTGCTGAGGTGTTCCAGCGAGTGTCTCTATAGATCTTAAAAAACTATTTCTTGATTTAAGTCATTGACGTGCTGGCTGATGCTGACATGAGAGAAGCCTCCTCGCAGGATTGCAAGACATCCGGGCTTCCTCTGGACAACGTCTTCGTAGACGGCTGATTCTCTCAATCGAGAAGCAACCAGACGGGACTTGCAGCATGCAAACAAGCAAGCAAAACAACTAAAAGGGATAACTTTCTAATTAAGAAAATCTGTTGACAGTGATGTTTGTGATGAACCCCACGGAGCGGCTACAGAGGAAACGACACAAGAATCAGCTGTAATGTTGGGGCTTGCTGCTGCTCCCTCATATTAAGTAGCCCAAAAACCTTCAGAGTTTTTAAAAATCTAATCGAGTGCCGAAAGGCAAGAGGTCGATACAACAGGTTTGCTTGATCAAGTCACCTTGCTGGGTGGAGAGTGCCACATTGAACTGGGGTGCAGTTTCATTTTACAGTCAGAACTTTGAGCATTTTTTGAGCATGTGCTTACTTACTTAGGTGATCCCTTGTTGGACGAATAAGATGGTCTTCCATTATGGGTTTCCTTGTGAGTCCGGATGTGGCTGTGGAGCCCTATTCTTGCTCTGCATCTTCTTCCGCAGTGAGAGTATTGGTTTCCAGGTGGAAGGCGGTCCCGGTCAGAGTTGGCTTGAAGCGCCTTCCTCCTGGCATGTTTCTCTCTTTCACCCTCCACTCGTGCCTCCTCAAATTCTGCAGCACTGCTGGTCACAGCTGACCTCCAGCTGGAGTGCTCAAGGGCCAGGGCTTCCCAGTTCTCAGTGTCTATGCCGGAGTTTTTAAGGTTGGCTTTGAGCCCATCTTTAAATCTCTTTTCCTGCCCACCAACTTCTATTTTCCATTCTTGAGTTCGGAGTAGAGCAACTGCTTTGGGAGACAGTTGTCAGGCATCCGGACAACGTGGCCGGCCCAGCGGAGTTGATGTTGGAGGACCATCGCTTCAATGCTGGTGGTCTTTGCTTCTTCCAGCACGCTGACGTTGTCAGCATGTGCACATAAAAAGTGTAAAAGAAAAATGTCCAGATTTTGTTTATTTGGTAAATGAAACATATATGTTATACATTACATGAAACGTATATGTATTATACATTATTTAATGCACACATCATATAGTATGAAACATTTATAAGGAGTTGGTTTAACCTCCAGTCTGTCAATAAAACTGAATTACCGTGCCGCAAAAGGGTGCATGAAAAGTTTGGAAAGTTCTGTATTAGGCTTCAACAGAAACAATGGCTTCAAACTACAAGAAAGGAGACTCTATCTGAACATTAGGAAGATCTTCCTGACTGTGAGAGCTGTTCAGCAGTGGGACTCTCTGCCCCGGAGTGTGGTAGAGGCTTCTTCTTTGGAGGCTTCAAAGCAGAGGCTGTGCCGTCGCGCCTGGGGGCTATAGCTCTTAGTGAAAGAGGCATGGACGTGACATCTTTCCCCAGGGGATTGCTTCTTGCCCTCCTTTAGGAAACTGGAACTCTCAAAGACCCAAAACACTGTAGATAACTCAAAATAAGATGTATTGATCACAAAGAGTTATTTCTTTAAAGAAGTGAGCTGGAAGCTCCAGAGGGGTGAAGGAAAATATACACTACAGTCTCAGTCCTGGGTCCAAGGAGTTTGAAGCTGAGAAGCTTTTCCAAGTTTCCTCTTTCCTCAATGGCTGTAAGTGCCGGAGCAATCCACAACCCCAGTTCAAATGGCCTATATTTGAAGACTCAGGATCTTCCTCTGGTGCCAAAAGAACTGGTTTGAAGGCACTTGAGACTTCCAACGTCGTTCAGGTTGGCCTGAACATGAAGCACAAGTCTCAAGGGTAAGAACCTCAGAATTGGTGCTGAGAGGTAATTTAATCAGGGTCTTTTAGAGCCAAGTCTCTTACGTCCATCTGATAGACACTCTGATGGCAGAATGAAAAAGGGAAAAGCACTCCCCTCCTCCAGGAAGAGGTGGAGCCAAACAATTGAGCTTGAGAAAGCAATTCAACTTGAGTAAACAACAATGATTGACAGCTATAAATAACCAATCAGTCCAACTATACATAAGCAGGGTAAAAGGCAGGATTAAGCATGATACAACAGTTTAAATCTTGCAACTAACGGTTCTACACATAGGTGGCGCCGTCACAGGGGCTGGATGGCCATCTGTCAGGGGTGCTTTGAATGTGATTTTCCTGCTTCTTGGCAAAAAGGGGTTGGACTAGATGGCCCACAAGGTCTCTATGATTCTAGTTCTTTAACGGCGGAATATGCTTCCTAGAGTCCACTTGCTTCTCCTTCTCTTGAGATATTTACACAGAAGCTGGATGGCCACCTGTCAAATCACCCCTGACAGATGGCCATCCAGCCTCTGCTTAAAAGCTTCCAAAGAAGGAGCCTCCACCACACTCCGGGGCAGAGAGTTCCACTGCTGAACGGCTCTCACAGTCAGGAAGTTCTTCCTCATGTTCAGGTGGAATCTCCTTTCTTGTAGTTTGAAGAGAGGAGATTCCATCTGAACATTAGGAAGAACTTCCTGACTGTGAGAGCCATTCAGCAGTGGAACTCTCTGCCCCGGAGTGTGGTGGAGGCTCCTTCTTTGGAAGCTTTTAAGCAGAGGCTGGATGGCCATCTGTCAGGGGTGATTTGAATGCAATATTCCTGCTTCTTGGCAGAATGGGGTTGGACTGGATGGCCCATGAGGTCTCTTCCAACTCTTTGATTCTATGATTCTATGATTCTATGAGTGCTTTGATTGTATGGCAGAATGGGGTGAGACTGGATGGACTTTGGGGTCCCTTCCAACTTACATTTCCGTGATTCTATTATACTTTTAATGGTTGTGTAGAAGATGACAGCTCTAGGATCCTATGAAATGCTAAGGCATGCTTTGGTAAACTACAAATCCCAGCCTTCCATAGCCTTGAGCCACGGCAATCAAAGTGGTGTCAAAATGTAAGCCAAATACTTGTTTTCTCCTGCTGAGGAAGGGTTATGTCTGCACATGCACAGAGGCACTGTGTTTACAGCTGCATTCCTAAACATTTTGGGAAGAGAGAGACAATGAACCTATTGATTTCAAGCCCCGATATCAACAATGCATACGTTGTAAATCAGAAACGGCGGAGAAGGAAAGCTCTGTTACACCTAGTTGCTTTGAGGAGTGATCATAAAAATGAGAAATATGTTTTCTTTTCCTTTGAGCAAAAAATATCCCGCCCTTGCAGAACAGAAGCAGTATATTTTTTTTTCCAAAAAAGCAATTTGAGTGAAATCCAAGGAGTGTCTCGTACTGACAACAACCTTCTATCGAAAGAGGCCAAGGAAGCGTCCGCACTGTGGAATGAATGCAGTTTGACACCACTTCAGCTGCCATGGCTCAGTTCATGGGAGTTGTAGTTGGGTCAGTGCTGCAAGTATTCTTTTGTAGGCTAAATATCTCGGAAAACTACAACTCCCAGGGTTTTATAGCACTGAGCCATGGCAGGTGAAGTAGAATTTATTTCATGCATTTGTAATTATTTGTATTAATATTACTACTATTATTAGGAGAAGTAATATCAATCCGATTCGTAGTAATGCGTAGTAAGCCGCTCTGAGTCCCTCTACGGAGGTTGAGAAGATCGGGATATAAAAGTTTTAAATAAATAAATATAAATAACTCAATAAATACGACGGTTATTAGTGGTAGTATTAATATTACTAGTATTAATGCTATTATCAGAAGTAATATTAATACTCTTATTGTTAGCAGCTGTAGTAATAATATCAATATTTTATTATTTATTTATTTATTTATTTATTAATATATTTATATACCGCTTTTCTCAGCCCTCGGGCAATACTATTATCATTGTTATTAGTTGTAGAAATATTATTAATACAACTACTACTCGTAGAATAGTCGTCGGCATCATCATCACTATCATCATACCGCACTTTCCTTTCCTAAATGAGACCCAAGGTGCATCTACACTATAAACCAGTGTTTCTCAACCTGGGGGTCCCTGAGGGGGTCACGAATGGGTTTCAGAGGGGTCATCAAAGTCCATCAGAAAACACATATTTCTGATGGTCCTAGGAACCCTTTTGGCAGAGAAGGCTAAAGATCTCTCCGTCTGTCCTTCTCTTCCTTTTTGGTGTTGGTGAACTACAACTCCCAGAATTCAAAAATAGCTTCGCCCCCCCCCCCCCACCCCAGCAGTATTCAATATTGGCCATGTAGATAGTGTGCTAAGTTTGGTGCAGATCCATTGTGAGCTAGGTTCAGAGTGCTCTTTGATTGTAGGTGAACTATAAATCCCAAATGTCAAGGTCTCTATTCCCCAAATTCCACCAGTGTTCACATTTGGGCATTTGAGTATTCATGCCAAGTTTGGCCCATGTGGTCTCTATTATTATTATTGTTGTTGTTGTTATCTATATAAATAAAAATGTAATGTTAGTTTGTGGGATGAACATAATTCAAAAACTCTATGATTCTATGCTAAATCGGCAGAAGCTGGGGCTGACAGTGGGAGCTCACCCCACTTCCCGGATTTGAACCGCCGATCTTTTGGTCAGCGAGTTCAACCCAGTGATTCCAGCCATGAAAGCCTTCAACAATATGTTTAACTCATTGTGCCACTGCAATGTAAGTCGGGACAGATACATTTATTATTATTATTGTTGTTGTTGTTATTGTTGTTATTGTTATTATATAAATAAAAATGTAATGTTAGTTTGTGGGATTAACATAAATCAAAAACACTATGATTTTATGCTAAGTTGGCAGAAGCTGGGGCTGACAGTGGGAGCTCACCCCACTTCCCGGATTTGAACCGCCGATCTTTTGGTCAGCGAGTTCAACCCAGTGATTCCAGCCATGAAAGCCTTCAACAATATGTTTAACTCATTGCGCCACTGCAATAATAATAATAATTATTGCAGTTTTATTATTATTATTATCTATATAAATTAAAGCCTTCTAAAATACATTTAACTCATTGCGCCACTGCAATAATAATAATAATAATAATAATAATAATAATAATTATTATTATTATTATTATCTATATAAATAAAAATGTAATGTTAGTTTGTGGGATTAACATAACTCAAAAACTCTATGATTCTATGCTAAGTTGGCAGAAGCTGGGGCTGACAGTGGGAGCTCACCCCACTCCCCGGATTCAAACCGTCGACCTTTTGGTCAGCGAGTTCAGCAGCTCAGTGGTTTCACCCATTGAGCCACTGGGGGCTCTGATATTACTACTAGTATTAAAGTAGTAGTAGTAGTAGTAGTAACAATAAATTTTACTCTTATTTTAGATGAGACTGGATTGCTCCATGAAACACGCTCTGCAAAGTATTGTCGAAGGCTTTCATGGCCGGAATCACTGGGTTGTTGTAGGTTTTTTCGGGCTATATGGCCATGTTCTAGAGGCATTCTCTCCTGACGTTTCGCCTGCATCTATGGCAAGCATCCTCACTACCTCTGAGGATGCTTGCCATAGATGCAGGCGAAACGTCAGGAGAGAATGTCTCTAGACCATGGCCATATAGCCCGAAAAAACCTACAACAACCCACACTCCGGAAAGCTCTTCCTTGTGCAAACTATATAAGGCAATGCCCAATTCCCAGTAAGGTTCCTCCTCCTCCTCCCGGCCACCAGCTGCCCTGGAATGGGGCCCTGCTTTGTTTCCTTCCCAGTTTAGAGAAAGGAGTATTCGGGAGTGAGGCTTCTAGGCCTTGCAAGATTCGGTCAGTCGGAGGCCACCTCCGTCAAATGGCACCAGCAACAGCTGCCAAAAAGCAATGAAAAAAAACCCCGAGAGTGACTTGGAGGCTCGGCCTCTGAGAAAATCAGACTGGAAGAACACCCGGCATTCTTTCCTCTGGCGAAACACAGAGAGAGCTCTGTTTGGGATCCCAGTTGCAGCCGCCGGGACTGACAGAGTCCAGTTCCTGCAAAGAGGAAATAAAATAACATAACCATGGGTGCATCTACACCAGAGCTTCCCAAACTGTGTCGTGACACGTTAGTTGTGTGCCGGCTACAGTGTTTTGGTATATCATGAGAAACCTCCAAAGCAGTCCCCAATGAAAATGAACAAAATCTGGCTACCAGTATTAAAAAACTCTAAAATAATTACAACAGCAAAACAGCAGAGAGGAAACAACCAGGCACATCTTAACACCTCTCAACAGAACATTTTCCCAGGCTCAGCCAGGCCTTCAAATGCTAATGAAGGTGGTCAGCTGAAACATTCACACCTAGCTTCAGCAGAGAGCTCTTTGCCCCACCCCAGTCATTCCACAAATATATAAACCCATTTTCCTATTTCCAACAGACCTCACACCTCTGAGGATTCTTGCCATAGATGCAGGCGAAACGTCAGGAGAAATGCCTCTAGAACATGGCCCTATAGCCGAAAAAAACCTACAAGAATCTAGTGATTCCAGCCATGAAAGCCTTCGACAATACATAGTCCCCAAGTTGCAAACAAGATAAGTTCTGGAAGTTTGTTCTTAAGATTTTCTTTTTAATCGTGGCAGAAATGACTTGAGAAAATGCAAGTCACTTCTGGTGTGAGAGAATTGGCCGTCTGCAAGGACGTTGCCCAGGGGATGCTCAGATGTGTTATCATCCTGTGTTAGGCCCCCGCATGGGAACCTGGAGTTGACAGATGGGAGCTCACCCCATCTCACAGATTCGAACCTCTCAGGTCAGCAGTTCAGCTGGCACAAGGGTTTAACTCTAATCACTTCTCAACAAAAGATTGCCCCAGGCACTGCCAGGCCATCAAATGCTAATCAAGGTGGTCAGTTGAAACATTCACACCTAGCTCCAGCAGGCAAGAGTCCTTTGTCCAAACCTGGTCATTCCACAGATATATAAACCCACTTTCCTAGTTCCAACAGACCTCACTACCTCTGAGGATGCTTGCCATAGATGCAGGGGAAAACGTCAGGAGAGAATGCCTCTAGACCATGGCCATATAGCCCGAAAAAAACCATCCTGTGGGAGGCTTCTCTCATGCCCCTGCATGGGAAGCTGGAGCTGACAGATGGGAGCTCACCCCATCTCGCAGATTCGAACCTCTCAGGTCAGCAGTTCAGCTGGCACAAGGGTTTAACTCTAATCACCTCTCAACAAACATATTAAAGATGATCAAGTTATAGGCTTAAGCTATGAGCTTATAGAATCATAGAATCATAGAATCAAAGAGTCGGAAGAGACCTCATGGGCCATCCAGTCCAACCCCCTGCCAAGAAGCAGGAATATTGCATTCAAATCACCCCTGACAGATGGCCATCCAGCCTCTGTTTAAAGCTTCCAAAGAAGGAGCCTCCACCACACTCCGGGGCAGAGAGTTCCACTGCTGAACGGCTCTCACAGTCCAGAAGTTCTTCCTCATGTTCAGATGGAATCTCCTCTCTTGTAGTTTGAAGCCATTGTTCCGCGTCCTAGTCTCCAGGAAGCAGAAAACAAGCTTGCTCCCTCCTCCCTGTGACTTCCTCTCACATATGTATACATGGCCATCATGTCTCCTCTCAGCCTTCTCTTCTTCAGGCTAAACATGCCCAGCTCCTTAAGCCGCTCCTCATAGGGCTTGTTCTCCAGACCCTTGATCATTTTAGTCTCCTTCCTCTGGACACATTCCAGCTTGTCAATATCTCTCTTGAATTGTGGTGCCCAGAATTGGACACAATATTCTAGGTGTGGTCTAACCAAAACAGAATAGAGGGGTAGCATGACTTCCCTAGATCGTAGTACTGTATTCAAAAGGCTTCAAAATGGCTTCAAACTACAAGAGAGGAGATTCCATCTGAACATGAGGAAGAACTTCCTGACTGTGAGAGCCGTTCAGCAGTGGAACTCTCTGCCCCGGAGGGGGTGGAGGCTCCTTCTTTGGAAGCTTTTAAACAGAGGCTGGATGGCCATCTGTCAGGGGTGATTTGAATGCAATATTCCTGCTTCTTGGCAGAATGGGGTTGGACTGGATGGCCCATGAGGTCTCTTCCAACTCTTTGATTCTATGATTCTATGATTCAGGCCAAAATCCCATTGGCTTTTTTTGCCGCCACATCACATTGTTTGTTGTTGTTGTTCATTCGTTCAGTCGTCTCCTACTCTTCGTGACCTCATGGACCAGCCCACGCCAGAGCTCCCTGTCGGCCGTTACCACCCCCAGCTCCCTCAAGGTCAGTCCAGTCGCTTCAAGGATGCCATCCATCCATCTTGCCCTTGGTCGGCCCCTCTTCCTTTTGCCTTCCACTTTCCCCAGCATAATTGTCTTCTCTAGGCTTTCCTGTCTCCTCATGATGTGGCCAAAGTACTTCAACTTTCTCTCTAGTATCTTTCCCTCCAGTGAGCAGTCGGGCTTTATTTCCTGGAGGATGGACTGGTTGGATCTTCTCGCAGTCCAAGGCACTCTCAGCACTTTCCTCCAACACCCCAGCTCAAAAGCATCTCTCTTCCTTCGCTCAGCCTTCCCTAAGGTCCAGCTCTCACATCCGTAGGTGACTACAGGGAATACCATGGCTTTGACTAGGCGGATCTTTGTTGCCAGTCTGATGTCTCTACTCTTTACTATTTTATCGAGACTGGACATTGCTCTCCTCCCAGGAAGTAAGCGTCTTCTGATTTCCTGGCTACAGTCTGCATCTGCAG
>NW_026844366.1:7897244-7950830 GCF_025583915.1 Anolis sagrei ordinatus
GGCTCATGTTTAACTTGCTGTCCATGAGGTCTCCAATATCTTTTTCACATGTAATGAGTGAACTAAATACCTCCAAATCTATGTGAAATAAGCAATAAATCATATATATGTGTATCTGCGTGTGCGTAGAAAGGTTTTCATGAGATACGTTGTGTCCCCATTTTATTATTTACAATGTAAGCCTGAGTTTGTATCTCTTATAAGGGTTTATTTGCTAGCCAAACTGAATTACTGTGTTGCCAAATGATGCATGTCTAAAAGATGATGTTTGATGTTTGCTACAGACAATGGTATTTTTCTTAAGATGTTATTTCCAAATTCCGGTGCATTTCAGATGGGACTGGTGCAAAACAATATATATATTCTGGAGTTTCTTTCCCTCTCTATTAGAATTTTCCAGACTTTCAATTTATGTATTGGCTGCAGTGTGTCGGTGTGATGCGTGAACTAAATACCTCTGAATCTATGTGAAATAAGCAATACACCATGTGTAAGCCCCCAGTGGCGCAGTGGGTTAAACCCCTGTGCCGGCAGGACTGAAGATTGACAGGTCGCAGGTTCGAATCTGGGGAGAGGCGGATGAGCTCCCTCTATCAGCTCCAGCTCCTCATGCGGGGACATGAGAGAAGCCTCCCACAAGGATGATAAAAACATCAAAAATCATCCGGGCATCCCCTGGGCAACGTCCTTGCAGATGGCCAATTCTCTCACACCAGAAGCGACTTGCAGTTTCTCAAGTCGCTCCTGACACGACCAAAAAAAAAAGTGTGTAAGTGTATCTGTGTGTGCGTTGAAAGGTTTCCATGAGATACATTGTGTCCCCATTTCATTATGTACAATGTATGCCTGAGTTTGTATCTCTTATAAGGGGTTCGTTTGCTAGTCAAACTGAATTATGTGTCGCAAAAGGATGCATGTCTAAAAAGGTGTGCCATCAACATGAAATTGTTGGAAAGCTCTGATCTACATTGCAGAATTGATGCAATCTGACACCACTTTAGGTTCTTGTGGGTTTTTTTGGGCTATAGAGCCATGTTCTAGAGGCATTTCTCCTGACATTTCGCCTGCATCTATGGCAAGCATCCTCAGAGGTAGTGAGGTCTGTTGGAATTAGGACAATGGGTTTATATATCTGTGGAATGGCTGGGGTGGGGCACAGAGCTCTTCTCTGCTGGAGCTAGGTGTGAATGTTTCAACTGACCACCTTCATTAGCATTTGAAGGCCTGGCTGAGCCTGGGAAAATCTTTTGTTGAGAGGTGTTAAGATGTGCCTGGTTGTTTCCTCTCTGCTGTTTTGCTGTTGTAATTTTAGAGTTTTTTAATACTGGTAGCCACTGACACCACCAATACTGACACCACTTTGATTGCCGTGGCTTCAATGATATGCAACCCTGGGAATTGTGGTTTGGAGAGGCACCAACACACTTTGTCAGAGACCTGGAAAAACTATAAATCCCATTATTCCATAGCACTGAACCATAACAGTTCAAGTGGTGTCAACTGCATGGATTCCACCATGTAAATGCACCCACAGAGCTTAGGAAAGCTACTTTCTTTGGACCTCAGTTCCCATAATCCTCAGGCAGTGTGGCCTGGCTTTAATTAACATTATAATACTAAGTCTCCAAGGCACAGCGCTTGCAAGGGAACATATGCCCTTAAGTCGAAGGAGATTGACTTAGGAATAAACATGTCAAAAGCTGTAATAAGGCGAAGTGTCATAACAGAGTTGAACTGGATTTCCTGAGAGGTTTTGATGTTTGCAGACATGGAATTCAGGGAAGGGTGACTTGCTATGGAAAAGAAACATTTAAGGTCTCGTTTCTGTGTGGGATGTACGCTTCGTTTTCTCAATTTCTAAAAAGTTGTAAGTCTTGACTGGGATTTATTTTGAGAAATATGTTCACTTTAATGTATTGTCGAAGGCTTTCATGGCCGGAGTCACTGGGTTGTTGTAGGTTTTTTCGGGCTATATGGCCATGTTCTAGAGGCATTCTCTCCTGACGTTTCACCTGCATCTATGGCAAGCATCCTCAGAGGTAGTGAGGTCTGTTGGAACTAGGAAAATTCTGGTTTATATATCTGTGAAGCTGCAGGGCTATTCAATGCTAATCAAGGTGGCCAATTGCAACACTCACACCTGCCTCAAGCAGACAAGAGTTCTTTCCCTCACCTATTTACTAACAGACTTCACTACCTCTGAGGATGCTTGCCATAGATACAGGCGAAACGTCAGGAGAGAATGCCTCTAGAACATGGCCATATAACCCGAAAAAACCTACAACAACCCAGTCTTCATAGTAGTACTTAGATGATCCCTTTTTGTCTGAATAAGATGGTCTTCCAAGTGTATTGTCTTGGTGCTGGATACGTAGGGGACCTTCCTCTTGGCATGTTTCTTCCTTTCGCCCTCCATTTGTGCCTCTTCAAATTCCACAGCACTGCTGGTCACAGCTGACCTCCAGTTAGAGCACTCAAGGGCCAGGGCTTCCCAGTTCCCAGTGTCTATGCCAAAAAATTTAAGGTTAGCTTAAACCCATCTTTCTTCTCTTTTCCCATCTACCAACATTACATTTTCCATTCTTGAGTTGAGAGTATAGTAACTGCTTTGGGAGACGGTGATCTTTGGGCATTCGGACAACATGGCAAGTTCAGTGGAGTGGATGGCGTAGGAGCATGGCTTCAATGTTGGTGGTCTTTGCTTCTTCTTCCAGCATGATGACATTTGTCTGCCTAAGGTAGATTTGCAGTATTTTCTGGAGGCAATGTTGATGGAATTGTTCTAGGAGTTGAGTGTGATGTATGTAGACAGTCCATGTTTCGCAGGTGTATAGCAGGGTTGGGAGGACAATAGCTTTATAAACAAGCCCCTTGGTCTCCCTATGGATGTCCTGGTCCTCAAAAACTCTGCTTCATTTAGAAAAATGTAGCACTCGCAGAGCTCTGGCGGTGTTGTATTTCAGTATCAATGTTGACTTTTGTGGAGAGGTGGCTGTCAAGGGAGCGGAAATGGTCAACGGTCTTCATAATAAGTGGACTACACTTAAATAAGAGATGTTTGGCAATGGAATATGCTACTGCCTTGGAGTCTCCTTCTCTGGGAATTATTAAGCAGAGGCTGGATGGCCATCTGTCAGAAAGGCTTTGATTGTGCCTTATTAACATTACAGAAGAGGGCTGGACTGACTGTCTTTGGGCGTCCCGATTTTTTGATGCTCTGTAACCATCTCTCAGATGGGAATGAAGATTTCCTTGCTCGCATCCTCACCCAACGCGCTTGCTTTGCTGAACATAGAAACGTTCATCTGGCAAGTACAAAAGCAAGGGAAGCTAAAGAGCTGAGTAACGCAGCCTAAAAATAGAGCAAAATGTTCAGACTAATTATTATTTCAGTTACTCAGGCTGATTGCAAGGCGTAATGCAATTCTTGGCGGTGGAGGAATGTCAAATTCACCTTGATGGACCAAAAGAATATATGAGTGGTCCAGCACTTCTGTGATCTCCAATAATATGCTGTGTACAGGTTGGTTCATCAGGTGCTCTGTAATTGGTCACACCGTTTACAGAAAACCCACACACACAGATAGATATCTACATAAAAACTCCAACCATCACCCAAGTCAAAAGAAGCACCATTAAAGCCTTGGCAGACCATGCAAAAAGAATCTGCGAAGCCCACCTCCTCCAAGATGAACTGAACCACCTCAACTGGGCTCTCCAGGCCAATGGAGACTCCACCTCAGACATCAGAAGAGCTGCAAGACCAAGAACAAGCCACGAGAGTCAAGATGAAGATCCACCCAGAGGAAAAGTGTTCCTGCCATACATCAAGGGAACCACTGACCGCATAGGGAAGCTGATGAGGAAACACAACATACAAACTATCTACAGACCCACCAAGAAAATCCAACAAATGCTACGTTCAGCAAAGGACAAGAGGGATCCTCTCACCTCTGCAGGAGTCTACCGTGTACCATGCAGCTGTGGACAAGTCTACAGAGGGACCACCAAACGCAGCAGCATTGCCCAAACACGAATCAAGGAACATGAAAGGCACTGCATACTTCAACCAGAGAAGTCAGCCATAGCAGAGCACCTGATGAACCAGCCTGGACACAGCATATAATTTGAGAACACAGTAACAACTACTCTAACAACCATGTCAGACTACACAGAGAAGCCATTGAAATCCACAAGCATGTGGACAATTTCAACAGAAAGGAGGAAACCATGAAAATGAACAAAATCTGGCTACCAGTATTAAAAACTCTAAAATTGAAACAGCGAAACAGCAGAGGGAAAACAATCAGAGACATCTAATCACCTCTCAACAAGATTGCCCCAGGCACTGCCAGGCCATCAAATGCTAATCAAGGTGGTCAGTTGAAACTTTCACACCTAGCTCCAGCAGACAAGAGTCCTTTGTCTCACCCTGGTCATTCCACAGATATATAAACCCATTTTTCCTACTTCCAACAGACCTCACTACCTCTGAGGATGCTTGCCATAGATGCAGGCGAAACGTCAGGAGAAAAATTGCCTCCAGAACATGGCCATATAGCCCGGAAAAACCTACAACAACCCAATTCTGTCCTTGGTTTTCAGCCCTGATCTGCAGTGCCATCCTCTAATGGAATAGAGATTTATCATAGAAGGAAAAAATGGCAGAATACACACAAAACCAGGATCGGAAACATTTGGGCGAACAAACACAACGGTTTAGTTAAGCAGCATCCCAGCAAATGCCTTTGCTCTCCCGGCTGACATGTCAGAGCTCTGGAATTTGGCATGGGGCTGCCCAGTGATCTAATCAATTATTACATAAAAAAAGGAAGCAAACGCAATGGCACATTTCCTTACTCCACAGAAAAGACATCTTCATAGAAGGAATAGGAATGCATGGGATAGATTTAACACAGTTCGACACACATTGCTTTAACAGCCGTGGCTCCGTGATATGGAATCCTGGGAGATGTAGTTTTGCAACTTCCAGTCTTCCATAGCACTGAGTCATGGAGTTTAAATGGTTTATTTATTTATCGTGTCAGGGGCAACCAGACCATTGTATTACATTTCTAACAGAACAAAACAAACAAACAGATTTTTAAAAAACACAAAGTTTGCAAGCTTGGTATTCTATTAAATGTCCTTTGACCAGTATCTGGCCACTTGGGAGTGCTTCTGGTGTTGCCGCAAGGAGATCATCCATTGTGCCTGTGGCAGGTCTCAGGGTGCATTGCAGCAGGTGGTCAGTGGTTTGCTCTTCTCCACACTCGCATGTCGTGGATTCCACTTTGTGGCCCCATTTCTTAACGTTGGCTCTGCATCTCGTGGTGCCAGAACACAGTCTGTTCAGCGCCTTCCACGTCGCCCAGTTTTCTGTGTGCCCAGGAGGGAGTCTCTCATTTGGTATCAGCCATTGGTTGAGGTTCTGGGTTTGAGCCTGCCACTTTTGGACTCTCGCTTGCTGAGGTGTTCCAGTGAGTGTCTCTGTATATCTTAAAAAACTATTTCTTGATTTAAGTCATTGATGTGCTGGCTGATACCCAAACAAGGGATAAGCTGGAGATGTCACTGGCTTGGTCCTTTCACTATTGGCTGCTACTTCAGGTGATGCAATACCGGCTAGACAGTGTAATTTCTCCAGTGGTGTAGGGCGCAAACACCCCGTGATAATACGGCATGTCTCATTCAGAGCCACATCCACTGTTTTAGCGTGGTGAGATGTGTTCCACACTGGGCATGCATACTCAGCAGCAGAATAGCACAGCGCAAGGGCAGATGTCTTCACTGTATCTGGTTGTGATCCTCAGGTTGTGTCAGTCAGCTTTCATATGATATTGTTTCTAGCGTGCACTTTTTGCTTGATGCTCAGACAGTGCTTCTTGTAGGTCAGAGCACGGCCCAGAGTGACTCCCAGGTATTTGGGTGTGCTGTAATGCTCCAGAGGGATTCCTTCCCAGGTAATAATCCTCAGAGCTCGGGATGCTTGTCTGTTATTAAGGTGATGGTGGTCGGCATTCGGACAACATGGCTGGTCCAGCGGAGTTGATGGTAGAGGACCATTGCTTCAATGCTGGTGGTCTTTACTTCTTCCAGCATGCTGACATTTGTCTGCCTGTCTTCCCAAGAGTTTTTCAGGATTTTTCGGAGGCAACGCTGATGGAATCGTTCTAGGAGTTGCATGTGACGTCTGTAAATAGTCCACATTTTGCAGGTGTATAGCAGGGTTGGGAGGACAATAGCTTTATAAACAAGCCCCTTGGTCTCCCTACGGATGTCCTGGTCCTCAAACACTCTCTGCTTCATTTAGAAAAATGCTGCACTTGCAGAGCTCAAGCGGTGTTGTATTTCAGTGTCAATGTTGACTTTTGTGGAGAGGTGGCTGCCAAGGTAGCGGAAATGGTCCACATTTTCTAATGTTACACCATTAAGCTGTATCTCTGGCATTGGAGAGGGATTGTCATGGTATTTGATAGACGGAAGGACAATGAACTTGGCTTGTGCATTTTGGGAGTTTCAGTTCAAACATCAAAATCTCCCAATGTTTGGGACTACAACGTGTTTGGGATTTCAACGTAATAGACAAATATGCTGGGGAGATGGAAAGGCATCCTATACAGTACCTGAAGAACTTGGTGGTCTCCCTTCCAAGTACAAACCAGAGCTGACCCTGCTTAGCTTCTAGAACCATATAGGATCTGGTGTCTTTTGGGCATTTTTCTGACTTGTCATGGGCCAGAAATGGTAAATCCATCACTTATAGTAATGTTATAATCAGGAATTCAAAACCCAGGGGAGTATAGGGAAGACTGGCCTATTAGATGAAATTGTGTCTGCAGCTTCTTCCTTGGTGCACAAACAAGGCATTTCTCTGGAGCAAGAGCCAGATTGTTTTCCCCCCAGGAGAGCGCATTAAAACCCATCCAGCGGTGAAAGCGTGTGTAAATTGGACATGAATGAACCTCTAAGAGAGGAAAATGTGTCCACCAGTTTGGCTGCAATCTGTTTTGCTGACAAATTAATTGCAGTTTCATCTACAAGGTGTTTTCCCTTTTTAGAAATTGGCTTCTTCTGAGTGCTTCCCAAGTACCTAATATCTCCCTGCCCCCAGGATACTCCCAAACTGGCTTTGCAAATGCAAATAAAAGCAACTGACTGGAATAATGAAGATGATTGATTGATTCATTGATTGAGGAAAGTGCCCTGCGTTTGTTGTTATTTTTCCTCTCAGAACTGTCCCAAGGGCAAACCTTTTGGCTGACAGCAAGCAGGAGATTTGCAGGGGTTTCTTAATTATTTACTTTACAATCTCCCCTCTGTATATGTGGGTTTGACCTTTTGGGGTTGATTAAAACCTTCTAAGAAACTCCAAAAGACTCTACCAAGGAAGGAAGGAAGGAAGGAAGGAAGGAAGGAAGGAAGGAAGGAAGGAAGGAAGGAAGGGAAGGGAAGGGAAGGGAAGGGAAGGGAAGGGAAGGGAAGGGAAGGGAAGGGAAGGGAAGGAAGAGGAAAGGAAGGAAGGAAGGAAGGAAGGAAGGAAGGAAGGAAGGAAGGAAGGAAAGTCAGTCTAGATCAGTTTGACTTCACTTGAACTTTCATAGCTCCATGCTATGGCATTTTTGGAAGCTGGAGTTTGGAGAAGGAAGGAAGGAAGGAAAAAGAAGGAGAGAGGGAGTCCTCAGTTTGACCTCACTTGAACTGGAATTTGGAGATGGAAAGAAACGAAAGAAAGATGGAAAGAAGGAAGGAAGGAAGGAAGGAAGGAAGGAAGGAAGGAAGGAAGGAAGGAAGGAAGGGAAAAAAGGAAAGGAAAGGGGGGTGGAAGGAAAGAAAAAGAAGGAAGGAAGGGAAGGAAGGAAGGAAGGAAGGAAGGAAGGAAGGAAGGAAGGAAGGGAAGGAAGTCCAGATCAGTCTGACCTCACTTGAATTTTCATAGCTCCATACTATGGCATCTTTGGAAGCTGGAGTTTGAAGAAGGAAGGAAGGAAAGAAAGTAAGAAAGAAGGAAAGAAGAAGGAAGAAAGGAAGGAAGGGTGGATGGATGGATTGATGGAAGGAAAAAGAAGAAAGGAAGGAAGGAAGGGAAGAAAGAAAGTCTAGATCAGTCTGACCTCACTTGAACTTTCATAGCTCCATCCTGTGGCATCTTTGGGAGCTGGAATTTGGAGAAGGGAGGGAGGAAGGAAAGAAAGAAAGAAGGAAAGAAGAAGGTAGGTAGGTAGGAAGGAAAGAAAGAAGGAAAGAAGAAAGAAAGAAAGAAAGAAAGAAAGAAAGAAAGAAAGAAAGAAAGAAAGAAAGAAAGTCTAGATCAGTCTGACCTCACTTGAACTTTCATAGCTCCATACTATGGCATCTTTGGGAGCTGGAATTTGGAGAAGGGAGGGAGGAAAGAAAGAAGGAAGGAAAGAAGGAAGGAAAGAAGGAAGGAAGGGTGGATGAATTGATGAAAGGAAAAAGAAGGAAGGAAGGGAAGGAAGAAAATCTACATCAGTTTGACCTCACTTGAACTTTCATATCTCCATCCTATGGCATCTTTGGGAGCTGGAATTTGGAGAAGGAAGGAAGGAAGGAAGGAAAGAAGGGTGGATGAATTGATGGAAGAAAAAAGAAGGAAGGAAGGAAGGAAGGAAGGAAGGAAGGAAGGAAGGAAGGAAGGAAGGAAGGAAGGAAAGAAAGAAAGAAAGAAAGAAAGAAAGAAAGAAAGAAAGAAGAAAGAGAAGTCTAGATCAGTTTGACCTCACTTGAACTTTCATAGCTCCATCCTATGGCATCTTTGGAAGCTGGAGTTTGAAGAAGGAAGGAAAGAAGGAAGGAAGGAAGGATGGATTGATGGAAGGAAAGAGAAGGAAAGACAAAAGGGAAGGAAGGAAAAAGAAGGAAGGAAGGAAGGAAGGAAGGAAGGAAGGAAGGAAGGAAGAAGGAAGGAAGGAAGAAGGGAAGAAGGGAAGAAGGGAAGAAAGAAAGTCTAGATCAGTCTGACCTCACTTGAACTTTCATAGCTCCATCCTGTGGCATCTTTGGGAGCTGGAATTTGGAGAAGGGAGGGAGGAAGGAAAGAAAGAAAGAAGGAAAGAAGAAGGTAGGTAGGTAGGAAGGAAAGAAAGAAGGAAAGAAAGAAAGAAAGAAAGAAAGAAAGAAAGAAAGAAAGAAAGAAAGAAAGAAAGTCTAGATCAGTCTGACCTCACTTGAACTTTCATAGCTCCATACTATGGCATCTTTGGGAGCTGGAATTTGGAGAAGGGAGGGAGGAAAGAAAGAAGGAAGGAAAGAAGGAAGGAAAGAAGGAAGGAAGGGTGGATGAATTGATGAAAGGAAAAAGAAGGAAGGAAGGGAAGGAAGAAAATCTACATCAGTTTGACCTCACTTGAACTTTCATATCTCCATCCTATGGCATCTTTGGGAGCTGGAATTTGGAGAAGGAAGGAAGGAAGGAAGGAAAGAAGGGTGGATGAATTGATGGAAGAAAAAAGAAGGAAGGAAGGAAGGAAGGAAGGAAGGAAGGAAGGAAGGAAGGAAGGGAAGAAAGAAAGAAAGAAAGAAAGAAAGAAAGAATGAAAGAAAGACTAGATCAGTTTGACCTCACTTGAACTTTCATAGCTCCATCCTATGGCATCTTTGGAAGCTGGAGTTTGAAGAAGGAAGGAAAGAAGGAAGGAAGGAAGGAATGGAAGGAAAGAAAGAAAGAAAGGGAAGGAAGGAAAGACAAAAGGGAAGGAAGGAAAAAGAAGGAAGGAAGGAAGGAAGGAAGGAAGGAAGGAAGGAAGGAAGGAAGGAAGGAAGGAAGGAAGGAAGAAAGAAGGGAAGGGAGGGAGGAAGGGAGGGAAGGGAAGAAAGAAAGTCTAGATCAGTTTGACCTCACTTGAACTTTTATAGCTCCATCCTATGGCCTATTTGCGAGCTAGAGTTTGAAGAAGGAAGGAAAGTAAGAAAGAAGGAAATAAGAAGGAAGGAAAGAAGGAAGGAAAGGAAAGGAAAGGAAAGGAAAGGAAAGGAAAGTCGGTCTAGTTTAGTTTGACCCCACTTGAACTTTCATGGCTTCATGCTATGGCATCTTTGAGAGCTGTAGTTTGGAGAGGAGCAGAGAAGGATGTCTTGTTAAACTACAACTCCCAGAATCCCATAACATTGAGCTGTGGTTCATTGTAAGTTTGCCATAAGTTGGACATTACCTGTGTCCCAGACTCATGACATGTCTGTATAACTTTCTATATTTCTGTTTATTTACATGTTCCATTAGGAATAATCATAATGCTCCTAGGGGCAGCATCCCTACATTCTTCAAGCAGGTGCACATCACCATGCACACCTTTGTTGGTGATAGGTTGCTGTCTGGAAAGCTATCAAGACTGTAGTAATGTTCAGGACTGGAAATTACATATCCATCCCCAGTTTGGATCTATAGGTAACCAACCATCCATCCGCAGAGATTGTTATTACTTCATAAAGGTATGAAGGAGATCATAAATGAATACCCTAAAAATACCAGATCCTGTTTGATCTTGAAGGCTAAGCAGAATAGTTACAATCTCATTTTGCATTTGCCTCTGCTGAATTCCATTCTCTTCGTTCCAGCTCAGTTTCCCAGTTTAACATTCCTTTCCTATCTTCCAATGTATGAGCTATTTTTTTAAAAAAGCCACTTTCTTCATGGATGTGTTTTAGTCTGCCAACTGGGAATATGTGTGTGTGCGTGTGCGTTTCCTATTGTGTGTGAGCTGAATGCACTATATTATTGCATTCCCTCTCCTTATGCAATGTCTTCGTGACTGAGAGGACTGGGAGGTTTCTTTTCCCTCTTTCGGCGGCATGTTTGGCCCCGGACTCCGCAGGTTCAGGCACAGTTAATGTTTGCTGGTGTTTATGAAAACGTTGCTTAGTGCTTCCAATGTCTAAGCATGTGGCCACCCACCCGTCCCCATTCAGAGATATTCTGGGCTGGATATAGTGTGGGTTTGCGTATTGGGAAAGAGAGAGAATTTCCAAAGCATCACGTTACACACTCCAAAAGCATAATCCTTTTCTAATGGTTTTAACTGTTGGCTTCTAATAGTTTCAATGTGTAATCCTATTTTAGTGTTGTTTAGGTTTGAAATGGTATATTGTTTTTAGAGTGATCCAGTTTGGGTCTCTATTTGGAGAGGCAAAGTGGGAATATATTATTATTATTATTATTATTATTATTATTATTATTATTATTATTATTATTATTATTAGAAACACAACAAGATGAGTCCACAGCACACAAGGTCAGCCACTGCCAGAAGGGACAGAGAGTTTCATCTATGCTGATGATCGTGCCATTACTGCTCAAGCAGGGAGCTTTGAGATGGTAGAACAGAAGCTCTCCGAAGCTCTAGGTGCTCTTACTGCCTATTACAGGGAAAACCAGCTGATCCCCAACCCATCTAAAACACAGACATGTGCCTTTCATCTCAAGAACAGACAAGCATCCCGAGCTCTGAGATCACCTGGGAAGGAATCCCACTGGAGCATTGCAGCGCACCCAAATACCTGGGAGTCACTCTGGACCGTGCTCTGACCTACAAGAAGCACTGCCTGAACATCAAGCAAAAAAGTGGGTGCTAGAAACAATATCATACGAAAGCTGACTGGCACAACCTGGGGATCACAACCAGACACAGTGAAGACATCTGCCCTTGCGCTGTGCTACTCCGCTGCTGAGTATGCATGCCCAGTGTGGAACACATCTCACCACACTAAAACAGTGGATGTGGCTCTTAATGAGACATGCCGCATTATCACGGGATGTCTGCGCCCTACACCACTGGAGAAATTACACTGTTTAGCCGGTATTGCACCACCTGACATCCGCCGGGAAGTAGCAGCCAATAGTGAAAGGACCAAGGCAGAGACATCTCCATCTCATCCCCTGTTTGGGTATCAGCCAGCACGTCAACGACTTAAATCAAGAAATAGTTTTCTAAGATCTACAGAGACACTCGCTGGAACACCTCAGCAAGCGAGAGTCCAAAAGTGGCAGGCTCAAACCCAGAACCTCAACCAATGGCTGATACCAAATGAGAGCCTCCCCCCTGGGCACACAGAAGACTGGGCGACTTGGAAGGCGCTGAACAGACTGCGCTCTGGCACCACGAGATGCAGAGCCAACCTTCAGAAATGGGGCCACAAAGTGGAATCCATGACATGCGAGTGTGGAGAAGAGCAAACCACTGACCACCTGCTGCAATGCCACCTGAGCCCTGCCACATGCACCATGGAGGACCTTCTTGCAGCAACACCAGAAGCACTCCAAGTGGCCAGATACTGGTCAAAGGACATTTAATCAACTACCAAACTCACAATTTTGTATTTTGTCTGTTTGTTTGCTTTGTTCTGTTAAAAATGTAATATAATTGACTGGCTGCCCTGACACGATAAATAAATGTATTGGATCACACATTGGACACTTCCCAAGTGTCTAGGACTGTGTGATGTAGGCACTGCGCCCAGTGTGCCCATCACCACTGGGACCACCTTGACTGGCTTGTGCCAGAGTCTTTGCATTATTGTTGTTGTTGTTGTTGTTTATTTATACCCCACTTTTTCTCTCCACAAGGAGACTCAAAGCGGCTATATGATGGCATAATAAAAGCATGTCTTTATCCAAAATGATAAAAATCAAAGTTTGCATTTTGGATTTTAAGTCATGGATGCTTCAATTCATGAGTGCAGATTGTTTGGATACGGAGGGACATGAATATAATGTCCTATATAGGGATTGTGGTCCAGTCTATCTGACTGCATTCCCTGTACTTGAAGGTGCATCTACACTGCAGAATAAATGCCTTTTGTGGTGACCCCCAACCATAACATTATTTTTGTTGCTACTTCACAACTGGAATTTTGCAACTGTTATGAATCGTAATGTAAACATCTGATGTGCAGGATGTATTTTCAGTCACCGGACCAAATACCCAAAATGCCTAAATTTGAATACTGGTGGGGTTCGGGGTGTGTGTCATTTGGGAGTTGTTGTTGCTGGGATTTATAGTTCACCTACAATCAAAGAGCATTCTGAACTCCACCAATGATGGAATAAGCCAATCTTGGCACACAAAACTTCCACGACCAGCACAAAATACTGATTTTGTCGGCAATGACCTTGAATTTTGGAGTTGTAGTTCACCTACATCCAGAGAGCACTGTGGACTCAAACAATGATGGATCTGGACCAAACTTGGTACAAGTACTCAGTATGCCCAAATGTGAACACTGGTAGAGCTTGGGGGGGAACAGACCTTGACATTTGGGAGTTGTAGTTGCTGGGATTTATAGTTCACCTACAAGCAAAGAGCATTCTGACTCCACCAACAGTGGAATTGAATCAGTCTTGGCACACAGAACTCCCATGACCAACAGAAAATATTGGAATGGTTTGGTAGACATTGACCTTGATTTTTGAAGAGTTAGTTCACCTACATCCAGAGAGCAAGAGGAGGGCTTTTGGTGGGAGGATTTGCCATCTGTTTCCAAAAAGGAAGAGAAGGACAAGCGGAGAGATCTTCTGCCTTCTCTGCCAAAGGGGTCACCAAAGACCATCAGAAATATGTGTTTTCTGATGGTCTTTGGTGACCCCTCTGTCACCCCCCCTCGCAACCCCTCAAGGGTTCAGAAACAAAGCAAGTGTCAATGTATTGTCGAAGGCTTTCATGGCTAGAATCACTGGGTTGTTGTAGGTTTTTCGGGCTATATGGCCATGTTCTAGAAGCATTATCTCCTTATGTTTCGACTGCATCTATGGCAAGCATCCCTAACCCTAACCCAAAGCAGGTGTCAATGTTGCAATTAGCTTGATTTGCATTGAGTAGCCTTGCATCCACAGAGTCAATCAGTTGAGGGTATCTGCATAGATGTCGCCTGGCTGTTGCTGCCTGGGGGTATCCTTTGTTTGGGAGGTGTTAACTAGCCCTTGATTGTATTGTCGAAGGCTTTCATGGCTGGAATCACGCAGTTCTTGTGGGTTTTTTTCGGGCTATATGGCCATGTTCTAGAGGCATTTCTCCTGACGTTTCGCCTGCATCTATGGCAAGCATCCTCAGAGGTGAGGTCTTGATTGTTTGCTGTCTGGAATTTCCTTGTTTCTACCGGCTGTTAGGAATTGTGGGAGTTCAAGTCCAAAACACCTGGAGGGCCCATGTTCCTATTGTAAAACTATGCAAAGAAGGCTACCCAAATTACAACTCCCATAGCGTTGAGTTTAAAGCAGCATCGAACCGCATTACCGCAACAGTGACATCTCCAAGCTTGGCTCCCTGATGATTTTGGGATGGAAAGCTTTCCTTTTGCAGGCGGAGCTCTGGGAAAAATGTTTCCTTCTGTTACAGGACAAGGCTCTGGCATGTACCACAAACGGATCTATTTCTGTCCAGGAACAATAGGGCCAGACGTTGGAGGAGAAAATTCCTTTTCCAGCAACCGTTTGGTCTGTTGGTCGGGGCCTCTCCAAAGGAATGTGCGCATTCCCCTGTTTTCCTCCCGGAGAGGTCAGGAGGTGGGACGAGCAAGGAAAGAACAAGGAATGGGGAAAGTTTGGAGAACATCCCTATACAGTTTGTACACTACAAGTCCCAAAATCCTTCCAATCAGATCATGATGAGCTGGAATATTCAGGGAGCAATGTAATCCAAATGGGTTTGCATTTGGAAGAAAAGGAGAGCAGAAGTGAATGGGTTCATTGATTGTCAGGTTTCATTTGTGGCAAGACATGCACACACTCTTCCTCATTATTATTATTACTAGCTGTCCCCTGCCACGTGTTGCTGTGGCCCAGTCTGCTTTAAGTCATTGATGTGCTGACTGATACCCAAACAGAGGATTGGCTGGAGATGTCACTGCCTTGGTGCTTTCACTATTGGCTGCTACTTCCCGGCGGATGTCAGGTGGTGCAATACCGGCTAAACAGTGTAATTTCTCCAGTGGTGTAGGGCGCAGACACCCCGTGATGATGCGGCATGTCTCATTATAACCACATCCACTGTTTTAGAGTGGTAAGATGTTTGGGTATCAGCCAGCACATCAACGACTTAAATCAAGACATAGTTTTCTTAGATCTACAGAGACACTCGCTGGAAAACCTCAGCAAGCGAGAGTCCAAAAGTGGCAGGCCCAAACCCATCACCTCAATCCATGGGTGATACCAGATGAGAGACTCCCCCCTGGGCACACAGAAGACTGGGCGACTTGGAAGGCGCTGAACAGACTGTGCTCTGGCACCACGAGATGCAGAGCCAACCTTCAGAAATGGGGCTACAAAGTGGAATCCTCGACATGCGAGTGTGGAGAGAGCAAACCACTGACCACCTGCTGCAATGCAACCTGAGCCCTGCCACATGCACAATGGAGGACCTTCTTGCGGCAACACCAGAGGCACTCCAAGTGGCCAGATACTGGTCAAAGGACATTTAATCAACTACCAAGTTTGCAAAATCTGTGTTTTTTTAAAATCTGTTTGTTTGTTTTGTTCTGTTAGAAATGTAATACAATGGTATCATTGCTGATGACACGATAAATAAATAGCGTGGTGAAATGTGTTCCACACCGGGCATGCATACTCAGCAGCAGAGTAGCATAGCGCAAGGGCAGATGTCTTCACTGTGTCTGGTTGTGATCCCCAGGTTGTGCCAGTCAGCTTTCATATGATATTGTTTCTAGTGCCACTTTTTGCTTGATGTTCAGGCAGTGCTTCTTGTAAGTCAGAGCACGGTCCAGATATTTGGGTGCGCTGCAATGCTCCAAGGGAACTACTGACTGCATAGGGAAGCTGATGAGGAAACATAACTTACAAACTATCTACAGACCCACTTATGGGGATGGGCCCAAATTCCATATATATTCTGATGCATATCTGTCCCATCCCTGCTGGCTAAGCTTAAAGAAAGGGAACCTTTTCTTTTGTTCTTCAAATACCTTTCTTTGCACAACACTTAGCTTTATTATTTGAGTTTGAAAGAAGTGGGCTTGACTCAATCATGGCGTGTTTTGCAGAGAGAGCAAACTCAGGATTGGGCAAAGGTCTATGGAAAGGGGTTGGCACTCCCTGGCCCTATAATGTAAATAAAGGGACTTGTGCCCATTCCCAAAGGCTCCTTCCTCACAGCATTTTCACAGAGGCCAACACTGCCTTGATTTCTCTTCCTGCGTTGGGACGTCTCCTTTGCAATGAACTTCGCCTATGCTCTGGAACCCAAGGGTTCGAGTAAGTAGCAAACAATTCCTTAAGTTATATTGGGTCCATTCTACGAGGAAGGCTTCTTTTTTGGTGGAGAGACCTTTCCACATTTCTTTGCTTTTCCACCAAAAGATCTATTCTCATACTTTTAGAAATAGACTCTGAGAGACTATATATATATATACTAGCTGTCCCCTGCCAGGTGTTGCTGTGGCCCAGTCTTGTGATCTGGAAAATAAAGTAATGAGAAAGTGTTGGTTTCTAATATATGTAATGTCTTTAAGCTTGTGAGTAAACAGTATTTCTTGTTGTTTCTTCGTCAGTGTTGCTGTGGAGAGTGTCCGGTTTGCCTACTCTGGAATATGCAACGTATCATAGTCCTTCTTTAAGGGTCTCTTTCAAATCTATGATACTATATCTGTGTGTGTATCTATCTATCTATCTATCTATGGCTGGATGGCTCTTTGTCAGGAGGGCTCTGATTACATTTTCTTGCCCTGGTGAAGAGAGTTGGACTGGATGGCCTTAAGTATTTTCTGTTGGTCATGGGGGTTCTGTGTGGGAAGTTTGCCCCAATTCTGTCATTTGTGGGGTCAGAATGCTCTATTGTAGGTGAACTATAAATCCCATAACTACAACTCCCAAATGTCAAGGTCTATTTTCTCCAAACTCCATCTGTGTTCATATTTAGGCATATGGAATTTTTGTGTCAAGTTTGGTCCAGATCCATCATTGTTTGAGTCCACAGTGGTCTCTGGATGTAGGTGAACTACAACTCCCAAACTCAAGGTCAATGCCCACCAAACCCTTCCAGTGTGTTCTGTTGGTCATGGAAGTCCTGTATGCCATGTCTGGTTGAATTCCATCATTGGTGGAGTTCAGAATGCTCTTCGATTGTAGGTGAACTATAAATCCCGGCAACTACAACTCCCAAATGTCAAGGTCTATTTCCCTTAAACTCCATCTGTGTTCATATTTAGGCATATGAAATTTTTGTGTCAAGTTTGGTCCAGATCCATCATTGTTTGAGTCCACAGTGCTCTCTGGATGTAGGTGAACTACAATTCCCAAACTCAAGGTCAATGTCCACCAAACCTGTTGGTCATGGGAGCCCTGTGTGCTAAGTTTGGCCCAATTCCGTCATTGGTGGAGTTCAGAATGCTCTTCGATTGTAGGTGAACTATAAATCCCAGCAATTACAACTCCCAAATGACAAAATCAATCCTCCCATTCCACATTTGGGCATATTGAATATTAGTGTCAAGTTTGGTCCAGATCCATCATTGTTTGAGTCCACAGTGCTCTCTGGATGTAGGTGAACTACAATTCCCAAACTCAAGGTCAATGTCCACCAAACCTGTTGGTCATGGGAGCCCTGTGTGCTAAGTTTGGCCCATTTCCGTCATTGGTGGAGTTCAGAATGCTCTTCGATTGTAGGTGAACTATAAATCCCAGTAAGTACAACTCCCAAATGTCAAGGTCTATTTCCCTTAAATTCCATCTGTGTTCATATTTGGGCATATGGAATATTCGTGCCAAGTTTGGTCCAGATCCATCATTGTTTGAGTCCACAGTGCTCTCTGGATGTAGGTGAACTACAATTCCCAAACTCAAGGTCAATGTCCACCAAACCTGTTGGTCATGGGAGCCCTGTGTGCTAAGTTTGGCCCAATTCCATCATTGGTGGAGTTCAGAATGCTCTTTGATTGTAGGTAAACTATAAATCCTAGCAATGACAATTCCCAAATGACAAAATCAATTTTTTTGAGTGGAGGACATAAATTGAACTGTTAGGTGTCTTGTGTCCAAATTTGTGTCAATTCCCCCAGTGGTTTTTGAGTTCTGATGGCAGCACGAACTAACATTACATTTTTATTTTTATAGAGATAGAGATATGCATTACTTTTGAAATTGCTTTAATGCTGTTATTTGTTTTTACTGAGGGTTTTGCATGGTTTTTAATCTGTGCTGCGTTTCATAATATAATAGCCCCCTTGGGTCCTATTATTATAAGGAGAAAAGGCAAGCTGATAAGATAATATAATATAACATAATTGGGAACACATTGGGTTCTTGCTATAATATGACAACAATATAATATAATATAATGTTATATTATATTGTTATATTATATTGTTATATTATATTGTTATAATATAATATATATAATATAATATAATATAATATAATGGGAACACATTGGGTTCTTGCTATAATATGATAACAATATAATATAATATAATGTTATATTATATTGTTATATTATATTGCTATAATATAATATAATATAATATAATATAATGGGAACACATTGGGTTCTTGCCATAATATGATAACAATATAATATAATATAATATAATATAATATAATATAATATAATGTTATATTATATTGTTTTATTATATTGTTTTATTATATTGTTATAATATAATATAATATAATATAATGGGAACACATTGGGTTCTTGCTATAATATGATAACAATATAATATAATATAATGTTATATTATATTGTTATATTATATTGCTATAATATAATATAATATAATATAATATAATGGGAACACATTGGGTTCTTGCCATAATATGATAACAATATAATATAATATAATATAATATAATATAATGTTATATTATATTGTTTTATTATATTGTTTTATTATATTGTTATAATAGAACACATGGGTTCTTGCTATAATATGATAACAATATAATATAATATAAAATAATATAATATAATGTTATATTATATTGTTATATTATATTGTTATAATATAATATAATATAATATAATATAATATAATATAATGGGAACACATTGGGTTCTTGCTATAATATGATAACAATATAATATAATATAATGTTATATTATATTGTTATATTATATTGTTATAATATAATATAATATAATGGGAACACATTGGGTTCTTGCCATAATATGATAACAATATAATATAATATAATATAATATAATATAATATAATGTAATGTAATGTTATATTATATTGTTATATTGTTATAATATAATATAATATAACATAATGGGAACACATTGGGTTCTTGCTATAATATGATAACAATATAATATAATATAATATAATATAATGTTATATTATATTGTTATATTATATTGTTATAATATAATATAATGGGAACACATTGGGTTCTTGCCATAATATGATAACAATATAATATAATATAATATAATATAATATAATGTAATGTAATGTTATATTATATTGTTATATTGTTATAATATAATATAATATAACATAATGGGAACACATTGGGTTCTTGCTATAATATGATAACAATATAATATAATATAATATAATATAATGTAATGTAATGTAATGTTATATTATATTGTTATATTGTTATAATATAATATAATATAACATAATGGGAAGAGGGGCCGACCAAGGGCAAGATGGATGGATGGCATCCTTGAAGTGACTGGACTGACCTTGAGGGAGCGGGGGGTGGTAACGGCCGACAGGGAGCTCTGGCGTGGGCTGGTCCATGAGGTCACGAAGAGTCGGAGACGACTGAACGAATGAACAACAACTAACAAGGGAACACATTGGGTTCTTGCTATAATATGATAACAATATAATATAATATAATATAATGTTATATTATATTGTTATAATATAATATAATATAATATAATGGGAACACATTGGGTTCTTGCTATAATATGATAACAATATAATATAATATAATATAATATATTATATATATGTTATATTATATTGTTATATATAAATATAATATAATGTTATATTATATTGTTATATTATATTGTTATAATATAATATAATATAATATAATATAATATAATATAATATAATATAATATAATATAATGGGAACACATTGGGTTCTTGCCATAATATGATAACAATATAATATAATATAATATAATATAATATAATATAATGTTATATTATATTGTTATATTATATTGTTATAATATAATATAATATAACATAATGGGAACACATTGGGTTCTTGCTATAATATGATAACAATATAATATAATATAATATAATATAATGTTATATTATATTGTTATATTATATTGTTATAATATAATATAATATAATATAATATAATATAATATAATATAATATAATATAATATAATATAATATAATATAATATAATATAATGGGAACACATGGGTTCTTGCTATAATATGATAACAATATAATATAATATAATATAATAACCCTAACCCTACACACCACCATATTAGGCAGTTTGAACTGCATTATATAGTCAGTGGGTAGAGTAATATAATGTGCTTTGAACTGCATTGAACTGGATTATATGAGTCTACACACCAACCATATAATCCAGTCCTATCTGCATTATAACGGCAGTGTAGATGGGGCAACACAAAGACTTTTGGGGTCAGAGCTGAAAATGTGAGGAGGCAATTGTTTTCTATGGATCTGTTGTTGTTACTGTTGTTGTTGCATCTGTTGTTGGTGCATCTGTTGTTGTTACTGTTGTTGTTGCATCTGTTGTTCTTGTTGTTCTTGTTACTGTTGATGCATCAGTTGTTGTTGTTGCATCTGTTGTTGTTGCATCTGTTGTTGTTGCATCTGTTGTTGTTGCATCTGTTGTTCTTGTTGTTATTGTTACTGTTGATGCATCTGTTGTTGTTGCATCTGCTGTTCTTGTTGTTGTTATTGTTACTGTTGATGCATCTCTTGTTGTTGTTGCATCTGTTGTTATTGCATCTGTTGTTGTTGCATATGTTGTTGTTACTGTTGTTGTTGCATCTGTTTTTGCATCTGTTGTTGCATCTGTTGTTATTGTTATTGTTACTTTTGATGCATCTGTTGTTGTTGCATCTGTTGTTGTTACTGCTGTTGTTGCGTCTGTTGTTCTTGTTGTCATTGTTACTGTTGCATCTGTTGTTGCACCTGTTGTTGTAGCATCTGTTGTTGATGCATCTGTTGTAGTTGCTGTTGCATCTGTTGTTGTTGCATCTGCTGTTGCATCTGTTGTTCTTGTTACTGTTGTTGCTGCATCTGTTCTTGCTATTGTTACTGTTGTTGTTGCATCTGTTGTTGATGCATCTGTTGTTGTTGCTGTTGGAACTGTTGTTGTTGCATCTGCTGTTGCATCTGTTGCTGTTGCATCTGTTATTGTTGCATCTATTGTTGTTTTCAAGCAAAATAACATTCTCCCAATGCATTCTTATCCTACTTCTGAAATATTTATTTTTAGACTGCAACTCCACCATAACTAATGCTGTTTGGGGGATTTTGGGAAGTGTAGTCTGAAAAACATTTTCAAGCTCTGGTTCCTATGTTGGGCGTCTACACTGTAGGATAAATGCAGTTTGACCTCACAGATAGGTTTGGTACCCTTAAACTGCAGAAGTGGGTACTGAGTCATGCCATTACACCTTAATATGCTTGATGGGACTTGCAATCCATGTCTTCTTGCCCTAATAGATGTGAGTCCCATTCAAGGGAGGACTCTGGCTGGATCTATACTGCCATACAATGCAGTTAAACCAGGCATGGTATGGGTCTACACCAGGCATGGGCAAACTTAGGCCCTCCAGGTGTTTTGGACTCCAACTCCCACAATTCCTAACAGCCTCAGACCCCTTCCTTTACAATATTAGACCCTGTGAAGGGCAGGTCTGGTTTTGACATTTGAGAGCTCTTTGGAAGGCTCTTGCGAAGTGGATTTCGGATCCTTTCCAATTCTGAGATTTCCTGTTTGAATGTTTAAATAGCAACTCTACATGCGTACATAATATATGTCTGTAATCAAACCAGGGTCACATTTCATTTTATTTTTGTATTTATTGTTTACACTAGCATTTGGGACCATAAGTGTTCTGTATTTTGGATTCCCACCCTCCATATTTTGGAACATTTGCATATGCATAATGAGATACCCTGGAGATGGGACCCAGGTCTAAATAAGACATTTATTTATGTATATATGACTGTAATCTAACCAGGATCACATATTATTATTATTATTATTATTATTATTATTATTATTATTATTATTATTATTGTATTTGCTGTTTCCAGTAGTATTTGGGACCATAAGCCCCCCGTGGCACAGTGGATTAAACTGCTGAGCTGCTGAACTTGCTGATCGAAAGGTCGCGGTTCGAATCCATGGAGTGGGGTGAGCTCCCACTGTCAGCCCCAACTTCTGCCAACCTAGCAGTTCAAAAACATGCAAATGTGAGTAGATTGATAGGTACTGCTTCGGTGGGAAGGTAACGGCACTCCATGCAGTCATGCCGGCCACATGACCTTAGAGGTGTCTACGGACAACGCCGGCTCTTCGACTTAGAAATGGAGATGAGCACCAACCCCCAGAGTCGGACACGACTGGACTTAATATCAGGAGACAACCTTAACCTTTACCTAAATGTTCTGCATGTTTGGATTCCCCTCCCCTCCCCCCATATTTTGGAACATTTGCATATGCATAATGAGATACCTTGGAGATGGGACCGAGATCTCAATAAGACATTCATTTATGTTCCATAGTCACCATCTCCATCTAGCCTGGCGCATATTTTATTCACAGTATTTTTAAATAGTTTTAAAACAAAACAATGCTAAGAAATCCTGGGAGTTGTAGTTTGGTGTTAGCAGAGAAGGCAAAAGACCTTGTAAAACTAAAACTCCCACAGTTCCATAGCGTTGAGCATATGGTAGTTAAAGTGATGTCAAACTGCATTAATTCTACAGTGTAGATCAAGCATAAGGAAGGAAGGGAGGGCGGAAGGAAGGAGAAAGAGAGCGAGGGAAGGAGGGAAGGAAGAATGAAAGGATGGAAGACAAGAAAGGAGGAAGGGAGGAAAAAGGAAGGAAGGAAGAGAAGGAAGGAAGGAAGGAAGGAAGGAAAGGAAGGAGAAAGACAGAGGGGAAGAGGGAAGAGGAAGGAAGAGAAAAGGGATGGGAAGGAGGAGGGAAGAAGAAAAAGGGAAAGGAAGGAAGGAGAGGGTGGAAGGAAGGAGAAAGAGCGAGGGAAGGAGGAAGGAAGAAGAAAGGATGGAGAAAAGGAAGGAGGAAGGAGGAAGAAAAGGGAAAGACGTGAAGAGAGGGAGAGAAAGAGGGAAGGAAGGAAGGAGAAAGAGAGAGAGGGAAGGAAGAATAAAGGAGGAAAGGAAGAGGAGGAAAGAGGAAAGAGAAAAAGGGAAAGGGAGGGGGGAAGAAGGAAGGAGGAAGGAAGGAAGGAAGGTAGGAAGGAGAAAGAGAGAGGGAAGGAGGGAGGAAACAAGGAAGGATAGAAGGAAAGGAAGGAGGGAGGAAGAAAAAGGGGAAGAAGGAAGGAAGGAAAGGAAGGAGTAGGAAAGAAGAAGGAGGGAAGGAAACAGAAAGAGAGAGGGAAGGAGGGAGGAGGAAAGGAAGAATGAAAGGGTGGAAGGGAAGAAGGAGGGAGAAAAAGGGAGGTAAGGAAGGAAGGGAGTGAGGGAAGGAGGAAGGAAAGAGAGAAGGAAGGAAGGAGAAAGAGAGAGGGAAGAACGAAAGGGTGGAAGGGAAGGAAGGAGGGAGGGAGGGAGGAAGAAAAAGGAAGAGAAGGAAAAAAGGAGGGAAGGAGGAAGGAAGGGAAGGAAGGGAGGAGAAAAGAGAAGGAGGGAAGGAGGGAAGGAAGGAAGAAAGAAAGGTTGGAAAGGAAGGAAGGAGGAAGGAAGAAAAAGGGACATAAGGGAGGGAGGGAAGGAGGAAGGAAAGAGGGAAGGAAGGAGAAAGAGAAGGGTAAGGAGGGAAGGAAGAACGAAAGGATGGAAGGGAAGGAAGGAGGGAGGAAGAAAAAGGGACATAAGGAAGGAAGGGAAGGAAGGAGTAAGGAAAGAAGGAAGGAGGGAAGGAATGGGAAAGAGAGAGGGAAGGATGGATGAGGAAAGGAAGAATGAAAGGGTGGAAGTGAAGAAAGAAGGGAGGGAGAAAAAGGAGAAGGAAGAAAGTGAGGAAGGAAGGAGGAAGAAAGAGAGAAGGAAGGAAGGAAGGAGAAGAGAGAGAAAGGAGGAAGGAAGGAAGAAAAGGGAAAGGAGGGAGGGAGGAAGAAAAGGGGAAAGGAAGGAAGGGAGAGAGGAGGGAAGGAAAGAGGGAGGGAAGGAAGGAAGGAAAGAAAGAGAGGGAAGGGAGAGGAAGGAGAAGACAAGGATAGAAGGAAGGAGGGAGGGAGGAAGAAAAAGAAAGGAAGAAAGTGGAAGGGAAGGAAGGAGGAGGGAGAAAGAAAGGGAAAGGAAGGGAAGGGAGGGAAGGAGAAGGGAAGGAAGGAAGGAAGGAAGGAAGGAAGGAAGGAAGGAAGGAAGGAAGGAAGGAAGGAAGGAAAGGGGAAAGGAAGAAGAAAAGAAAAGGATGGGAAGGAAAGAAAGGAAGGGAAGGAGGAGAGAAAGAAGAGGGGGAAGGAATATAAGGAAAAGCAAGGGAAGGAAGGAAGGAAGGAAGGAAGGAAGGAAGGAAGGAAGGAAGGAAGGAAGGAAGGAAGGAAGGAAAAAGAGGGAAGAGACAGAAAGACGAACGAAAGGATGGAAGGGAAGGAAGGAGGGAGGGAGGAAGAAAAAGGGTCATAAAGGAAGGGAGGAAAGGAGAAAGGAAAGAAGGAAGGATAGGATGGTGTGAGAGAGGAGGGCCTGAGAAAAGAGCCCAAGGGGCCGCATCCGGCCCCCGGGCCTGGGTTTGCCCATATCTGGTATAGATGCACATTCTTGAGTTTTGTTTTGTTTTTTGTCGTCGCTCTTTAGCAGAAAAGGGCAAAGGCCTTGCCAAACTACAAACCCCAAAATTTCATGCGTAAAGAGCAACGGCACTTAGAGCAGTATTGAACAGCTCTAACTCTGCAATAGAGACACACACAGAGTAGATGATGCAGCTATGATTTTCAAAAGCGCACTGTTTTCCACATTTTTCCTTTCCGCCGTCAATCCCCCTCCTTACTATTTAACAATGGAAACTGGCTCCACTTGCCAAAGGGTTTGTTTGCTTTCTTTGCTGCTGCTACTGCTTCTGCTACTATTAAAGCCAATATTCCCTGACGCTCCTCCTTATTCCCCAAAAAAGGTCTGGAAACGGGGCAGAAAAGCCAAATGGAAAAGCTGACATTTTCTCTTTTTTTTTTTTCCTCCTGTGATTCAACATTTTCCAAATCAAGGCCCAGGTCATGACCTTTCAGATGCCTAATGCCTTTAACTCCCAGGCAAAGTGCCTTGTACTTGGTGCCAATGGGAGTTTTAGTGCAACACAACCCGTGAGGAATTGGTTTATGGGTGCATCTCCATTGTAGAATGAATTCAGTTTGACATCAATTGCACTGCCATGGCTCAGTGCATTGGAGTCCTGGGAGTTGTAGTTTTCCAAGTTATTGAGCCTCCTTTGCCAAAAACTACAAATCCCAGAATTCCAGAGCATTTAAGGAGGTCTCAAAGTGCACCTTCTGACTTAAGGCAACTTTATTGTGTGATTTATTTGGTCTCCAAAGGTAGTTTGACACTGCTTTCCTCTGAGGCTGAGAAGGTGTGACTCAATTTTCCTGGATGATAGGGATTTGAACCTTGGTGCTGAAAACACTGCTCTGTAGACTTCAATGGGATCAACTGAACAAATTCAGCTATTTTATCTTCAGTTTGGGGGAGGCGCAGGTGTCTTCCAGTTAGTGTCCTCCATCCTCAAGGAACTACAAATCCCAGGATGCTGTAAGATGCAGCTGGCAAAATGCTGTAATCAGAATAGATTTTAGCCACATCCAGTCTATTAAACTCAAAATACAGGGAATTCCAGACATGAAACAATCAGGCCCAGCTAACACCTCCTAACAAAGGATTCACCCAGGCAGCAATCAGCCAGATTTTGAAGTTGCAAAGCCATTCAATGCTAATCAAGTTGTTTGCAACATTCACACTTGCTTCAAACAGACATGTTGTCAAAGGCTTTCATGGCTGGAACCACTGAGTTGTTGTAGGTTTTTCATGCTGTATGGCCATGTTCTAGAAGCATTCTCTCCTGATGTTTCACCTGCATCCATGGCAGGCATCCTCAGGTTGTGAGGTCTGTTGAAAACTAGGCAAAAGGGATTTATAGCCCTGTGGAATAATGTCCAGGGTGGGAGAAAGAACTCTTGCCTATTTGAGGCAAGAGTGAATGTTGCAATTGGTCACCTTGATTGGCATCGAATGGCCTCCAACAGGCAAGAGTTCTTTCTCCCACCCTGGACTTTCCACGATAGATAAACCCAATTTCCCTACTTTCCAACAAACCTCACAACCTCTGAGGATGCCTGCCATAGGTGCAGGCGAAACGTCAGGAGAGAATACTTCTGGAACATGGCCAGAACAACCTACAACAACCCAGTCAAGAGTTCTTTCTCCCGCCTTGAACATTATTCCACAGATATATAAACCCCACTTGTCTAGTTTCCAAGAGAGCTCACAACCTCTGAGGATGCCTGCCATAGGTGCAGGCGATATGTCAGGAGAGAATGCTTCTGAAAAATGGCCAGAACAACCTACAACAACCCAGACAAGAGTTCTTTCTCCCACCCTGGACATTATTCCACAGATATATAAACCCCAATTGCCTAGTTTCCAACAGATCTCACAACCTCTGAGGATGCCTGCCATAGGTGCAGGCGAAACGTCAGGGGAGAATGCTTCTGGAACATGGCCATACAGCCTGAAAAACCTACAACAACCCAGACAAGAGTTCTTTCTCCCGCCCTGAACATTATTCCACAGATATATAAACCACTTGCCTAGCTTCCAACAGACCTCACAACCTCTGAGGATGCCTGCCATAGGTGCAGGCGAAACATCAGGAGAAAATGCTTCTGGAACATGGCCAGAACAACCTACAATAACCCAGACAAGAATTTTTTCTCCCGCCCTGGACATTATTCCACAGATATATAAACCCCACTTGCCTAGTTTCCAACAGACCTAACATCCTCTGAGGATGCCTGCCATAGATGCAGGCGAAATGTCAGGAGGGAATGCTTCTGGAACATGGCCATACAGCTTGAAAAACCTACAACAACTCGGTGATTCCGGCCATGAAAGCCTTTGGCAAAACTCTTTGTCTGTTTGAGGCAAGTGGTGAGCTTGATTGGCATTGAATGGCCTTGCAGCTTCAAAATCTGGGTGATTGCTGCCTGGGTGAATCCTTTGTTAGGAGGTGTTAGCTGGGCCTGATTGTTTCATGCCTGGATTTCCCTGTATTTTGAGTTTCATAGACTGGATGTGTCTAGAAAACAGCACAGAAAACCCACACATTGGAGCAAATCCCTTTGAGGTTTCCACTTGTTAAGGGGTTTCTTCGATGCGTGGTGTGAGTAGCGCCGATGTTTTGGTTCCGTCTGGCACAGCGAAGGCAAAAATGGGGACGCCTGCATTCAGAAAAGGATGATAAAAGGGAGGAAGTCCTTTTGCATTCCTTCCCTCCTCTGCGGTTCCACGGTGGGGAACCTTCCAATGAATAAAACATTCACTCACGGCGTGTCCTACGTTTCTGCAGCTCCGTATTTAAAAATAGAGCTTTTCTGCATTTCCTATTTTGTTTTCTTGCCCGTCTTAGCACACAAAAAAAATAATGAGATGGTGCTTTTAATGGTTTTGGTGCAACTTGAGAGGCTGAATTAATACTTTGGTTGTCGTTTCCTTCCACTGTAAATAGGCCTTGCGTAAGGAGAGAAAGAAAGAGAGAGTAAAAAGTGAGTTTCCAGAGCTGCGCTGCTGTCTATTGTGTGGTATTATACTCTATGGTGCAGAATTAATACAGGGTTGTTGTAGGTTTTTTCGGGCTATATGGCCATGTTCTAGAGGCATTCTCTCCTGACATTTTGCCTGCATCTATGGCAAGCATCCTCAGAGGTAGTGAGGTCTGTTGGAACTAGGAAAATGGGTTTATATATCTGTGGAATGACCAGGGTGGGACAAAGGACTCTTGTCTGCTGGAGCTAGGTGTGAATGTTTCAACTGACCACCTTGATTAGCATTTGATGGCCTGGCAGTGCCTGGAGCAATCTTTTGTTGAGAGGTGATTAGATGTCCCTGATTGTTTTCCCTCTGCTGTTCACCTCTCAACAAAAGATTGCTACAGGCACTTCCAGGCTATCAAATGCTAATCAAGGTGGTCAGTTGAAATATTCACACCTAGCTCCAGCAGACAAGAGTCCTTTGTCCCACCCTGGTCATTCCACAGATATATAAACCCCTTTTTCCTAGTTCCAACAGACCTCACTACCTCTGAGGATGCTTGCCATAGATGCAGGCGAAACGTCAGGAGAAATGCCTCTAGAACATGGCCATATAGCCCGAAAAAACCCACAAGAACCTAGTGATTCCAGCCATGAAAGCCTTCGACAATACATTATTATTATTTGTCGTGTCAGGAGCGACCTGAGAAACTGCAAGTCGCTTCTGGTATGAGAGAATTGGCCATCTGCAAGGACGTTGCCCAGGGGACGCCTGGATGATTTTTGATGTTTTATCATCCTTGTGGGAGGCTTCTCTCATGTCCCCGCATGAGGAGCTGGAGCTGATAGAGGGAGCTCATTCGCCTCTCCCCGGATTAGAACCTGCGACCTGTCGGTCTTCAGTCCTGCCGGCACAGGGGTTTAACCCACTCCGCCACCGGGGGCACAGAATTAATACAGTTTCACATCACTGCCATGACTCAATGCTATAGGATCCTGGGATTTGTAGTTTGGTGAAGCACCAGCACTTTTTGACAGGGAATACTAAAGGCTTACGAAATGACAGCTCCCATGATTCTGCAGCACTGAGCTGCAGCGATTAAAAAGTGCTGGTCATCTGCCGGGAGGGCTTGGATTGTGTCTTCCTGCATGGCAGAATGGGACTAGATGTCCTATGAATGTCTTCCTGGCTTCTTTGAAAAGCGCTCAGACCTCATTGGTGGAAAGGCCAGCCAAGGCTGAGGTCAAGTATGTGGCATGCATGCAAGGCTTGAGAGACATATTTTTAGCCTCCCGATGGAGGGGTGTTTGCCCTCCTGTTTCAGGTTCAACTGCTTGTCATTGCCATGCGTACATCGGTGAATCTCCTTGTTCCCGTCTACACTTACAATTTAATCCAGTTTCAGAAAATTGATTGTTCTCCCCATACGCAGAATCTCTCACTTCTTGGGATGCTACAGTAATGCCTGGTTTGCATCATAATACCGAGTTGTTCAAACCTAGCCCTAGTATATATTCTTCTTAAAGGTAGAATTGTTTCAGGAGTTGCATGTGACATCTGTAGACAGTCCACGTTTCGCAGGCGTATAGCAAGGTTGGGAGGGCAATAGTTTTTTCAACAAGGTCTTCCTATTTTTTGGTAGCTACCAAAAAGCACTTATTGCACCATAGTTCATAGAATCATAGAATCGTAGAATCAAAGAGTTGGAAGAGACCTCATGGGCCATCCAGTCCAACCCCATTCTGCCAAGAAGCAGGAATATTGTATTCAAATCACCCCTGACAGATGGCCATCCAGCCTCTGTTTAAAAGCTTCCAAAGAAGGAGCCTCCACCACACTCCGGGGCAGAGAGTTCCACTGCTGAACGGCTCTCACAGTCAGGAAGTTCTTCCTCATGTTCAATGGAATCTCCTCTCGTAGTTTGAAGCCATTGTTCCGCGTCCTAGTCTCCAGGAAGCAGAAAACAAGCTTGCTCCCTCCTCCCTGTGGCTTCCTCTCACATATTTATACATGGCTATCATATCTCCTCTCAGCCTTCTCTTCTTCAGGCTAAACATGTCCAGCTCCTTAAGCCGCTCCTCATAGGGCTTGTTCTCCAGACCTTCCTCTGGACACATTCCAGCTTGTCAATATCTCTCTTGAATTGTGGTGCCCAGAATTGGACACAATATTCCAGGTGTGGTCTAACCAAAGCAGAATAGAGGGGTAGCATTACTTCCCTTGATCTAGACACTATGCTCCCCTTGATGCAGGCCAAAATCCCATTGGCTTTTTTTGCCGCCACATCACATTCCTGGCTCATGTTTAACTTGTTGTCCACGAGGACTCCAAGATCTTTTCCACACGTACTGCTCTCGAGCCAGGCATTGTCCCCCATTCTGTATCTTTGCATTTTGTTTTTCCTGCCAAAGTGGAGTATCTTGCATTTGTCACTGTTGAACTTCATTTTGTTAGTTTTGGCCCATCATCTCTCTAATCTGTCAAGATCATAATCCTGCTCCTGTCCTCTGGAGTATTGGCTATCCCTCCCAATTTGGTGAATTACACTATGCATAGTTCAATTACACTATGCAACACAATTTTTGTTCCTGGGTTATAAATGTCATTTCCTAATTGGTTCTATCACAAAAACATGGGAAAAGTTTATTAAACTGCCAAAACTTTGTTATTGAGGGACATCCTGCTATATCACGTTTTGCTATAGTTTTCCAATAAATATCTCATAGTGTCTCAACCAATTCAACACATTGTGGCAGCCACAAAAACAAAGTTTCTGGAGTTTAAACAATTACTTTCTAAGTAAGGACAACACAATTGTACAGGAAATAACACTTTAAAACCAGGAACAGAAAATGTTTCAAATTTTGTGACATAGTGTTATCCTAGAGCTGCAAGGCACAACCTGGGGATCACAACCAGACACAGTGAACCTTCAGAAATGGGGCCACAAAGTGGAATCCACGACATGCGAGTGTGGAGAGGAGCAAATGAAACCTGAGCCCTGCCACATGCACAATGGAGGACCTTCTTGCAGCAACACCAGAAGCACTCCAAGTGGCCAGATACTGGTCAAAGGAAATTTAATCAACTACTAAACTCACAATTTTGTATTTTGTCTGTTTGTTTGCTTTGTTCTGTTAGAAATGTAATATAATGACTGGTTGCCCTGACACGACAAATAAATAAATAACAGCAGGTCAAAAATGAACCACAATTAAAGCCCTGGCAGACTGTCCAAACAGGATCTGCAAAGCCCACCACAACTACCTAAGTGGCACTCTACAGGTCAATGGGTTTGTATTCAATCAGAAGAGCTGCAAGACCCAGAACAAGCCACGGGAGGAAAGACAAAAATCCACCCAGAGAAAAAGTGTTCTTGCCAGATATCAAACAGCCAAAGTGTTCTTGCCAGATTTATTTATTTATTTATCGTGTCAGGAGCAACCAGACAGTTGTATTACATTTTTAACAAAACTAACAAACAAACAGACAAAACACAAAGTTTGCAAGCTTGGTAGTTGATTAAATGTCCTGTGACCAGTATCTGGCCACTTGGAGTGCTTCTGGTGTTGCTGCAAGAAGGTCCTCCATTGTGCATGTGGCAGGGCTCAGGGTGCATTGCAACAGGTGGTCTGTGGTTTGCTCTTCTCCACACTCGCATGTCGAGGATTTCACTTTGTGGCCCCATTTCTGAAGGTTGGCTCTGCATCTCGTGGTGCCAGAGCGCAGTCTGTTCAGCGCCTTCCCAGTCCTCTGTGTGCCCAGGGGGGAGTCTCTCATTTGGTATCAGCCATTGATTGAGGTGCTGGGTTTGAGCCTGCCACTTTTGGACTCTCGCTTGCTGGGGTGTTCCAGCGAGTGTCTCTGTAGATCTTAGAAAACTATTTCTTGATTTAAGTCATTGACGTGCTGGCTGATACCCAAACAGGGGATGAGCTGGAGGTGTCTCTGCCTTGGTCCTTTCACTATTGGCTGCTACTTCCCGGCGGATGTCAGGTGGTGCAATACCGGCTAAGCAGTGTAATTTCTCCAGTGGTGTGGGGCGCAGACACCCTGTGATAATGCGGCATGTCTCATTAAGAGCCACATCTACTGTTTTAGTGTGGTGAGATGGGTTCCACACTGGGCATGCATACTCAGCAGCAGAGTAGCATAGCGCAAGGGCAGATGTCTTCACTGTGTCTGGTTGTGATCCCCAGGTTGTGCCAGTCAGCTTTTGTATGATGTTGTTTCTAGCACCCACTTTTTGCTTGATTTTCAGGCAGTGCTTCTTGTAGGTCAGAGCATGGTCCAAAGTGACTCCCAGGTATTTGGGTGTGTCGCAATGCTCCAGTGGGATTCCTTCCCAGGTAATCCTCAGAGGTCGGGATGCTTCTCTGTTCTTAAGGTAAAAGGCACATGTCTGTGTTTTAGATGGTTTAGGGATCAGCTGGTTTCCAATAGGCAATATGGCACCTAGAACTTCAAAGAGCTTCTCTTCTACTACCTCAAAGCTCCCTGCTTGAGCGGTGATGGCACGATCATCAGCATAGATGAAACTCTCTGTCCCTTCTGGCAGTGGCTACTCATTTGTGTAGATGTTGAACGTGGACTTGAGTAATGGTTGGAGTTTTTATTTAGGTATCTATCACTGTGTGTAAGTTTTCTGTTGCATTGATATGTTGCCTTTACAAGCTTTAGGAAAGTTTTTTCCCACTTTATGTTTGTTTCCAAGCCCTTGGTGTATTTGTGTATGATGTTTGCACGTCTGACTCTTTCTCCCTTTCTCTCTGCCTTTAGAGGTCTTTAAATAGAGGCTGGACAGGGTTTGGACTAGATGACCCTTGCAGTCGTCCCAGCCTTTGCTATTCTATGAAATCATCTTTTGAGTGTGCACGACTCTTCCTGGGTTACGCCCAGAGTTGTTATAGTGCCGTGGTGTTTCCAAGCCTTTAGATGTGGGCGCCTGGCCTGCCCTCTCTCTTCCTCTTGCTCCATCGCTGCTTTTCCACTGCCGTGCTTTTCTAAAAAGGGAATCGGTGATCTGGGAGCGAAAGAATGCAGCTAACCAGCCCCGTTTGGGATCCTCTGCAGCCGCTGCTGCTGCTGCTGCGCATGGAAAACGCCACATTCTTCCCGCCTTGGGCCTGTGGTGCGCCAGCGCATTCCAATGCCCTGAGCTGGAAGGGAATAATAAGTGGCCGCGATTTGGACACCGGGGTGGAGAAAAAGGGGGCCGTGATTCCTTTTAAAAAAAATACTCTTTTAATTATATTCTCCTCTCTCTCAGCAAGAGGGACCATTTTTAGCTTGTTCCGAACGGTGCCGGTTTTAATCAGACCATTATCTTGTTGACCTCATTTTCTTCCTCTTCTTTTAATCTCACTGCCAGAAAGCTCTCGCTTGCAGATTTTGTACGAAAATGGGAATGGAAAGGAAGCAAACCTAAGCGTGTGCAAACTTCGGCCCTCCAAGTGATTTGGACTGCAACTCCCACAATTCCTAAAGTCCAAAACACCCAGGTAGGACAAACTTTGCACATGCTTAGGTTTGCTTCCTTTCCTTTCCATTCCCATTAACTTTGGCCCTCCAAGTGATTTGGACTGCAATTCCCACAATTCCTAAAGTCCAAAACACCCGGGTAGGACAAACTTTGCACATGCTTAGGTTTGCTTCCTTTCCTTTCCATTCCCATTTCTTGGTTTGCATTTCAAGGGTTGACCACCTCCGGTGGTGCAATGGGTTTAACCCTTGTACTGGCAGGACTGAAGACTGATAGGTCATAGCTCGAATCCGGGTGGAGCATGGATGACCCCTCTATTCCGCCTTGGTTAGACCACACCTGGAATATTGTGTCCAATTCTGGGCACCACAATTAAAGAGAGAGATTGATAAGCTGGAATGTGTCCAGAGGAAGGTCTGGAGAAAAAGCCCTATGAGGAGCGGCTTAAGGAGCTCAGCATGTTTAGCCTGAAGAAGAGAAGGCTGAGAGGAGATATGATAGCCATGTATAAATATGTGAGAGGAAGTCACAGGGAGGAGGGAGCAAGCTTGTTTTCTGCTTCCCTGGAGACTAGGACATGGAACAATGGCTTCAAACTACAAGAAAGGAGATTCCATCTGAATATGAGGAAGAACTTCCTGACTGTGAGAGCCGTTCAGCAGTGGAACTCTCTGCCCCGGAGTGTGGTGGAGGCTCCTTCTTTGGAGGTTTTTAAACAGAGGCTAGATGGCCATCTGTCAGAGGTGCTTTGAATCATAGAATTATAGAATCTTAGAGTTGGAAGACACCTCATGGGCCATCCAGTCCAACCGCCTGCCAAGAAGCAGGAATATTGCATTCAAATCACCCCTGACAGATGGCCATCCAGCCTCTGTTTAAAAGCTTCCAAAGAAGGAGCCTCCACCACACTCCGGGGCAGAGAGTTCCACTGCTGAACGGCTCTCACAGTCAGGAAGTTCTTCCTCATGTTCAGATGGAATCTCCTCTCTTGTAGTTTGAAGCCATTGTTCCGTGTCCTAGTCTCCAGGAAGCAGAAAACAAGCTTGCTCCCTCCTCCCTGTGGCTTCCTCTCACATATTTATACATGGCTATCATATCTCCTCTCAGCCTTCTCTTCTTCAGGATAAACATGCCCAGCTCCTTAAGCCGCTCCTCATAGGGCTTGTTCTCCAGACCCTTGATCATTTTAGTCGCCCTCCTCTGGACACATTCCAGCTTGTCAATATCTCTATTGAATTGTGGTGCCCAGAATTGGACACAATATTCCAGGTGTGGTCTAACCAAAGCAGAATAGAGGGGTAGCATTACTTCCTTAGATCTAGACACTATGCTCCTATTGATGCAGGCCAAAATCCCATTGGCTTTTTTTGCCGCCACATCACATTGAATGCAATATTCCTGCTTCTTGGCAGAATGGGGTTGGACTGGATGGCCCATGAGGTCTCTTCCAACTCGATTCTATGATTCAAGCTCCTTCTGTCAACTCCAGCTCCACATGCAGGGACGTGAGAGAAGCCTCCCACAAGGGTGGTAAAACATCAAAACATTCGAGCATTCCCTGCGCAACGTCCTTGCAGGCGGCCAATTCTCTCACACCAGAAAGGACTCCTGACATGAAAAAAAATATTCAAGCATTTTCTTGGCATGATGTGTCCCCACCAATGAAAAATTATACTGTATGCATGGTTGATTTCTGAGAATCAAAAGTACTACTCAAGCCTGGGAGGAGGAGGAAGATGCACGGCTACAAAGGAGCCAAAGGAGCCGGTGTGTCCCGGATTTATTCCTGGCTCTTGGTGAAACCTCAGCTGGATATTTTTAGAAACGCAGTCATATGCTTGCTATATCTACCATGTGTCTCTCTCTGTGCTTTTTTTTCTAAACCCATCCACTCCAGAGGGTTGTGACCTTCCTTACTAGACAGCCAGCCTTTAAGGATCGTTTTGGCTCTCATGTATTTCAAACAACAACGTTGGTGCCGGACGCTGCCCCTTGTGAAAGGCACACAAAAGGCACTGCTCTCACTAAACCAGTATCTATCTATCCATCCATCCATCCATCCATCCATCCATCCATCCATCCATCCATCCACAATATTCCACCTGGAATATTGTGTCCAATTCTGGGCACCACAATTCCTTGTGGACAACAAGTTAAACATGAGCCAACAATGTGATGTGGCGGCAAAAAAAAGCCAATGGGATTTTGGCCTGCATCAATAGGAGCATAGTGTCTAGATCTAGGGAAGTCATGCTCCCCATGCTCTATTCCGCTTTGGTTAGACCACACCTGGAATATTGTGTCCAATTCTGGGCACCACAATTCAAGAGAGATATTGACAAGCTGGAATGTGTCCAGAGGAGGGCGACTAAAATGATCAAGGGTCTGGAGAACAAGCCCTGTGAAGAGCGGCTTAAGGAGCTGGGTATGTTTAGCCTGAAGAAGAGAAGGCTGAGAGGAGATATGATAGCCATGTATAAATATGTGAGAGGAAGTCACAGGGAGGAGGGAGCAAGAAAGCTTGTTTTCTGCTTCCCTGGAGACTGGCTTCAAACTACAAGAAAGGAGATTCCATTTGAACATGAGGAAGAACTTCCTGACTGTGAGAGCCATTCAGCAGTGGAACTCTCTGCCCCGGAGTGTGGTGGAGGCTCCTTCTTTGGAAGCTTTTAAACAGAGGCTGGATGGCCATCTGTCGCGGGTGATTTGAATGCAATATTCCTGCTTCTTGGCAGAAGGGGGTTGGACTGGATGGCCCACGAGGTCTCTTTCTACTCTGTGATTCTATGATTCTAATTTTTTGGTCGTATCAGGAGCGACTTGAGAAACTGCAAGTCACTTCTGGTGTGAGAGAATTGGCCGTCTGCAAGGATGTTGCCCAGGGGTCGCCCAGATGATTCAATGTTTTTATCATCCTTGTGGGAGGCTTCTCTCGTGTCCCTGTATGAGGAGCTGGAGCTGATAGAGGGAGCTCAACCGCCTCTCCCCGGATTCGAACCTGCGACCTGTCGGTCTTCAGTCCTGCCAGCACAGGGGTTTAACCCACTGCGCCATGGGGGCTCCTTATGATTCTAATGCTTAGCTATATACGAACACCTTACTAGAAAGAAGTAGAGGAGGGAGATGTTCTCTGTGTAAATGGGAATGAAAAAACACGATGACGGTCGCCGGCAACCTGAATTTAGCAGCCTTCTCATCAGCCACTTGAACATTTGCGAAGGAAGAGTCAGCGCTCATCGGGAGAATGTGCCAATACGTGTAGCTATAAAAGAAGATCGTATGTGCACCCTCGCCGGTGGAAAACCGTTCATTCGTCACCTGGGAATAACTCATATTCCAAAAACAACTGCCTGAGGCAGGAGTCTGTAGTCAGATAGATGTTGCTGTCGCATTTTGCCGGAGAATAAGGAGCAAAATAAAATCAAACTACCAGCTACAACCTCCTAATAGCATCCTTTCTGAATCACATTTCAATTGACTTGCTTTTAAAACAAGATTTGGGGGGGGGGGGGGGGGGGGAGGAAGGAAAGAAAGCCGGGGGATAATGCACACTGCACTTATTTCAGAAGGATATGCTTTATTCGGTGGAACTTCACTTGCTGGTTTAGTTTTGTTCTCATTTGGCAAATAGTTGGTGTTAACTGAGGTGGTCTACGCTCCAGAATTTTTGCAGTTTGACACAAGGAAATTGACAGTGGTAATATTCAATTATCTGTCCCAGAGGTTCAATTGATGTGCATGCTGGTCGCTTCTGTGGCGAGAGAATCAGCCGTCTACGAAGACGTTGCCCAGGGGACGCCCGGATGTCTTGCAATCCTGTGAGGAGGCTTCTCTCATGTCTCGGTATTGCACCACCTGACATCCGCCGGGAAGTAGCAATCAATAGTGAAAGGACCAAGGCAGAGACATCTCCAGCTCATCCCCTGTTTGGGTATCAGCCAGCACGTCAATGACTTAAATCTAGAAATAGTTTTCTAAGATCTACAGAGACACTCGCCGGAACACCTCAGCAAGCGAGAGTCCAAAAGTGGCAGGCTCAAACCCAGAACCTCAACCAATGGCTGATACCAAATGAGAGACTCCCCCTGAGCACACAGAAGACTGGGCGACTTGGAAGATGCTAAACAGACTGTACTCTGGCACCACGAGATGCAGAGACAACCTTCAGAAATGGGGCTACAAAGTGGAATCCTTGACATGGCCAGAGAGGAGATTCCATCTGAACATGAGGAAGAACTTCCTGACTGTGAGAGCCGTTCAGCAGTGGAACTCTCTGCCCTGGAGTGTGGTGGAGGCTCCTTCTTTGGAAGCTTTTAAGCAGAGGCTGGATGGCCATCTGTCAGGGGTGATTTGACTGCAATATTCCTGCTTCTTGGCAGGATGGGTTTGGACTAGATGGCCCAGGAGGTCTCTTCCAACTCTTTGATTCTATGGAAAATGGAACAAAACTTGGGCTCTTAATAGTTATTTCTTTGCTTTTGTTTTCATCCCACCTTTCTCCCATGATTATGGGGACTAAAAATAAGTATGATCCAATGCAAATTAAAACTATGTAAGTGCATTAAAATATGAATATAAATATGTAAATACATATATATAGCTAGAAAACATGGCTGGTTGGACAAACAATGCAAATTTGTTCCAAATGTGTCCTTGTAGGATGGACTATTTTGGTAGCTGCGTTCTCCTTAGCCAAAAGATCATTCATTCTAGGTAGTTATTGGCACCTTCCTTCAAAGGATACCTCACACCAGCTTTTCCTTAGTTTTTCTGCCTCCTACAGAATGAATTGGCAAAATCAGGAAGAGTCCAATATAGATACTGCAAGCAGATTTTGAAAAATGTGTTGTCGAAGGCTCTCATGGCCGGAATCACGGAGTTGCTGTGAGTTTTCCAGGCTGTATGGCCATGTTCCAGAAGCATTCTCTCCTGATGTTTCGCCCACATCTATGGCAAGAATCCTCAGAGGTTGTGAGGTCTGTTGGAAACTATCAAAATGGGGTTTATATATATCTGTGGAATGTCTGGGGTGGGAGAAAGAAGTCTTGTCTCTTAGAGGCAAGTGTGAATGTTGCAATTGGCCTCCTCAATAAGCACCCTGTAGAATAATGTCGAGGGTGGGAGGAAGAACTCTTGCCTATTTGAGGCAAGAGTGAATGTTGCAATTGGTCACCTCAATTAGCATTGAATGGCCTTGCAGATTCAAAGCCTGGCTGCTTCCTGCCTGGGGGAATCCTTTGTTGGGAAGTGTTAGCTGGCCCTGATTGTTTCATGTCAGGAATTCCCCTGTTTTCTGAGTATTGTTCTTTATTTACTGTCCTGATTTTAGATTTTTATATATACTGGTAATCAGATTTGGTTCATTTTTATGGTTTCCTCCTTTGTGTTGAAATTGTCCATATGCTTGTGGATTTCAATGGCTTCTCTGTGTCGTCTGACATGGTGTTTGTTAGAGTGGTCCAGCATTTCTGTGTTCTCAAATAATATGCTCGTAAATTAGTTAAATTAGCCTCCCCGCATAAGCGGTACCAATTGCCTTTCGGGCAGCAAAGGTCAACAGCAAGCTACACAATGGTTGGAAGCTCACTCCGATCCGGGCTGTAGTGATCTTAATGCAGCTGACTCCCAGTCAGCTGCACCACAGTCCCAGTGCTTGCCTGCAACAGACAAAAGTCCTTTCTCCCTCCCTGGACATTATTCTACAGATATATAAACCTCCTTTGCCTAGTTTCTAATCAGCCTCACAACCTCTGAGGTTGCCTGCCATAGATGGGTTGCTGTGAGCTTTCCAGGCTGTATGGCCATGTTCTAGAAGCATTTTCTCCTGGTGTTTCACCTGCATCTGTGGCAGGCATCATCAAGGTGGCCAGTTGAAACATTCACACCCAGCTCCAACAGACAAGAGTTCTTTCTCCCACCTTGGACTTTCCACAGATATATAAACCCAATTTTCCTACTTTCCAACAGACCTCACAACCTCTGAGGAGGCCTGCCATAGGTGCAGGCGAAACATCAGGAGAGAATGATCCTAGAACATGGCCATACAGCCTGGAAAACTCACAGCAACCCAGATTTTGGAAAGGTTGCTTTTGGAAAGGAGTTGCAATTCCCAGTTACTTGGAAAGGCAATTCCCCGCCGGTTGGGGGATTCTGGGAGTTGCAACTCCTTCTCCAAGTAACCAGTGCTTGGAGTGTCCAACAAATCTAATCTTTAAAACACAGTCAACGGGATGTGAGACAATACAGATGGGAAGGAAGCTTGGAAGGAATTTGGGATGTTCCGTCCTTCTTTTCCTTTCAAGAGTTTGGCTGATTATATTATCCTTTTTTTTTCTTTCAAAATTTCCCGTTTGGCAGAACTTTTTGCTCCGCTCTGGCTCCAAACAGAGGGATGATTTCATCCTTCTCCCTTTCTCTCCGCCTCCCAAAAATGTGGAAGTCATCACAAGGCTTTGCATCACGGATTTGGGCACATTCGGTCGGCCTTGTGAGTCATCCCTTTTGCTCATCCAGCCTCCCGTGTCACTTGCTTGGAATTTGTGTTGTGAGATCCTTTCTTTTGTGTTGTTCACATTTGTACACATGCTTATTTCCTCACTTTTTGATTTCTTGTTTGTGGCTCAGTGTGGTTTTCTCTCCATTGCCGCAAAGAAAAGTAGAGCAGGGACGAAGCCAGATGAAGGCTTTTGGAAGTTGTAGTAGTCAAAAACTAAAGGCGACCTTCTTCAACCTTGAGAGCATATTGTTTTTCTCTAATCTCCATGCAAATATATAATTATTGGGATTATTTATGTTTATATCCTGCGCCTTCCACTATAAGACTTTGGGTGTACATTAAGAGCATGAAAGACAACATTTGGTGCATCTATACCAGTGTTTCTCAACCTGGGGTTTGGGACCCCTGTGGGGGTCGCGAAGGGATGTCAGAGGGGTTGCCAAAGACCACCAGAAAACACAATATTTTGTCTTGGTCAGGGGGTTCTGTGTGGGAAGTTTGGTCCAATTCTGTCATTGGTGGAGTTCAGAATGCTCTTTGATTGTAGGTGAACTATAAATTCCAGCAGCTACAACTCCTAAAAGTCAAGGTCTATTTTCCCCAAACGCCATCTGTGTACATATTTGGGCATATGGAATATTCGTGCCAAGTTTGGTCCAGATCCATCGTTGTTTGAGTCCACAGTGCTCTCTGGATATAGGTGAACTACAACTTCAAAACTCAAGGTCAATGCCCACCAAACCCTTCCAGTATTTTCTGTTGGTCATGGGAGTTCTGTGTGCCAAGTTTGGTTCAATTCCATCGTTGATGGAGTTTGGAATGCTCTTTGATTGTAGGTGAACTATAAATCCCAGCAACTACAACTCCCAAATGAAGATCTATTTTCCCAAACTCCAGTAGTGTTCACATTTGGGCATATTGAGTATTCGTGTTGAGTTTGGTCCAGATCCATCATTGTTTGAGTCCACAGTGCTCTCTGGATGTATGTGAACTACAACTCCAAAACTCAAGGTCAATGCCCACCAAACCCATCCAGTATTTTCTGTTGGTCACGGGAATCCTGAATGTCAAGTTTGGTTCAATTTCATCATTGTTGGAGTTCAGAATGGTCTTTGATTGTAGGTGAACTATAAATCCCAGCAACTTCAACTCCCAAATGACAGCCACAGAAAGAAAGTTTCTGGAGTAGAACAACTGCTTTCAAAGTAAAGACTGCACAATTAAACAGGAAACAACACTTTCAAACCAGAAACAGAAAGTTTTTCAAATTTTGTTACATAGTGTAATGAAATCCACAAAAAATGAATCGGTTTTTGCAGATTGAAAGGTTACAAATGGCATTGTTTTCGTTAAGGAAAATTACAAACAAAGACTGAAGGAAATAATAGTACTACCCTCAGCCACGAAAACAAAGTTTCTGGAGTAGAAAAACTACTTTCAAAGTAAGGACTGCACAATTAAATGGGAAATAACACTCTCAAACCAGGGGAAAAAAATTAAAATTGTTACATAGTCTAATTTATTTATTTATCCAAAGGGTTTTCGCCAATTGCCATTCAGTCGGTCACGCTAGCAATGAGCAACAGACGGAAATGTTTAAAACGTGCAATACATAAGCGAAAACATGTGTAAATGATTTCATGACATGACGTCTCTCGACGTGTAATATGACAGTGGATGCTTTTGAGCTGTGGAGGAAAGTGCTGAGAGTGCCTTGGACTGCGAGAAGATCCAACCAGTCCATCCTCCAGGAAATAAAGCCTGACTGCTCACTGGAGGGAAGGATACTAGAGACAAAGTTGAAGTACTTTGGCCACATCATGAGGAGACAGGAAAGCCTAGAGAAGACAATTATGCTGGGGAAAGTGGAAGGAAAAAGGAAGAGGGGCCGACTAAGGGCAAGATGGGTGGATGGCATCCTTGAAGTAACTGGACTGACCTTGAAGGAGCTGGGGGTGGTGACGGCCGACAGGGAGCTCTGGCGTGGGTGGTCCATGAGGTCACGAAGAGTCGGAGACGACTGAACGAATGAACAACAAAACACTCTCCAAAAAACAAGAAGATTCTTCAAATTGGGAATTTTCTCATGTTTATTACCTCTTTAAAAATAATGCATGGTAGTGTAATGTATTGTCGAAGGTTTTCATGGCCAGAATCACTGGGTTGTTGTACGTTTTTCAGGCTATATGGCCATGTTCTTGAAGCATTCTCTCCTGACGTTTTGCCTGCATCCATGGCTGGCATCCTCAGAGCTGGGCATGATTTAGCCTGAAGAAGAGAAGGCTGAGAGGAGATATGATAGCCATGTATAAATATGTGAGAGGAAGCCACAGGGAGGAGGGAGCAAGCTTGTTTTCTGCTTCCTTGCAGACTAGGACGCAATGGAACAATGGCTTCAAACTACAAGAGAGGAGATTCCATCTGAACATGAGGAAGAACTTCCTGACTGTGAGAGCCGTTCAGCAGTGGAACTCTCTGCCCCGGAGTGTGGTGGAGGCTCCTTCTTTGGAAGCTTTTAAACAGAGTGGATGGCCATCTGTCAGGGGTGCTTTGAATGCAATATTCCTGCTTCTTGGCAGAATGGGGTTGGACTGGATGGCCCATGAGGTCTCTTCCAACTCTAGGTTTCTATAATTCTATAGGACAGTACCTAAAGAGCAACACTCAAAAAGCAGGGGAATTCCAGACAAAAATCAATCAGGGCCAGCTAACACCTCCCAACAGGAGCCCCAGTTGCACAATGTTTGAACCCTTGTGCCGGCAGGACTGAAGACTGACAGGTCGGAGGTTCAAATCTGACTGTGAGAGCCATTCAGCAGTGGAACTCTCTGCCCCGGAGTGTGGTGGAGGCTCCTTCTTTGGAAGCTTTTAAACAGAGGCTGGATGGCCATCTGTCAGGGGTGATTTGAATGCAATATTCCTGCTTTTTGGCAGAATGGGGTTGGACTGGATGGCCCAGGAGGTCTCTTCCAACTCTTTGATTCTATGATTCTATGACAGGCACAACCTCTGAGGATGCTTGCCAAAGATGCAGGTGAAACATCAGGAGACAATGCTTCTAGAACATGGCCATACAGCCTGAAAAACCTACTACAACCTATAGATGCAGGCGAAATGTCAGGAGAGAATGCCATGCTTGGCCACAGAAAGCCATTGAGTAACTTTTTGGGCATTCACACACTCTCAGCCTAAAAATTCCCAATTTATTCCATAGACTTGAGTGCCACACTAGATGCAGCATCTCCACTTTCCAGGGATTAAAGAGACGAAATACTGATAGTTAGGGCTGTGTCTCACCATTATACAGGTGGCATAGTTTTCATAGAATCATAGAATCAAAGAGTTGGAAGAGACCTCATGGGCCAACCAGTCCAACCCCCTGCCAAGAATCTCTGCCATCAAGATTGTGTCTACACTGTAGAATGAACGCAGTTACTTAGGCGATCCCTCGTTGTCCGAGTAGGATAGTCTTCCAGGATCAGTGTCCTGGCGATGGGTCCGTAGGTGACTGTGGAGCCCTATTCTTGATTTGCATCGTCTCCCGCAGTGAGGGCATTGGTTTCCAGGTGGAATGCGGTCCTGGTTGGGGTTGGCTTGACGCGCCTTCTTCTTGGCATGTTTTTCTCTTTCACCCTCCATTCGTGCCTCTTCAAATTCTACAGCACTGCTGGCCACAGCTGACCTCCAACTGGAGCACTCAAGGGCCAGGGCTTCCCAGTTCTCAGTGTCTATGCCAGAGTTTTTAAGGTTAGGTTTGAGCCCATCTTTAAATCTCTTTTCCTGTCCATCAACATTCCGTTTTCCATTCTTGAGTTTGGAATAGAGCAACTTCTTTGGGAGACAGTGGTTGGGCATCCAGATAACGTGGTCGTCCAGCGGAGTTGATGGCAGAGGACCATCGCTTCAATGCTGGTGGTCTTTACTTTTTCCAGCATGCTGACATTTGTCCACTTGTCTTCCCAAGAGATTTGCAGGATTTTCCGGAGGTAACGCTGATGGAATCGTTCCAGGAGTTGCATGTGACATCTGTAGACAGTCCACATCTCACAGGCATATAGCAGGGTTGGGAGGACAATAGCTTTATAAACGAGCACCCTGGTATCCCTATGGATGTCCCAGTTCTCAAACACTCTCTGTTTCATTCGGAAAAATGCTGTGCTCACAGAGCTCAGGCGGTGTTGTATTTCGGTGTCAATGTTGACTTTTGTGGCGAGGTGGCTGCCAAGGTAGCGGAAATGATCAAGCTGCTTTGGTTCAGTGATTTGCAATGGTGGGAGTTGTAGCTTTTTGCAAGGTCTTTAGTTTCCTGTCTTATCCAATTTGTCGTCAAGCCACTCCTTTGCGCTTCACACAAATCTACCATTTAGTATCAACTAATTACAACTATCGCGATTCCATAGCATTGAGCCATGCCACTTCAAGTGGTGTCAAACTGCATTAATCCTCCAGTATAGATGCATCCTAACTATGGATTTGAACCTTTTCTTCTCCAACTTCTCTAAACCGCTGGACTATGTTGTCTTGGGTCCCTTTATTAGTAGATTAAAAACAGAGTATGCATATAAAGACAATAGATCCTGTCCAATCCTGGAAGCTAAGCAAGGTCAGCCCTGGTTAGTACTTGGATGGGAGACCACCAATGAATCCAAGTTGCTGTAGGCTCTCTTTCAAGGAAGGAACTGGCAAAAACACCTCTGAGGATCCCTTGCTTAAGAACCAGCTATGAAATCATAAAAGATCAATAGATTATAGAGTTGTGAGAACTGTTCAGCAGTGGAACTCTCTGCCCCAAAGTGTGGTAGAGGTTCCTTCTTTGGAAGCTTTTAAACAGAGGTTGGATGGCCATCTGTCGGGGGTATTTTGAAAGCAATTTTCCTGCTTCTTGGCAGAATGGGGTTGGACTGGATGACCCACGAGGTCTCTTCCAACTCTAGGATTCTATGGAAGAGTCTTCCAAAGGAATACACAATTAAAGCACTCCTGACAGATGGCCAAAATGCAGGGGGTTGCCATAAGTCAACATGAATTGTGCAAGAAGCACTCTGAGAGAGAAGTTGCTTATAACCCATAACTGTTGTGCTTTTGCTGGCACGCATTCATACATACTTCTTTGAGAAAGCCTTCTGAGCACAAAAGAGTTGGGCCCAGCGATGTGAAAGGGGAGCATTATGCGCATACAATAATAACACATGCAAAAAATAATAAAAAAGGAAAGAAAACCCTGGGCCACTTGTGTGGAGTGGAGTGAGTGAGGGCCAAACGAAACTTTGAGATCTAATTTTGGAGTGGTGTTATTACGGGTCACAGAGGCAGTCGTTTTCATGCTGTATCCTCTCATATATATATATATATATATAATGGGTCACATGACAGCCATGTCCACAGAGGAGATTTGTGCACAAGGATATTTCTTATTTAATCAAATGGTCACCAAATTAGCTCTCGCACTTCGCTCCGAAAGCAAAACAAAACTCTTGCTTCCAAAGAGTCAGCTGCTGCTCCGAGTTTCCTTTCTTGCAACCAGCTGCCCAGACAGATACGTTTTAAGCATCGGGCCAGCGCCAGCGGTCTTTGTAGCCTGGCTCACATTATTTTTGTCCTGGAGGAATCTCGGTCCATGGTCAGCAGGTTAAAGTCACCAGCTGCATGGAAATAGCCCATGACCCACCTGTCAAAAGAGTTTGGAAACATAGTGCACAGTGCCTTCAAGTTGCCTGCTGAGTTATGGCAACTTCATTTATTTCATACTGCTTTCTTAGACATGGAAGTGCTCAGGGCACTTGACCACTAAAGTCAGTTTGAAGCTTGCAGTGAAGAAAGTGGTTTCATTATTTGGATGTTTCAGCTGACCACCTTGATTAGCATTTGATGGACTGGCAGTTGTTTGGTGTGGCTTGTTAGTGCCTGGGGCAATCTTTTATTGAGAGGTGATTAGATTGCCCCAGGCACTAACAAGCCACACCAAACAACTGCCAGTCCATCAAATACTAATCAAGGGTCAGTTGAAACATTCATACCTAGCTCCAACAGACAAGAGTTCTTTGTCCCACTCTGGTCATTCCACAGATATATAAACCCATTTTCCTAGTTCGAAGACCATCTTACTTGTCCAACGAGGGATCGCCTAAGTAAGTAAGTATTTTTAAATCAGAATAGAAACATATATAATACTAGCTGTACCCTGCCACGCGTTGCTGTGGCCTATAGTAAATCTTTTCAAAGTAGAGGTAGATATCTGGAGTATTATGAAAGAGAGGTACCTACCTATTCCTTCCCCCTTTTTCTCCCCCTTTCTCTCCTTTCTTCCTTCTCTACCTCTTTCTTTCTTTCTTTCTTTCTTTCTTTCTTTCTTTCTTTCTTTCTTTCTTTCTTTCCTTCTTTCGCTCCTTGGTTTCATCCTTCTCTCTTTCCTTCATTCCCTCCCCCTTTCTTCCTTTGCCTCCTTTCTTCCCTCCATGTTTCCTTCCTTCTTTCATTTTTTATTTCCTTTTCTCCTTCCTTCTTTACCTCTTTCCTGCCTTTCCTTCCTTTTATTTTTCTTTCCTTTCTACTTTCTCTTCTTCCTTCCTGTACCTCTTTCTTTCCTGCCTTCCCTCCTTCCTTTCTTCCTTCCCATTGCTTACCAAACCCTTCTCGTGCTTTCTGTTGGGTCATGGGAGTCCTGTGTGCCACGTTTGGTTTAATTCCGTCATTGGTGGAGTTCAGAATGCTTTGATTATAGGTAAACTATAAATCCCAGCAGCTTCAACGGAGGGGGTGGGAGGAGGAGGAGGAGGAGTGCAGGGGTGGGGCGGGGCTTCGGCAGAGGGGGTGGGAGGAGGAGGAGTGCAGGGGCGGGGTGTAGGTGAGTGTGGGCGGGGCTTCAGTGGAGGGGGTGGGAGGAGGAGGAGTGCAGGGGCGGGGCGTCGGTGGGTGTGGGCGGGGCTATGGCGGAGGGGGTGGGAGGAGGAGGAGGAGGAGTGTAGGGGCGGGGCGTCTGTGGATGTGGGTGGGGCTTCGGCAGAGGGGGGTGGGATGTGCGGAGGGTGCGTTGGCCGTTTGGCCATGTGCGCACGCTGGGGACTTTGCGCCATTGCGCATGCTCAGTTGTTTTGTCCTTTTGTGAGTGTGTTGTTGTGTTGTTTTTTATTTTGATTCGATTTGTTTGTACCTTGTGAGTTGAGGTATGTGCATGGGAATTTTGGTTAATTTTCGTTGGGGGGGTTTTGAGTTTTGCTGTCCCGTTGGACGCCCCTTACAGATTTATATATATAGATTTTCCTAGTTCCAACAGACCTCACTACCTCTGAGGATGCTTGTCATAGATGCAGGCAAAACGTCAGGAGATAATGCCTCTAGAACATGGCCATATAGCCTGAAAAAACCTACAACAACCCAGTGATTCCGGCCATGAAAGACTTTGACAATACATATCCATTTCTGCCATTTACAGAATTTATAGAAACCAGTGTTTCTCAACCTGGGGGTCGGTATCCCTGAGGGGGTAGCAAGGGTGGTGCCAGAGGGGTCACCAAAGACCACCAGGAAACACAGTATTTTCTGTTGGTCATGGGGGTTCTGTGTGGGAGGTTTGGTGAACTATAAAACCCAACAACTGTAACTCCCAAATGTCAAGGTCTATTTTCCCCAAACTCCACCAGTGTTCACATTGGGAATATTGAGTTTTCGTGCCAAGTTTGGCCCAGGTCCATCATTGTTTGAGTCCACAGTGCTCTCTGGATGTAGATGAACTACAGCTCCAAAACCAAAGGTCAATGTCCAGCAAAACCTTCCTGTATTTCCTCTTGGTCATGGGAGTTTTGTGTGCCAATTTGGTTCAATTCCATCATTGGTGGAGTTCAGAATGCCCACTGATTGGAGGTGAACTATAAATCCCAGCAACTACAACTCTCAAATGTCAAGGTCCGCCAAAACTCCACCAGTGTTCACATTTGGACATTTTGAGTATGTGCCACCTTTGGTCCAGATCCACCATTGTTTGAGTTGAACTATAAATCCTAGCAACTACAACTCCCAAATGACAAAATCAGTACCACTCCCTGCATATCACATATTTACATTATGATTCATAAAGGGGCAAAATGACAGTTATGAAGTAGCAACGAAAATAATGTTATTTTGGGGGTCACCACAACAATAGGAACTGCATTAAGGGGTCATGGCATTGGGAAGATTGAGAAACACTGATTTAAGCAATTTTTTCTTTATTTTTCCAAGTTTTGCATGCAAGAGTATTCTTGCAGCTAGAGTCTTTTATGTTGCAATAACTTTAAAAAAAATCATAGAATCATAGAATCCTAGAGTTGGAAGAGACCTCATGGGCCATCCAGTCCAACCCCATTCTGCCAAGAAGCAGGAATATTGCATTCAAATCACCCCTGACAGATGGCCATCCAGCCTCTGTTTAAAAGCTTCCAAAGAAGGAGCCTCCACCACACTGGGGCAGAGAGTTCCACTGCTGAACGGCTCTCACAGTCAGGAAGTTCTTCCTCATGTTCAGATGGAATCTCCTCTCTTGTAGTTTGAAGCCATTGTTCCATTGCATCCTAGTCTCCAGGGAAGCAGAAAACAAGCTTGCTCCCTCCTCTCTGTGGCTTCCTCTCACATATTTATACATGGCTATCATATCCCCTCTCAGCCTTCTCTTCTTCAGGCTAAACATGCCCAGCTCCTTTAGCCGCTCCTCATAGGGCTTGTTCTCCAGACCTTTTATCATTTTAGTCGCTCTCCTCTGGACACATTCCAGCTTGTCAATATCTCTCTTGAATTGTGGTGCCCAGAATTGGACACAATATTCCAGGTGTGGTCTAACCAAAGCAGAATAGAGGGGTAGCATGACTTCCCTAGATCTAGACACTATGCTCCTGTTGATGCAGGCCAAAATCCCATTGGCTTTTTTTGCCGCACATCACATTGTTGGCTCATGTTTAACTTGTTGTCCACGAGGACTCCAAGATCTTTTTCACACGTACTGCTCTCGAGCCAGGCATCCCCCATTCTGTATCTTTGCATTTCGTTTTTCCTGCCAAAGTGGAGTATCTTGCATTTGTCACTGTTGAACTTCATTTTGTTAATTTTGGCCAATCATCTCTCTAATCTGTCAAGATCGTTTTGATTCGTACTGATCTGTTTCAATTGTGCTCTTTTCCAGTTCCTTTTCAGTCTTTTTTTTTTTTGTCTACCTTTGTAATAATATATTTCTAGAGATACCTTTGCAGCCAATATGATCATCCTAATAGCAATGAGATGGTGATGGTAATACATTATATCTTTTGAACACCTTTCCAGACATGCATGCACATCATTTTCCTCCTTTTTTTGCCAGAGGAAATTATCATTAGGAGACAAAAGAGAGTGTTTTACTGGGTACCTTGTTAAAGTGAAAACAAGGATGTAATAAAACAGCAATTTAAGGGCAATTTGCTAACAGCCGGAGTCCTCCGGTGCACTGCCATGGCATCCTGCCTCGGAAAAGCAAAAAAAGAGAGCCAAGGACAGAAATGCGTTCCCACTAAATAAATGCATCCATTTGCTGCCCATGTCACCCTTGGGATTTCTAAGGGTTGCGCTCCGGTTTCCGGCTTCCTTTTGATTCTATCCTTGCGGTTCTTTAATGACAGTCCGCAAGGCTCGTTACAAATCCCTGTCTTGTTTATCAATTGCAAAGTTCATTCGTTCAGTCGTCTCCCGACTCTTCGTGACCTCATGGACCAGCCCACACCAGAGCTCCCTGTCGGCCGTCACCACCCCCAGCTCCTTCAAGGTCAGTCCAGTCACTTCAAGGATGCCATCCATCCAATCAATTGCAAAAGGGGGGAGAAATCACTGTGGGAATTGTTATGTGTGTATAAACCAGGCATGGGGCCAACTTGGGCCCTCCAGGTGTTTTGGACTACAACTCCCACAATTCCTAACAGCCGGTAGGCTGTTAGGAATTGTGGGAGTTGTAGTCCAAAACACCTGGAGGGCCCAAGTTGGCCCCATGCCTGCTATAATTCTACTGTGTTAATGCACACTCAGAAGTCTACATATTCCCACAGAAGGTGCACCTACACACTATAGAATTAATGCAGTTTGCCACGCCTTTAACTGCCTTTGCTGAATGCTATGGGATTCTGGGATTTATAGTTTTGCAAGGTCTTCCGCCTTCAGTTCCGAAGGGTACTTGCATCTCCACAAGCAACACCATCCATGATTCCGTATCATTGAGCCTGGGTGAAATACAGCATATTATTATTATTATTATTATTATTATTATTATTATTATTATTATTATTATATTTTCATTATTTAGAAGTGTTTTGAGTAATTCCAAATTATTTGTATGTTTAGTTCTGTTTTTTATTATTATGAGTAATATTATTATTATTAAAATTGTATGGTTGTTTTTTGAGTAATTCCAAATTATTTGTATGTTTAGTTCTATTTATTATTATTATTATTATTATTATTATGAGTAATATTATTATTATGAGTATTATCATTATTTGAGTAATTCCAAATTATTTGTATGTTTAGTTCTATTTATTATTACTATTATTATTATTATTAAAATTGTATGGTTGTTTTTTGAGTAATTCCAAATTATTTGTATGTTTAGTTCTATTTATTATTATTATTGTTATTGTTATTATTATTATTAAAATTGTATGGTTGTTTTTTGAGTAATTCCAAATTATTTGTATGTTTAGTTCTATTTATTATTATTATTAGTAGTAGTAATATTATTATTATGAGTATTATTATAATTTGAGTAATTCCAAATTATTTGTATGTTTAGTTCTATTTATTATTATTATTATTATTATTATTATTATTATTATTATTTGTATACTTTAAAATTGCATGTTTGTTTTTTTAGTGTTGTGAGTCACTTTGCATCTCAACCAAAGTGATAAAAGCAGGACATAAATAATAATAATAATAATAATAATAATAATAATAATAATAATAGCTTGTCAATATTCTTCTTGAATGGTGGTGCCCAGAATGGGACACAATATAATAATAATAATAATAATAATAATAATAATAATAATAACAATAATAATAACAATAATAATAACTGCGGTAGCAAGCAGTAGTAATAATAGCTTGTCAATGTTCTCCTTGAATGGTGATGCCCAGAACAGGACACAGTATAATAATAGTCGTAATAATAATTAATAATAATAATAACAATAATAGCTTGTCAATATCCTCCTTGAATGGTGTTGCCCAGAACAGGACACAGTATAATAATATTTGTAATAACAACAACCATAGCTTGTCAATATCCTCCTTGAATGGTGATGCCCAGAAAAGGACACAGTATAATACTATTTGTAATAATAATAATATGTTCTGTACATGAGGCAGGACATTGTGGACAATCATACAGACACTGAATTGTTTCCGCATCTGTAATAATTATTATTGTTTCCGCCTCTGTAATAATTATAATAAATACATCACACAGTCCTAGACGCTTGGGAAGTGTTCGACTTGTGATTTTCCAATATGAAATCCAGCATATATATCTCGTTTGATGTGCTATACTATGTTTTTGTGTCAATAAAATAATAATAATAATAATTTGTACTGTACATGAGGCAGGACATTGTGGACAAGCATACAGACACAGAATTGTTTCCGCATCTGTAATAATTATAATAAATACATCACAGAGTCCTAGATGCTTGGGAAGTGTTCAACTTGTGATTTTGTGATACGAAATCCTGCATATATATCTCGTTTGCTATGATATACTATGTTTTTGTGTCAATAATAATAATAGCTTGTTCTGTACATGAGGCAGGACATTGTGGGCAAGCATACTGACACGGAATTGTTTCCTCATCTGTAATAATTATAATAAATACATCACAGAATCCTAGACGCTTCGGAAGTGTTCGACTTGTGATTTTGTGATACGAAATCCAGCATATAGATCTCATTTGCTGTGATATACTATGTTTTTGTGTCAATAAAATAATAATAATAATAATAATAATAATAATAGCTTGTTCTGTACATGAGGCAGGACATTGTGGGCAAGCATACAGACACTGAATTGTTTCCGCATCTGCAATAATAATTATTGTTTCCGCATCTGTAATAATTATAATAAATACATCACACAGTCCTAGATGCTTGGAAAGCGTTCAACTTGTGATTTTGTGATATGAAATCCAGCATATAGATCTCGTTTGCTGTGATATGTGGTGCTTTTGTGTCCAAATAATAATAATAATAATAATAATAATAATAATAATAATAATAATAATAGATTGTTCAAGTGGTTATTTATTTATTGTGTCAGGAGCAACCAGACAGTTGTATTACATTTTTAACAAAACAAACAAACAAAACACAAAGTTTGCAAAACACAAAGTTTGTTCAAGTGGTGTCAAACTGCTTTAACTCTACAATGCAGGTGCACCCCAAGTTTGTTGTTTTGCTTTGGGCCTTTTTTGGGTGCTGTTTTGTTTTCTCTTGAGTAACTTTTTCTCCTCTTCTGATGGGAGGAGAAAGCCATTGCATTTCTTGTTCTGTAGGATCGGAGTTGCAAAGCCAGCTCAGAATGTTGAATGTGATTCCCGGGATTGTTTGCTGATTTCACAACTCTCTCTTTCTCTCTCTCTCTCTTCCTTCCCCTCATCCCAAATTTCCCTTTCCCTGCTGCAACATCATCATCGCTGTAGGAATCATTAACCAGTGGCAACAGGAATCCAAGGACAAAGTCATTTCTTTATTGTTAACTCACCTGCCTTTGCTGAAGCCCGGGAACGTGGAAGCCAAGGGGGAGTACATGAAGCTGCTGCCCAAAATCCTGGCCCACTCCATCGAGCACAACCAGCACATCGAGGAGAGCCGGCAGCTCCTCTCCTACGCCTTGATCCACCCTGCCACGTCTCTGGAGGACCGCAGCGCGTTGGCCATGTGGCTCAACCACTTGGAGGACCGCACCTCGGCGGTGGCATCAGCAACGGCATCCGGCACCTTCGGAGGCCAGGCCAGAGGACGTTCCGACTCGGCGGATTACGGCCAGGCGCATTACTACCACCAAAGACAGAACTCGGACGACAAGCTGAACGGCTGGCAGAGCTCCCGGGACTCGGGCATCTGCATCAACGCTTCTTCCAACACCTGGCAGGAGAAGAGCATGGGCTGCGAGAACGGCCACTTGCCCCTATATTCCTCCTCCTCCGTTCCGGCCACCATCAACACCATCGGGACCGGTACGGGCACAAGTAAGTCAGCGGCGTGCGCACACATTTCCATCCGTAGCAGATTTAAAGCAAGGGGAGTGGGGGAAGTGACCAGTAGGGTGTCACACTACCCTGGGTCCAGCGTTGTTTAACAATGTATGATATTGCGGTGTGGCATGGTTTTCGGGCTGTATGGCCATGTTCTAGCAGCCTTTTCTCCTGACATTTTGCCCTCATCTGCAGCTGGCACCTTCAGGGACCTGATGGTAGTCAACCTATGGGATGTCCAAGGTAGGAGAAAGTACCGTTGTCTATTAACCAAGTGGAAAGGGTGCCATTAGCAAGCTTATTTATTTCTATTTACTAGCTGTACACGTGACACATTGCTGTGGCCAACTTTCCCTCCCTCTTTTTCTTCTTTCTTTCTCTCCTTTCTTCCCTCCTTCCTTATTTCCTTCCCTCCCTCCCTCCCTCCTTCCCTCCTTCCTTCCTTCCTTTTTTTCTTTCTTTCCTTCTCTCCTTCCATCCTTTTCTTC
>NW_026844366.1:7951778-7984278 GCF_025583915.1 Anolis sagrei ordinatus
ATAAGATCCTCTGAAGATGCCAGCGAAACGTTGGAAGAGACCTCGTGGGCCATCCAGCCAACGCTTTTCTGTCAAGAAGCAGTAAAATTGCATCCAAAGCTCCCCAACAGATGGCCATCCAGCCTCTGCTTAAAAGCCTCCAAGAGTTCAGGTGGAATCTCCTTTCCTGTAGTTTGAAGCCATTGTTCCGTGTCCTAGTCTCCAGGGCCGGAGAAAACAAGTCTGGTCCCTTCTCTCTATGACTCCCCCTCACGTATTTATACATGGCCCTCATCATGTCTCCTCTCAGCCTTCTACTCTGCAGGCTAAACATGCCCAGCTCTTTAAGCCGCTCCTCATAGGGCTTGTTCTCCAGACCCTTGATCCTTTGAGTCGCCCTCCTCTGGACACATTCCAGGTTAGAGTCAACATCTTCAATTGCGGTGCCCAGAAATGGACACGGTGAAATTCCAGGTGTGGTCTGACTGAGTCAGAATAGAGCATAGGTTTTGAATTCTGCTCCTGTCTTCTGGAATCCCAGGGTTCCAAAGCACCGAGCCATGGCAGTGAAAGTGGGTTTTGTTGTTGTTGTTGTTGTTGTTGTTTTTGGGGTGTGTCAGGATCGACTTGAGAAACTGCAAGTCGCTTCTGGTGTGAGGGAATTGGCCGTCTGCAAAGACGTTGCCCAGGGGATGCCCGGATGTTTTGATGTTTTACCATCCTTGTGGGAGGCTTCTCCTATGTCCCTGCATGGGGAACTGGAGCTGACAGAGGGAGCTCATCCACACTTCTCCCGGATTCGAACTTCTGACCTGTCCGTCTTCAGTCCTGTTGGCACAAGGGTTTAACCCTTGCTCAATTTAATGTTAATTTATTTATTTATCATGTCAGGAGCAAACCAAACAGTTGCATTGCATTTTTAAACAAACAAACAAACAAACAAACAAACAAACAAACAAACAAACAAAACACAAAGTTTGCAAGCTTGGTAGTTGATTAAATGTCCTTTGACCAGTAGCTGGCCACTTGGAGTGCCTCTGGTGTTGCTGCAAGAAGGTCCTCCATTGTGCATGTGGCAGGGCTCAGGTTGCATTGCAGCAGGTGGTCAGTGGTTTGCTCTTCTCCACACTCGCATGTCATCGATTCCAATTTGTAGCCCTGGCTCTGCATTTCGTGGTGCCAGAGCGCAGTCTGTTCAGCGCCTTCCAAGTCACCCAGTCTTCTGTGTGCCCAGGGGGAGTCTCTCATTTGGTATCAGCCATTGATTGAGGTTCTGGGTTTGAGCCTGCCACTTTTGGACTCTCGCTTGCTGAGGTGTTCCAGTGAGTGTCTCTGTAGATCTTAGAAAACTATTTCTTGATTTAAGTCGTTGAGGTGCTGGCTGATCCCAAACGGGTAGCATTATCATTAAGTTAATGGTAACAATGGCCTCGGGAGGTGGGTTGTAACTGCCAGTTGGACCCCGATCCATTATGGGTTTCCTGCACTCGCAGGGGAAGGTCTGATGCACTTAGGGTGCCCTTCCACTTTATGATGGTGAGTCCGTCTGTGCCGTCTAGCCGTTCATGAAAAGACTACACCATTACATAAAATTCGCAACAATGACAAGGCTATGAATTCCACGTATGGTCTGCGTTTTTAATCTTGCCAATTATTTCCAGCCAGTGTCTAGCTATTTTTTTTAATTGCCTTTATTAGTTAGCTTCTGTTTCCCATGGGAGACAGGGTATCGGAAAAAAATGCTTGTTTTAAAAAAATACTCCTGTTATCCTTTTATTATTGTATGCAGAGAGAGACAAATTCCTAGGCAAATGTGGTTATTATACAGTCAGACCACCAAACTCATACTTATGGCCTCCTTAAGATTTTGTTAGGTCCTTTCTATAGCATGTTTCTGGTTGCTTCCATCTTAAAAATACACAAGCATCCTGAGCTCTGGGGACGATCTGGGAAGGAATCCCACTAGAGCATTGCAGCACACCCAAATACCTGGGAGATAATAATAATAATAGTAATAATAGTAGTAGTAATAGTAATAATAATAATAATAATAATAATAATAATAATTTATTTATTTATACCCCGCCACCATCTCCCTGAAGGGACTCGGTGCGGCTTACATGAGGCCAAGCCCATCAAATACAAATACAACAATACATCAACAACAAGCAAGCAAATAAAACTCTCTCTCTCTCTATATATATATATATAAGCTCTGTGCATAATGAGTACTGGTACCTTAAAAACAAAAAAAAACCCCAATGAACGAAATCACACCAAATTTGGCAACAAAACGGCTCACAACACAAGGAGTGACCATCACTCAAAAAATTATGATTTTGTCATTTGGGAGTTGTAGTTGCTGGGATTTATAGTTCACCTACCCAAATACCTGGGAGTCACTCTGGACCGTGCTCTGACCTACAAGAAGCACTGCCTGAACATCTAGCAAAAAGTGGGCGCTAGAAACAATATCATACAAAAAGCTGACTGGCACAACCTGGGGATCACAACCAGACACAGTGAAGACATCTGCCCTTGTGCTATGCTACTCTGCTGCTGAGTATGCATGCCCAGTGTGGAACACATCTCACCACGCTAAAACAGTGGATGTGGCTCTTAATGAGACATGCCGCATTATCACAGGGTGTCTACACTGGAGAAATTACACTGCTTAGCACCACCTGACATCCGCCGGGAAGTAGCAACCAATGTGAAAGGACCAAGGCAGAGACATCTTCAGCCCATCCCCTGTTCGGATATCAGCCAGCACGCCAATGCTTTAAATGAAGAAATAGCTTGCTAAGATCTACAGAGATACTCGCAGGAACACCTCAGCAAGCGAGAGTCCAAAAGTGGCAGGTGAAAAGCCATGGCTGATACTGAATGAGAGACTCCCTCCTGGGCACACAGAAGACAGGGCGACTTGGAAGGCGCTGAAAAGACTGCGCTCTGGTACCATGAGATGCAGTGTTCTGTCATGCGCTGGGCCTGTAAAGAATTGTCTTTAGAACAGGACGTGCAACCTTTGCCCAGTGGGAAGCCAGGGGCCCCAAAGAGAAGTTCTCAGAGGTTTTCCACCACAACTAGTCTTTAGATGGCTTGTGAACTATAACAAAGTCTTTTATTAATGAACAATCAAACAGAAACTTCTCTTGTCTTCAGTAAAGTTAAACAAATGCTTCCAGGCTTTTATGCAACTGGTAGCTTCCTAATCTTGCCCACGAAGGACAGGCAACTTCAATAACTTCTTCTTTACTTTAAAGGAAAGTCCCTTTTTTAACTTCTCCCAGGTTGACTGTAATCTAACCCTTACTGATGTGGGCTCCACTACCGGGTCGAACTGCTTCTCGAACGCCGAGTGGACCTACCAGTAAAGGCTTAGATGTTCTCCAGCTGGAGTTCTTTGGTCTTTAGGGCTGTTTCCCTGGAAATTCTTGGATGCTCTTAAAACTGTTTCCCCCCCGGAAATCTTGAGGGTTGAAGCTTTTGTACAGGGGAAGCTTGCACACGTTCTGTACATTAGTTTTCCTTGCTGAGACTAACTAAAAAATGGCTCCCTTCCCTTCCCAATTGCCCTGAGCAAGGGGCGGGACCAAAACTTAACGATGATGGACAGGTGCCTTGTCCTATGACTGCAACCAAAGGAAGCCACCTTTCTGCAGAGTCCCTGAAACCCAGGGCTGCAAGCAAATATTTAATACAAAGCAAATAAATTTGGAGCTCCTGGTACAGCTGTACCAGCACATGCAGAACCAACCTTAAGAAATGGGGCCACAAAGTGAAGTCCACGACATGCGAGTGTGAAGAAGAGCCAATTTATTCTAGTTTGGATAAATAAATAAATTACACTATGTAACAATTTTTTAATTATGTTACTGTTTTGAAAGTGTGATTTCCTGTTTAATTGTCTGCTCCTTACTTTGGAAGTAGTTGTTGTACTCCAGAACCTTTGTTTTTGCATATATAAACAGCAACATGAAAAGTTTGTGAAGCTCTGGTGTAGATGCCCCCGACCCTTTTGGCTCTGCATCCTTAGTTGTCATTTTTAGCACAGTTTTTGACAAGGGTCTGAATTTTTAAAAAGGTCAGTTCCAGATAATGCAAAACAAACGTCAGGATTCCCCAAGTTTGCCCTAGACGTCGGGTCGGATCAATATGTCTGCTCACCTTCTGCTCCAAAGCAAATCCTCTGCACACACACACTGCGCTTTGGGTTGTTTGCTCTACTTCTGGTTTCCTCTTTGAAATGGAATTGATCCCAGGAATAGAACTGAAGGTTGCTTTGGCACAGAGAGCGTGCAAGTGGAATGTGTAGCACCTTTGAAAACTAATTCAGGGGAAAAGGTATTAGTAGCATTAGCTTTCCTTAAGAATCAACATCCGGTATCTGGATTGCAAAAATCTACACTATCATATGTTTCTGAATCCAGATTATCTGGCAGTGTAGAGTATAGAATATGCCCAGCTCTTTAAGCCACTCCTCATAGGGCGTGTTCTCCAGACCCTTAATTTATATTTAATTCTGTGTTAATATTTGCATTTGTGTATATTTTAAATTGTATGCTTATGCTTTTATGTTAATGCCGCTTTGAGTCTCTTTTCGGTGAGATAAGGTAGGATATAAATATAATAATAATAATAATAATAATAATAATAATAATAATAATGGCTGTGGCTCACAAATGGAACTTTGAAAAGGGAGACAAAGGAGGGCCTGATTCTGACAGCCCAAGAACAAGACATTAGAACCAATGCCATCAAAGCCAGAATTGAAAAGTTGACAACAGATCCCAAATGTAGACTCTGCAAGAAAGCAGATGAAACAATAGATCACATCCTCAGCTGCTGCAAGAAGATTGCACAGACAGACTACAAGCAGAGGCATAACACCATTGCTCAGATGATTCATTGGAACTTGTGCCACAAATACCATCTGCCTGCGACAAAGAACTGGTGGGATCACAAGCTGGAAAGAGTTACAGAGAATGAACACGTCAAAGTACTCTGGGACTTCTGGATTCAGACAGACAGTTTTGGAGCACAAGACTCCTGACCTCACAATCGTGTTAAAAACCAAGTATGGATTGTAGATGTTGCAATCCCAGGTGACAGCAGGATTGAACAGAAACAACTGGAAAAGCAGACACGACATGAGGATTTAAAGATCAAACTGCCAAGACTCTGGCACAAGCCAGTCAAGGTGGTTCCAGTGGTGATCGGCACACTGGGTGCAGTGCCTAAAGACCTTGGCATGCACTTAAACACAATCGGCGCTGACAAAATTACCATCTGCCAGCTGCAAAAGGCCACCTTACTGGGATCTGCACGCATTATTCGCCGATACATCACACAGTCCTAGACACTTGGGAAGTGTCCGACGTGTGATCCAATACAACAGCCAGCAGAGTGATCTTGTCTGCTGTGGACTCATCTTGTTGTGTTTCAAATAATAATAATAATAATAATAATAAAATAAAAAATCACAATCTGTCCTAGATGCTTGGGAAATGCAGACTGTGCAAGGAAGCTGATGAAACCATGGACCATATCCTCAGCTGTTGCAAGAAAATCGCACAGACGGACTACAAACAAAGACACAACTCTGTGGCCCAGATGATTCACTGGAACTTATGTCACAAGTACCACCTGCCAGCAAGTAAAGAATTGGTGGGATCATAAACCCGCAAAGGTCGTGGAAAATGAACATGCAAAAATACTGTGGGACTTTCGAATCCAGACTGACAAAGTTTTGGAACTGTGCCGTCCGCCCAGACGCTATAAAAAATAAGACTGCGACGTGCTTCTCTCTATAGCTGAGCGAACAGCAGTTGTCTATCTTGAAAACTTAAGATACTAAGCAACTGAGACTAGCACTGGTTTTAAACATCAAAAAAGAATATTTATTTATTCAAAGTCCTTGAAGACTTGGCACAGTTCATACAGTTGCAAACAAACAGTCAATAGATGAAGTTACAAAAATATTCTTTCTTTTCTATAGTTACAGAGGCAACCCTTTCTCCAGATGGCAGATAAGATTCTGGAATCTTAACACCCTAACCTTAAGCTGTTGTGGTTTAGAAAGAGGCAGCCTTTTCCCCTATCTATAACTTAAGGTCAGTCCTGGAGACAAAGCAGTCACAACTCTCTCTCTATAACTATATAACTAAATCTTCTCAACTAAGCTTATCTATCTATAATATTTCAAAAATAGCTCAAAACACAATATACTATCTCAGTTTAGCTTAATACTTATCTATGGTGTATATATATAGTTTTTGCAATGGTTCTCCCAGAGCTAGCTGCTTAGCCATCAGCACGCCTGAAGTCTTTCCTCAAACTGAAAAGGCAGGGGGAGAATCTAAAATGGAGATCTTTCCCTGGGAGAAAAGGCGGTCCCTAAACTCAAAGAGCTGCTCTGTAAGCCAATGGTTGCAAAGAGGCCTACAGACTCTGATACTATTAACTTTTAGGACTCTTGCAAAGATGCAGCAGCCCTGGGAGAAAATGCAAGAGGAAGCAACCTCAAGCAACTTTAAAGTGAGGCAAATCAGGCTCCTGGGAGACGGAACAGGAACACAATACACCAGACATCACGATTGTGGAAAAGAAAAAAGTCTGGATTATTGATGTCGGCATTCAAGGTGACAGTCGCATTGAGGAAAAACAACAGGAAAAACTCAGCCGCTATCACGACTCCAAAATCGAACTGCAAAGGCTCTGGCATCACCCAGTACAGGTGGTCCCAGTGGTCAATGGCGCACTGGGTGTCGTGCCAAAAGATCTCAGCCGGCATTTGGAAACAATAAACATTGACAAAATAAACATCGACAAACAATAAACATCGACAAACTCTCTGCCCCAGAGTGTGGTGGAGGCTCCTTCTTTGGAAGCTTTTAAACAGGGGCTGGATGGCCATCTGTCAGGGGTGATTTGAATGCAATATTCCTGCTTCTTGGCAGAATGGGGTTGGACTGGATGGCCCATGAGGTCTCTTCCAACTCTTTGATTCTATGATTCTATGAAAATCATGATCTGTCAACTGCAAAAGGCCATCTGACTTGGATCTGCGCGCATCATCCGAAAATACATCACACAGTCCTAGACACTTGGGAAGTGTTCGACTTGTGATTTTGTGATACGAAATCGAGCATATAGATCTCGTTTGCTGTGACATACTGTGCTTTTGTGTCAATAATAATAATAATAATAATAATAATAATAATAATAATAATAATAATAGAAGCCCAGAATAATATGGAAATTTATTATTTCTAGATTTTGCTTTTAATTGATGGAACCAACTTGGCTTATATTTTCAGATATTCACGCGCCAACATGGCATCCACGCTTCTTTCACACATGTATCTTTCCAACATGGACTTGGCCATCTGCAGTTTTGATCCGCGTTATCCCTCTTAATTATTTTTAGCAATTGAAAACAGTTGTCTGCCCAATTTATAATTATTGGCAGTGGGTTTGTACCTAGTTGGAATATTGTCATCGAAGGCGATCGCTTTGCCTGCCTAGTGATTGGCTCTCTGAGGAGACGAGACAGACGGTCCACTTGGTGTTTTGGGTACGGTTTTAGCCTCCTGTTTTGATATCTTATTTATCTCCTGCAGAGAACGGTAAGCAGATTGCCATTCAAAAAAACAGTCGCTTCTCACATTGGTAGCTGTTGTCCCTTATATCACATCCAAAGAAGAGCTGTTAGGAAAACAGAAAGAAACTGAGCAATCGTGCGCTCCTCACCAGTTGGCAGCCACAGCGCTGAAATGATAATGGGATTTGGGGAGCTGTTGTTGTTGTTTGTAATGGTACTTGCCCAATTCTGTGAAAATTAGCGCTACGGCTTGTTTACAAGCAACACAACTCATTGCCAGTGCTTGAAACATACACAGTGGAGTATCATTCTTAGAATTTACTTAATTTGACTGTGGTTGGAAGTAGGGAAAATGTGGAAGGATGTGCGTCGCAGAGGCATCTTCTATCCAGCAGCAGGAATAGTTTGGTACACTTTTGAGAACGCATCTATACTGTAGAATTAATGTAGTTTGACACCACTTTAACTGCCATGGCTCAATGGAATCCTGGGAGCTGTAGTTTGACAAGGTCTTAAGCATTCTCTGCCCTATAGTGGTGGTGCCTTGGCATCATTTAAGCCATCATCGCTCAATAATACAGTGGACAAAACCCAAAGTGGTATAGCCTTAATGTCCAAATACTAGTCCAACATTAACCCAACTGATCCATTGTTGTTGTTGTTATTGTTGTGCTTTTTCCTCTCTAAAAAGAGACCCAAAGTGGCTCATCCTCCAAAGGCAGCTGGGGATATCTAGCTTGGAGAAGAAAAGGTCAAGAGGGGACATGAGAGACATTTGAAAGGAGGTCACGTTGAGGAGGAATGGGCAAGGCTTGTTTTCTGCTACTCTGGAGACTAGGACACAAAGCAGTGGTTTTACATTGCAGGAAAACAGATTCCACTTCACTGTTAGGGGAAAAAAACTTCTTGGAAAATGCTACCTGGGAGTTCAATGCAGTCTCATTCTCTGGATGTTTTTGAACAGAAGCTGGAAGGCCATCTGTCAGGAGTGTTTAGATTGTCCCTTTCGTACATGGCAGAAGAGTGTTTGATTGGAATTTTTTTGATGTGGACTCAAACAATGATGGTGAACTATAAATCCCAGCAACGACAACTCCCAAACGTCAAGGTCTATTTTCCCCAAACTCCACCAGTGTTCAAATTTGGGCATATTGACTATCCCTGCCAAGTTTGGTCCATATCCATCATTGTTTGAGTCCACAGTGCTCTCTGGATGTGGGTGAACTATAATTCCCAAACTCAAGGTCAATGTCCACCAAACCCATCGAGTATTTTTTGTTGGTCATGGGAGTTCTATGTATTGTTGAAAGCATGGGAGTTCTGTGTGCCAGGTTTGGTTCAATTTCATCATTGGTGGAGTTCAGGGTGCTCTCTGATTGTAAGTGAACTTTAAATCCCAAATGACAAAATCAATGCCCCCAACCCCACCAGTATTCAAATTTGGGCATATCAAGTATTTGTGCCAAATGTGGTCCAGTGAATGTAAATATATCCTGCATATCAGATGCTTACTTACTTTACTTAGGCGATCCCTCGTAGTCCGAGGATGATGGTCCTCCAAGTTCGGTGTCCTGGGGGTGGGTTTGTAGGTGACTGTGGAGCCCTATTTTTGATCGGCATCTTCTTCCGCAGTGAGGGCATTGGTTTCCAAGTGGGAGGCGATCTCGGTCGGGGTTGGCTTGACGCGCCTTCCTCTTGGCACGTTTCTCTCTTTAACCCTCCATTTGTGCCTCTTCAAATTCTGCAGCACTGCTGGTCACAGCTGACCTCCAGCTGGAGCGCTCAAGGGCCAGGGCTTCCCAGTTCTCAGTGTCTATGCCAGAGTTTTTAAGGTTGGCTTTGAGCGCGTCTTTAAATCTCTTTTCCTGCCCACCAACTTTCCGTTTTCCGTTCTTGAGTTTGGAGTAGAGCAACTGCTTTGGGAGATGGTGGTCGGGCATCCGGACAACGTGGCTGGTCCAGCGGAGTTGATGGCGGAGATGCTGGTGGTCTTTGTTTCTTCCAGCATGCTAACGTTTGTCTGCCTGTCTTCCCAAGAGATTTGCAGGATTTTCCAGAGGCAGCGCTGATGGAATCTTTCCAGGAGTTGCATGTGACGTCTGTAGACAGTCCACGTTTCGCAGGCATATAGCAGGGTTGGGAGGACAGTGGCTTTATAGACAAGCACCTTGGTATCCCTACGGATGTCCCGGTCCTCAAACACTCTCCGTTTCATTCGGAAAAATGCTGCACTCGCAGAGCTCAGGCGGTGTTGTATTTCGGTGTCGATGTTGACTTTGGTGGAGAGGTGGCTGCCTTGGCTACCTTGGCATATCAGATATTTACATTATGATTCATAACAGTAGCAAAATTACAGTTATGAAGTAGCAACAAAAATAATTTTGTGGTTGAGGGTCACCACAACATGAGGAACTGTGTTAAGGGGTCGTGGCATTAGGAAGGTTGGGAAACACTGCCATAGATGCAGCCACCTGCCAAGCGTTTAGGAAGCAGAGGGTGAGGGGATGCCTTGTTTTTAATATAATTGTTGTGTCCCACCTTTGTTGTTCCAGTTCTCTCGAGCCAGACCCACCACAGCCCCTTGAAGCGGTCTGTGTCCCTTACCCCGCCCATGACCGTCCCCAACCAGCCTCTTGGGCACGGATGGATGTCTCATGAGGACTTGCGAGCGAGAGGACCGCCCAGCCTCCCCTCCGACCATGCCCCCCTGTCTCCTCAAAGCAGCATCGCCTCCTCGGGAAGCGGTGGGAGCGAGCACTTAGAAGACCAGACCTCCGCCCGTAACACATTCCAGGAAGAAGGGAGTGGAATGAAAGGTGAGTGGAAAGATGTGCCCTGCTCTCCCGTCTTCCTCCTCCTCTTCTTCTCTTCCTCTTCTTCATACTTGTTCAATAGCGCACATACGAGTTCACTAGGACATCCTGTGGCTGTCTGACGCATGCATAAGTGGGACTCTGGTGCATGATGCTATTCTAGGATGCATCAATGGAAGAATAGTGTCTCGATCTGGGGTTCTCAAACTTTTCCAGCTGTGGATACCTTTTTGAAGCAAAAGTTTCTCATGGAGCCCCAAGACATGTTTATATATAACTAGCTGTACCCGCCCCACGTTGCTGTGGCCAACCTTCCCTCCCTCTTTCATAGAATCATAGAATCAAAGAGTTGGAAGAGACCTCATGGGCCATCCAGTCCAACCCCATTCTGCCAAGAAGCAGGAATATTGCATTCAAATCACCCCTGACAGATGGCCATCCAGCCTCTGTTTAAAAGCTTCCAAAGAAGGAGCCTCCACCACACTCCGGGCAGAGAGTTCCACTGCTGAACGGCTCTCACAGTCAGGAAGTTCTTCCCCATGTTCAGATGGAATCTCCTTTCTTGTAGTTTGAAGCCATTGTTCCGCGTCCTAGTCTCCAGGGAAGCAGAAAACAAGCTTGCTCCCTCCTCCCTGTGGCTTCCTCTCACATATTTATCCATGGCTATCATATCTCCTCTCAGCCTTCTCTTCTTCAGGCTAAACATGCCCAGCTCCTTAAGCCGCTCCTCATAGGGCTTGTTCTCCAGACCTTGATCATTTTAGTCGCCCTCCTCTGGACACATTCCAGCTTGTCAATATCTCTCTTGAATTGTGGTGCCCAGAATTGGACACAATATTCCAGGTGTGGTCTAACCAAAGCAGAATAGAGCATGGGGAGCATGACTTCCCTAGATCTAGACACTATGCTCCTATTGATGCAGGCCAAAATCCCATTGGCTTTTTTTGCCGCCACATCCTATTGTTGGCTCATGTTTAACTTGTTGTCCACGAGGACTCTAAGATCTTTTTCACACGTACTGCTCTCAAGCCAAGCATTGTCCCCCATTCTGTCTCTTTGCATTTTGTTTTTCCTGCCACGTTTATATATAACTAGCTGTACCCGCCACACATTGCTGTGGCCAACCTTCCCTCCCTCTTTCTCTCCTTCTTTCTCTCTCTCCTTCCTTCCCTTTTTTCTTTCCTTCTTCTCCTTCCTTCTCTACCTGTTTCTTTTCTCGCGTCCTTTGCTCTTTGGTTCCTTGTCTCTTTCCTTCCTTCCTTCTCTCCCTCTTTCTCTCTTTCGTTCCTTCTCTCCTTCCTTCCCTATTTCACTTATTTCATTCTCTCCCTCCTTCTCTCCTTCCTTCCTTCTCTACCCTTCTTTCTTTCCTTCTTTATCTCCTTCCCTCCTTCTTTCCCTCTTTCTCTCCCTCCTTCTCTATCTTTCTTTCTTTCCTTCTTTATCTCCTTCCCTCCTTCTTTCCCTCTTTCTCCCCCTCTTTCTCTCCTTCCTTCCTTCTCTACCCTTCTTTCTTTCCTTCTTTATCTCCTTTCCTCCTTCTTTCCCTCTTTCTCTCCCTCCTTACTTCTCTATCTTTCTTTCCTTCTTTATCTCCTTCCCTCCTTCTTTCCCTCTTTTCTCTCCTTCCTTCCTTCTCTACTTTCTTTCTTTCCTTCTTTCTCCTTCCCTCCTTCTTTCCCTCTTTCTCCCCCTCTTTCTCTCCTTCCTTCCTTCTCTACCCTTCTTTCTTTCCTTCTTTATCTCCTTTCCTCCTTCTTTCCCTCTTTCTCTCCCTCCTTACTTCTCTATCTTTCTTTCCTTCTTTATCTCCTTCCCTCCTTCTTTCCCTCTTTCTCCCCTCTTTCTCTCCTTCCTTCCTTCTCTACCCTTCTTTCTTCCCTTATCTCCTTCCCTCCTTCTCTCCCTCCTTCCTCCTCTTTCTTTCTTCCCTTCTTTCTCACCTTCCTTGTCTACCCTTCCTTCTTTCCTTCTCTCCATCCTTCTCTCCTTCCTCCCTCCTTTCTGTGTATGTGTTTTGTGTGTGTACATGCATATATGTTAGTATAGATGTGCGTTTGTGTATATATATGTGGTTTTGTGCATGCGTTGCAATGTAATTTTTGGCTTCTGAAGTCTCTTCTACTGTGTTTTTCAGTGTTTTTATGAATGATGGTCACTCATTGGGGTTGTTAGGTGTCTTGTGTCCAAATTTGGTGTCAATTTGTCCAGTGGTTTTTGAGTTATGTTAATCCCACAAACGAACATTGCATTTTTATATATATAGATGTGTGTGTGTGTGTGTATCAGGCATGGGCTAGATCAGTGGCAGATGGATGGAGAGTAATTCGCACAGCTCAATCCCCTTCTGCCATGCAGGAAAAGCACAATCAAAGCACCCCCAACAGATGGCCACCCAGCCTTTGTAATAATCATTATGGATAAAGTTATCCGCTTTTGAAAGAAGCTCAGCTTATGTCAAAAACCGCTAACTATTTCTGTTGTTAATTTCTTTGTAATTTCAAACCATCTACATTTCTGGGTTTGAATTCTGTGGTTTTGATTAGAGGTTTTGATTCAAATATTATCTCTGGAAATCTTTAGGTCGTACAGCGAGTAGGACCTAGACATTCCTAGGGAGAATACTTCTCTAGGGCCCCATCTATGCTCAATCTCTAGAGATTTCCAGAGACAACATAGAATAGAATAGCTATATTGTTATTGTACTATTGCACAATGAAATTACATGCTTTCCCCAGCACACATCACAATACAACGCACCCATCCCTCCACACTCCCACCACCACCGCACATTATATATATAATAACATTTTAATTAAATATGCAAATAGTCAAAGCCACAAAACTGTGTTGGCTAGATAACAAACTCCCAGGAAAGTGCACAAAAGAAACCACAGTGCTCTGTGGTTTTGTGTCATCACAATCTGGGCCTCAAACTGGTTCCTGGATTCCCGATGTAATAGAAAGAAAACCCTATGGAAATCTGCACAGTGAAACCACTTTCTTCAGCACAGGTTTGAAACTGATTTTAGTGGTCAGCGTAGATGTGCAGGTCCTCCATTGTGATTCTGTGGTGACAGCCTAGATAGTTGTGGATAAATGGAAGCTCGAGCATAATAAGTGTGTAAATAAGGAATATATTATACTGACTATATCAGCCCCACAGCGGAAGATGAAGCTGGGATGAGCCATGAAACTGAGCAGAAGGCAGCAGACAACAACAATAACTTTGAGTTGCTGTAATTTTTTTGGGTTGTATGTTCCAGAAGCATTCTCTCCTGATGTTTCACCCATAGGCGCATGGCCATGGAACATGGTCATACAGCCCGAAAAACTTACAGCAACCCAGTGATTCTGGCCATTAAAGCCTTCAACAACACAACAATAACTTTGTCAGACTCACTCACAGCATTGGCTGAGATAGAGAAAATGTATTCCAAGCTTCTTTATTTTCTTCTTCGTGGTCTCTGTGAAAGTCGCACTTATCTGCGAATTTCACAGATGACCACTCAAAAAAATACAGATCCAGGTAAGCGACCACTCCTCCTTATTTTGTTTATTTATTTACGACATTTATAGCCCGCCTTTCTCAACCATACGGCGACTCAAGGCGGGTTACAAATTGGTACAATTTGATGCCATGCATTCATAAAAGTGCGATTAAAAATAGTCAACATAACAATATAAAAACATATATTAAAACCATTAAAACATGTAGTCACCGATGTCATCTTGTTAAAATCGTTTTCCATTAACATTGTCTGGCCATTCCATGTTCATCATTCATTATTTCATGTTATCTGTTCCGCTGCATTCTCAAAAGCTTGCTCAAAGAGCCAAGTTTTTACCTTTTGTTTTGGAAAGTCAGGAGGGAGGGGGATGAACTCTTCTTTGTGGTCTCTGAGAAAGTCTCACTTATGTGAGAATTTCACAGATGTCCACTCAAAGAAACAAGGTTACAGGTAAGCAACCATTTCTTATAGCACTTTAGAGTTAGACAAAGGCAGAGAAGCATAAACCATAGCTACTACATACATGCCATGCTGTTCCTTTTCTGAGATATACATGAGCAGCACAAAATAGAAATAGAGCTTGTATTGTCGAAGGCTTTTATGGCCGGAATCACTGGGTTGTTGTAGGTTTTTTTTGGGCTGTATGGCCATGTTCTAGAGGCATTCTCTCCTGACGTTTTGCCTGCATCTATGGCAAGCATCCAATCACCTCTCAACAAAAGATTGCCCCAGGCACTGCCAGACCATCAAATGCTAATCAAGGTGGTCAGTTGAAACATTCACACCTAGCTCCAGCAGACAAGAGTCCTTTGTCCCACCCTGGTCATTCCACAGATATATAAACCCATTTTCCTGGTTTCAACAGACCTCACTACCTCTGAGGATGCTTGCCATAGATGCTGGCGAAACGTCAGGAGAGAATGCCTCTAGAACATGGCCATATAGCCCGAAAAAACCTACAAGCAACCCAGAAATAGAGCTTGTTTGTTGTTTAGGTGGATGTTCTCATAACAGCACATTGTATTGCCATTGCAGCATTTCTAGCATAGTACACATGGCAGTTTAGCAAAACAATGCATGCCAACAGTTGTCAAAATGAAGTTAATCAAGCTAACTACGTCAAATAATTTGTAATGCTTACTTTACGCCAGAAATAAAGCACTGGGACATTTTCCAACGTTTTTCAGTATTTAAGCTGCAGCTTGGACTACTAGATGGCCATAGCTCATGATTTCTGACTCAGTTACACTAAGGTAAAGGTAATGGTTTTCCCTTGACGTTAAGTCCAGTCGTGTCCGACTCTGGGGGTTGGTGCTCATCTCAATTTCTAAGCCAAAGAGCCAGCGTTGTCCGTAGACACCTCCAAGGTCATGTGGCCAGCATGATTGCATGGAGCGGCATTACCTTCCCGCTGGAAGGTAATGCCGCTCCATGCAAATGTGAGTAGATCAACCTATTGATCTACTCACATTTGCATATTTCGAACTGCTAGGTTGGCAGAAGCTGGGGCTGACAGTGGAAACTCACACCACTCCCCGGATTCGGACCTGCGATCTTTCGGTCAACAAGTTTAACAGCTCAGTAGTTTATCCCACTGTGCCACGTGACACAATTTTTGTTCCTGGGTTATAAATGCCATTTCCTAATTGATTCTACCATAAAAACATGGAAAAGGTTTATTAAGCTGCAAAAACGTTGTTTTTTGTGGGACATCCTGCAACAAATGACGCTCTATTTTTTCAATGAATATCTCATCAAGTCTCAACCAATTCAACGTAGTTTGTGGCAGCCACAAAAACAAAGTTTCTGGAGTAGAACAACTACTTTCAAAGTAAGTACTGCACAGGGTTGTTGTAGGTTTTTTCGGGCTATATGGCCATGTTCTAGAGGCATTTTCTCCTGATGTTTCACCTGCATCTATGGCAAGCATCCTCAGAAGTAGTATCCTCAGTGGTATTGCCATAGATGCAGGCGAAACATCAGGAGAGAATGCCTCTAGAGCATGGCCATATAGCCCGAAAAAACCTACAACAACCCAGTGAGTCCGGCCATGAAAGCCTTCGACAATACATTAAGTACTGCACAATTAAACAGGAAACAACACTTTCAAACCAGGAACAGATAATTTTTCAAAAAGTCCTTGCTCTTGCCTTCCAAAGGTTGGTTCAGCTGAGTTTTGCTTCCAGAGCCTCATCATCCAAGAGCTCCTTGGATCAAGGCCCACCATTGACACATACGGTACTTTGGCATGAAAATACCCAGAACTTTATTTAGTAGGACAGCCAGGAAGTCATTTATTCATATGAGGCAGTTGTTTTACATAGTTTACTGTTGTGATCATAAAATTAAAAAATACTAAAGTGGGGGAATAGACAGGCCAGGCTTGCAATGCTCGAAACGATGTTCTGTGTGTATTTGAGAGTAGTTAGGAACTTTTGTGCATCAGAAAGTACTTTATATACTCAAGTATAAGCCTAGTTTTTCAGCCCTTTATTAGGCTGAAAAAGTCCCCCTCGGCTTATAGTCAAGTCAAGGTTATTTATTATTTTTCTGTGTTATTATTATTCTTTTTATTACGTTTATTATTTTGCTCTATTAGAATCCTAGAGTTGGAAGAGACCTCATGGGCCATCCAGTCCAACCCCATTCTGCCAAAAAGCAGGAAAATTGCATTCAAAGCACCCCTGACAGATGGCCATCCAACCTGTTTAAAAGCTTCCAAAGAAGGAGCCTCCACCACACTCTGGGGCAGAGAGTTCCACTGCTGAACAGCTCTCACAACACTATAATCTATTGGTCTTTTATGATTTCATAGCTGGTTCTTAGGCAAGAGATCCTCAGAGGTGTTTTTGCCAGATCTTTCCTTTCAAAGAGAGCCTACAGCACCTCGGATTCATTGGCGGTTTCCCATCGAAGTACTAACCAGGGCTGACCTTGCTTAGCTTCCAGGATCAGAGAGGATAATAATTTTGATGTTCTTTTTTGTTGCTCCCACTTGTAGATGTTCCTGCCTGGCTCAAAAGTCTGCGCCTCCACAAATACGCTGCCCTTTTCTCCCAGATGACCTACGACGAAATGATGGCCCTCACCGAGTGTCAGCTCGAGGCTCAAGTGAGTTAATGCTAACTGCTAAGGGTTGCTTTGGCCATAGAAGACAGAATTTGGAAAAGTAACTCTTCTGGACAGCTACTCCCAGAATACCCCCGCTGAAATGTAACTTATTCTAAAACACAAAGCTAGTTGCACCCATTTACTGATATATAAACCTAATTTGTTTAGTTTGCAACAGACACCTCAACCTCTGAGGATGCCTGCCATAGGTGTAGGTTTTTGTGTGTGTGTCAGAAACTGCAAGTCGCTTCTGGTGTGATAGAATTGGCCATCTGCAAGGATGTTGCCCAGGGGACGCCCGGATGTTTTTTGATGTTTTATCATCCTTGTGGGAGGCTTCTCTCATGTCCCCGCATGAGGAGCTGGACCTGACAGTGGGAGCTCATCCACACTCTCCCCAGATTCGAACCTGCGACCTGTCGGTCTTCAGTCCTACCGGCACAGGGGTTTAACCCACTGCGCCACCGGGGGGTTCCGATAGATGTAGGTGAAACATCAGGAGAGAATGCTTCTGGAGCATGGCCAGACAGCCCAGAAAACTCACAGCAACCCAGTAATAATAATTTTATTTCTCTCCTCATGGCTCGCAACATCTCACAGCACAGTCAAAACACACATACTTTGCAAAAAATTCTATAAACACACATATTAACATGCTTTGCTATAAAATACATATTAAATACACAGGACAGGCTTCCAAAGTGTTGTGTGGTTTTGTCTCATTAAGTTACCTGGCTTGTGGATCATTTTAATTGGGGGGGGGGGGTGTTCTTTGCATCTAAAATGTTTATAATATTGTATTGATATCTATGTTGATTTTTGTATTGCTATTGCAGAACGTTACCAAAGGCGCAAGGCACAAAATCGTGATCAGTATCCAAAAGCTAAAAGAGAGGCAGAACCTCCTCAAGTCCCTGGAACGGGTGAGTTGGTTTGAAACTGTGATTTCTTACTTGGTCCTTACTACGAAAGTAGTTGTTCTGCTCCAGAAATTTTGCTTTCTGTTGCTGCCACAAACTTGGTTGAGACTCAATGGGATATTCATTGAAAAATTATATCATGTTACATTATTATTATTATTATTATTATTATTATTATTATTATTATTATTTCACAACTCGTAATTTTGATCCTCAGACTTTTCTCGATGTATATGTATATATCTTATCCATGGCTCCTGTCGTACACCTGATCAGGAAAACCTGTGACCGTAAACACCAAACCACCTTGGTAAAATCAACAAGCAGTTTATTGAAGAATATAAATAGGCAAAGCAGTAAAAAATAGCAAAAACAGGAAAAAAAATCTAATATATAAAATAGTCTATAAGCTTCAGAGGAAAACAAGATCCATGAGTACATAAAATCCATGAAACTAGGCACTTTAATCTGTTATACAAGACAGCAGGAAAATTTCATAGACAAATTTTAAGCTTGGCAAAAACTTGGTACATGAAACTCAAAGCACTTGAAAGCAAGATGGATAAAATAACCACGTTGACCCGACTGAGGCAGCTCTCTCCCATAAATCATTATAAAGCTTTTCCACATCCCAAAACTGAAAGGAAAGCATTTTTCCTGACCTTCCCACCAGATAAAGGTTTGTTTTCTCTCTTTTGCTGTAGCCAAATTAAATGAAACAGTCCAAAAGCTTCAAAGGAAAACAAGATCTCTAAAATTACAACAGCACAATAACAGGGAGGAAACAAACAAGGACATCTAATCACCTCTCAACAAAAGATTGCTCCAGGCACTTCCAGGCCATCAAATGCTAATCAAGGTGGTCAGTTGAAACATTCACACCTAGCTCCAGAAGACAAGAGTCCTTTGCCCCACCCTGGTCATTTCACAGATATATAAACCCTCGTTCCAACAGACCTCACAACCTCTGAGGATGCTTGCCATAGATGCAGGCGAAACGTCAGGAGGAATGCCTCTAGAATGTGGCCATATGGCCCGAAAAAACTACAACAACCCAAGATAATGTAAACTAAACAAAGGCCAAGTCTTCAGAGACTGAGATGATCGATTGGCCAAAGCAAAAGAGAGATAACCAAACTTTATGTGGTGTGAAGGTAAAGTTTTAGGATCTGGAAAAGCTTTATAATGATTCATGAGAGAGTTAGAGTTTTTTAACACTGGTAACCAGATTTTGTTCATTTTCATGGTTTCCTCCTTTCTGTTGAAATTGTCCATATGCTTGTGGATTTCAATGGCTTCTCTGTGTAGTCTGACATGGTGGTTGTGAGAGTGGTCCAGCATTTCTGTGTTCTCAAATAATATGCTGTGTCCAGGTTGGTTCATCAAGGTGGTCAGTTGAAACATTCACACCTAGCTCCAGCGGACAAGAGTCCTTTGTCCCACCCTGGTCATCCCACAGATATATAAACCCTTTTTCCAAGTTCCAACAGACCTCACTACCTCTGAGGATGCTTGCCATAGATGCAGGCGAAACGTCAGGAGAAATGCCTCTAGAACATGGCCATATAGCCCGAAAAAACCTACAACAACCCAGTGATTCCGGCCATGAAAGCCTTTGACAATTTCAACCCATTACGAAAAGTAAGCATTTGCAGTATAGTTGATTTTGCCCAGGGGCACTCTTGGGGCACTCTTGAGGCGCTCTTGGGCGGGGGGTGGGGGTGGTGGGAATAGACCTTGGAATATGCGAGTTGTAGTTACTGGGATATATAGTTCACCTACAATCAAAGAGCATTCTGAACTCCACCAATGATGGAATTGAACCAAATATGGCACACAGAACTCTCACGACGAACAGAAAATATATATCAGTGATTGGTTGGGGGGGGGGGGGGCAAAAATTGATGTATTGTCGAAGGCTTTCATGGCCGGAATCACTGGGTTGTTGTAGGTTTTTTTTCGGGCTATATGGCCATGTTCTAGAGGCATTCTCTCCTGACGTTTCGCCTGCATCTGTGGCAAGCATCCTCAGAGGTAGCGAGGACCTCACTACCTCTGAGGATGCTTGCCATAGATGCAGGCGAAACGTCAGGAGAGAATGCCTCTAGACCATGGCCATACAGCCCGAAAAAAACCTACATCAACCCAAAATACTGTTTGCTTACCATTGAAAATTACCTCTGCAAATCATGTTCAGACAGTTGTTCTGACAAAAGCAGCAAAGGGTCCCTCCCAGGAATGTAGCCTTGTGAATCTTCTTGAGACAGTTCAGGCCTCTCTTCTGAACTTAACTCAGGCCGAAGCAAACCCTCATCCCCAGGCCCATCATCAGGAACATCATCCCCATTCTCAGCATGAACATCAACTTGAACATCCTTCCCATCATGAACATCAACATGAACATCAGGCACAATCACAGGCTGACATACAATAGCTGATAACAGAATCCATAATTCCAGTCCCCAAATCAGCCCTTGATTTATACAAGAGCTCAGCTTAAGCATTAGTACTTACTTACTTAGGCGATCCCTCGTTGGACGAGTAAGATGCTCTTCCTTGATGACTATTTTTGTGGGTTTGTAGGTGGCTGTGGAGCCCTATTCTTGACCCACATCTTCTCCCACAGTGAAGGCATTGGTTTCCAGGTGGAAGGCGGTCCCGGTCGGGGTTGGCTTGACGCGCCTTCCTCCTGGCACGTTTCTCTCTTTCACCCTCCACTCGTGCCTCCTCGAATTCTGCAGCACTGCTGGTCACAGCTGACCTCCAGCTGGAGCGGTCAAGGGCCAGGGCTTCCCAGTTCTCAGTGTCTATGCCAGAGTTTTTAAGGTTGGCTTTGAGGCCATCTTTAAATCTCTTTTCCTGTCCACCAACGTTTCGTTTTCCGTTCTTGAGTTCAGAGTAGAGCAACTGCTTTGGGAGACAGTGGTCGGGCATCTGGACAACGTGGCGGTCCAGCGGGAGTTGATGGTGGAGGACCATCACTTCAATGCTGGTGGTCTTTGCTTCTTCCAGCACCTGACGTTTGTCCGCTTGTCTTCCCAAGAGATTTGCAGGATTTTCCGGAGGCAGCGCTGATGGAATCGTTCCAGGAGTTGCATGTGACGTCTGTAGACAGTCCACGTTTCGCAGGCATATAGCAGGGTTGGGAGGACAATAGCTTTATAGACAAGCACCTTGGTATCCCTACGGATGTCCCGGTCCTCAAACACTCTCCGCTTCATTCGGAAAAATGCTGCACTCGCAGAGCTCAGGCGGTGTTGTATTTCGGTGTCGATGTTGACTTTGGTGGAGAGGTGGCTGCCAAGGTAGCGGAAATGGTCAACATTTTCTAATGTTACACCATTAAGCTGTATTTCTGGCATTGGAGAGGGATTGGCTGGTGACTGCTGGAAGAGCACTTTGGTTTTCTCGATGTTCAATGACAGGCCGAGCTTCTCGTATGCTTCTGCAAAGGTGTTTAGAGTGGCTTGTAGATCTTCTGAATGCGCACAGATGACGTTGTCATCAGCATACTGGAGTTCTATAACAGATGTTGTTGTAACCTTGGTTTTGGCTTTCAGTCTGCTGAGGTTAAACAGCTTGCCATCTGTCCGATAGATGATTTCCACTCCGCTAGGAGGCTTCCCGTCAACAAGCATTAGTATATACCAGGCATGGGCAAACCTGGGCCTTCCAGGTGTTTGGACGCCAACTCCCAGCATTGCATATACCAGCCCAAGTTTGCCCATGCCTGGTATATGCAATATTCCATCAATGGCATTGAAGTGGATGCTTTTGTGTGCAGGTGGCAAACCCATCCACCTCTGTTTGGATCTCTTTCAGTCACTCTGCAGTTTGCCGGTGTTTGTTTACTCTGCTCATTTATATTACAACAAGGCTGTGTTTAGGAAACCAGCTGGAGGTAATGCAGGTGTAATACATCTCTCTCGGCATTCATATTAGCTTCTGAAAGGCCAAGGAGCAACCCGCAGGTTTTTATATATGATTTCTGAGCAATTCTGTACCTTTCCTTTTCTCAGCCCTGAGTCTGAAATATCGAATTGTTTATTTACTTGGTTTTCAGGAACACGCCGTCACAACCATGAGCTGGTTGGAGCATGTATCTATCTATATAAAAATGCTCTGTGCATAATGAGTACCTTAAAAACCAAAGAACCAATGAATGATATTACACCAAATTTGGCAACAAAACGTCTCACAACACGAGGAGTGACCATCACTCAAAAAATTATGATTTTGTCATTTGGGAGTTGTGGTTGCAGGGATTTATAGTTCACCTACAATCAAAGAGCATTCTGAACTCCATCAACAATGGAATTGTACCAAACTTGGCGCACAGAACTCCCATGACCAACAGAAAATACTGCAAGGCTTTGGTGGGCATTGATCTTGAGTTTGGGAGTTGTAGTTCACCTACATCTAGAGATCACTGTGAACTCAAACAATGATGGAGCTGGACCAAACTTGATACAAGCACTCAATATGAGTAAATATGAACACAGATGGAGTTTGGGGGAAATAGACTTTGACATTTGGGAGTTGTAGCTGCTGGGATTTATAGTTCACCTAAAATCAAAGAGCATTCTGAATCACACTGACAATAGAATTGGACCAAACTTGGCACACAGTTCTCCCATGACCAACAGAAAATACTGGAAGGGTTTGTGGGCAGTGTCCTTTGGTTTTGGAGTTGTAGTTCACCTACATCCAGAGATCACTGTGGACTCAAACAATGATGGATCTGGACCAAACTCTACACAAATACTCAATATGCCCAAATGTGACCACTGGTGGAGTTTGGGGAAAATAGAATCTTGACATTTGGGAGTTGTAGTTGCTGGGATTTATAGTTCACCTACAATCACAGAGCATTCTGAACCCCACCAATGATAGAACTGGGCCAAACCTCCCACACAGAACGCCCATGAGGGCCACAGCAACGCTTGGCAGGGGACGGCTAGTTCTATATAAATAAAAATGTAATGTTTGTTTGTGGGATTAACATAACTCAAAAACCACTGGATGAATTGACACCAAATTTGGACACAAGACACCTATTTATTTTATTTATTTATTTATTTGCTGCATTTGTTGACCGCCGCTCTCAGCCCTAGGGCGACTCGCGGCGGTGTACAACATATAAAAACAGTTTACAATAGAGCAAAACAAGAAATCAACATATCAGTAATACACACTAATCTAAATTACACTAAATAATCCGCTCCGTCACATCATAGAATCATAACCAATCTCGTAATCCATATTCCGTTCCAGTTGTCATTACCAGTTAATGTAGCACTCAGTTAAATGCCTTCTCAAATAGCCAGGTCTCTATCAGGCCAACGAGTGACCATCACTCATATAAACACTGAAAAACACAGCGGAAGGGACTTAAAAATCCAAAAAATATAATATACATTACAACACATGTGCAAAACCACATATATACTCATATACACAAATATATACACACACAAAACACATATACATAGACTGGGCCACAGCAACGTGTGGCAGAAGGCGGCTAGTGTACAATAAATATGTTTAGCTGAGTGAGCTCCCGCTGTTATCCCCAGCTTCTGCCAACCTGGCAGTTTGAAAACATGCAAATGTGAGTAGGTACCGCTTCTGTTAAAAGGCCACATGACCTTGGAGGCGTCTATGGACAATGCCGGCTCTTTGCCTTAGAAATGGAGATGCGCAGCAACCCCCAGAGTCAAACACAACTAGACTTAATGTCAGGGGGAATCTTTACCTGCAAATATGAGTAGATGAATAGGTACTGCTKTTGCTGGAAGGTAACAGAGCTCCATGCAGTCATGTGGCCACATGACCTTGGAGKTGTCTACGGACAACGCCGGCTCTTTGCCTTAGAAATGGAGATGCGCAGCAACCCCCAGAGTCAAACACAACTAGACTTAATGTCAGGGGAAATCTTTACCTGCAAATATGAGTAGATGAATAGGTACTGCTTTTGCTGGAAGGTAACAGAGCTCCATACAGTCATGTGGCCACATGACCTTGGAGGTGTCTATGGACAACGCCAGCTCTGTGCCTTAGAAATGGAGATGTGCAGCAACCCCCAGAGTCAAACACGACCAGACTTAATGTCAGGGGGAATCTTTACCTGCAAATATGAGTAGATGAATAGGTACTGCTTCTGCTGGAAGGTAACAGAGCTCCATGCAGTCATGTGGCCACATGACCTTGGAGGTGTCTACGGACAATGCCGGCTCTTTGCCTTAGAAATGGAGATGAGCAGGACTCCCAAGAGTCGGACGTGACCTTACTTTTACGCTTTACTTTTAATGTAAGGCGCTTTGAGGCCCCTTCTACACAGCTGAATAAAATTGAGATTATCTGTTCTGCACTGGATTATACGGCAGTGTAGACTCAGATAATCCAGTTCAATGCCGATAATGTGGACTATCTGCCTTGATATTCTGGATTATATGGCAGTGTCGAAAGGCCCTGAGTCTCCTTCAGGAAAGATAAAGCAGAGTATAAATAAACATAAACATAAGCACAAACAACAACAACAACAATATATGAACCAGGCTTAGTTTGGATTAGGGTGGATGTCAGGACACAGACACCTTAAAGGGCCAGACTCAGAACCAGTTTCAAAGTAAAGTTTATTAAGCAAAGAAAAAGACCTCAGAGATACTTAAATCAGTGTCTCTGGCCAAACTCAAAAGCAGAAACCAGTCTTGGTTCAAAAGAGTTAACTGAAGCAATAATCCGGATTATCTGGAGAGAAGAACCGGATTAAAACAAAGCGCTCCACAAGTTCCCCAAAGTAGCACAGCAAATACACAGTTAACAAACACAAGGGCCGCAGGGGAGAAAGCAAGCCGAATTCAAAGTAGCAAAGTCCCAAAGTCCACGTAGTCAGCGTCGTAGTCAAATCGGTCCAAAGTCAAGGAAAGGAGAAGTCAGCACTCATGGGAATCCAAGCCGAGTCAAAAACACACACGAATGGAAGCAGTAACCTGTAGATCCAGGACCCAATACCAACACGAAATAGGCAGCGACAAGAATCCAATGCACAATCCAACACTTTGCCTTCTGCAAGGATTCCCATTTTAGAGCCTACTTTTATCTTACACATCATCATCAGAAGATGAGCTGGCCTCCGCCCCATCATTATCCCTTGCAGCTGTTTTTGATTCCACGCGTGAATTCCTATTCCCATTCCTCCAATTTCTCCATCTTCTGTCAAGACTTAGGTCCCCCCGAGATTCAGCCATATTCCGCGATTGCCAATCCTCATTACCAGAAAACCTCACGAATGTATCACTGGACGTTTGCTCCACACATACAGCTTGTCCCTCTTTTACCTGAGTCCAGTCCAATGTGTTATCTCCTTCTTCATCACTCTCTAACCCATCACCCCCAGAGAAACCCAAGAATGACTCCTCATCTGTGGGCGCATTAAGTATCTCCCGGATCCTCTTCCTTTGTTGCTCCTCATCAGACTCCTGCTCCCAAGTAGTCCTTTTCCTTCCCTGAGACCAATCCATGATGTTTCCTTCCTCCTCCTCACTTGTTGACCCATCGTCCCCTGTTGCTCCTCATCAGACTCCGGCTTCCGAGTAACCCGTTTTCCCCTTCTAGTGTCCACACTACTGGTAGCATCGCTACTCATAGGCTCTACTACAACAGTGGAACCATGACTTCTCTTGATCAGGATGCTACACTCCTGCTTTTTTAGCAGCTGCATGATGGTGTTGGCTCATTTTCAATCTTTCATGTGTACTGCTTTCATGCCAGACGGCATCCTATAGCTATGCATTTAATCCTTATTGCTTAAGTGTGGTACTGTTGGAATCCATGAGTTAGTTTTGGTTCAGCTCTGCATTATGTGTTGTCCTCAACCCCGCAGGACATCCTTGAAGGGGGCAACCTCCGCGTCCCTCTCCAGGAGCTCCACCAAATGATCCTCACCCCGATCAAAGCCTACTCTTCTCGGACCTCGGCGGGGGACGGACACGGCCGGGACCCAGAGCCGCGCCGCCCCACGTCTCTGATCGTCTCCGACGGCCACGGGCCCGACTGCAAGGACTCCGCTTCCGGGGGGCTACACCACCACCCGCACTTGCCGGGCTGCGAGGGCGAATCTGGAGGCATCCCTCTGGCCGAAGGAGACATCCCGGGGCAGTTCACGAAGGTGATGGGGAAAGGTGAGTCGTCTGCTTTCATATTCAGTCTCTGATGCAAAAACTTTGGAAAAAGCTATGCTTCCTTGTCATCTTTTCCCCAGGGTGTATTAATATCAGGCACGAGCCAATTTTGGCCCTCCTCCAGGTGTTTTGGACTCCTGACTCCACCATTCCTAATGGATGGTTGTCAGAATGGGCCAACATTTCTGTGGTCTCAAATAATATTCTGTGTCCAGGTTGGTTCAACAAATGATCTGCTATGGTTGACTTCTCTGGTTGTCCACAAGTCTGTATAGGGATGTCTGACTTGGCCACAGTGGTCCATGCTCTGGTTACATCCTGAATAGACTACCGCAACACATTCTACGTGGGGTTGCCTCTGAAGACGGTTCGGAAACCTCAGCTAGTCCAACACTTTGCAGCCAAGTTGCTCACGGGAGTGGGCCACAGGGAGCATACAACTCCCTTGCTACACCAGCTCCACTGGCTGCCTATTAGCTTCCAGGCTCAATTCCAAGTGCTGTTGCTCACCTATAAAACCCTAAACGGTTCCAGCCCAATTTACCTGTCCGAACATATCTCCCCCTACAAACTGATCATTCAGGGAGGCCCTGCTCTCGGTCCCACTGCCATCGCAGTCACGTTTGGTGGGGACAAAAGACAGGGCCTTCCCCGTGGTGGCCCCACTCCATCCTGACCTTCCGGAAGAAGCTTAAATCCTGGTGATGGGATCAGATGTTCAAAGAATAGTTTGTTTACTGGGAAAGACAAGATCTATTGGACTGGTTTGGATGTCGATTTTAATTCTGTTAATTTTAATCTGGCGAGCGGGTTCTTAATGTATATTTAGAATTATTTTAATTTTGTGGATGTATTTATTACGTGTTTTGTATTATTTTTGGCATCAAATTGTTGCCTGTTTGGAAGCCGTTATGAGTCCCTCCGTGGAGGTCAAGAAGAACGGGGTATACATGCAACCCAGTGATTCCAGGCCTCACATAGCATGCCAATTATCTCCCCAAGAAGTATGGCCCAAAGATTAGATTTCCGATGTGTGGACCGCATATCGAATCCGTATCTATGTCTGAGCAAATCAACTCCCATCATCCATACAAGCTGGAGTTAATGAGAATCTATATAAATAAAAATGTAATGTTCGTTTGTGGTATTCACAGAATTCAAAAACCACTGGACGATTTGAAACCAAATTTGGACACAAGACACCTAACAACCCAATGTATGTCCTTCACTCAAAAAAACGTTTTTGTCATTTTGGAGTTGTAGTTGCTGGGATTTATAGTTCACCTACAATCAAAGAGCATTCTGAACCCCACCAACGATGGAATTGAACCAAACTTGGCACACAGTTCTCCCATGACCAACAGAAAATACTGGAAGGGTTTGGTGGGCAGTGTCCTTTGGTTTTGGAGTTGTAGTTCACCTACATCCAGAGAGCACTGTGGACTCAAACAATGATCGATCTGGACCAAACTCTACACGAATACTCAATATGCCCAAATGTGAACACTGGTGGAGTTTGGGGAAAATAGAATCTTGACAATCAGGAGTTGTAGTTGCTGGGATTTGTAGTTCACCCACAATCACAGAGCATTAATGGAATCATAGAATCATAGAATCAAAGAGTTGGAAGAGACCTCATGGGCCATCCAGTCCAACCCCATTCTGCCAAGAAGCAGGAATATTGCATTCAAATCACCCCTGGCAGATGGCCATCCAGCCTCTGTTTAAAAGCCTCTGAAGAAGGAGCCTCCACCACACTCTGGGGCAGAGAGTTCCACTGCTGAACGGCTCTCACAGTCAGGAAGTTCTTCCTCATGTTCAGATGAAATCTCCTCTCCTGTAGTTTGAAGCCATTGTTCCGCGTCCTAGTATACAAGGAAGCAGAAAACCCCACCAACAATAGAATTGGGCCAAAACTCCCACGCAGAACCCCCATGACCACCAGAGTGGGCCACAGCAATGCGTGGCAGGGGACATAAGCAAAAAACATTTGGATTGGACCAAGTTGGAGGAAAGTCTGGTGTAAACAGACCTAAAGCTAAATTTCCATAGGAATCCATGACGTTGGACCTTGGCAATTGAAATGGGTGAGAATGCATTAATTCCACAATGTTGATGCAATCAGGATTATTTTCAGGTGGAAAATTGGTCAAACAGATATTAAATGTCTCGGGAACCAGCGATACGAGGCAGCTGCCTCATGCAACACGAGGCCGCTTCTGATGTTGCTGCGTGCCCCCTTGCGGCAAGCCAAGGGTTGCATCGCCTTGCTCCGGAGTGGGCGCCTTTCCATATGTAGGAGAATGCAAAGCGCCCAGCTGCTTCCTTTTTATAAATAGACTTTGAAATTGAGTTATTCCAGGTTGACGCCACACAGTAACAGGGACCGCAAAATAGAACGAAAGGCAGAAAGGCATGAATGGAATCCAGGAATCCAGGCACGGCCTGCGTCCACATGCATTGCCATTGACTCTTCCCTTGGGAGTGACTCTTTTTTAGGTCATTGAGGTGCATTGTAAGTTTGACCTGGGTGCAAATTCATCATAGAATCCTAGAGTTGGAAGAGACCTCGTGGACCATTCAGTCCAACCCCATTCTGCCAAGAAGCAGGAAAATTGCATTCAAAGCACCCCCGACAGATGGCCATCTATCCTCTATTTAAAAGCCTCCAAAGATGGAACCTCTACCACACTCCAGGGCAGAGAGTTCCACTGCTGAACAGCTCTCACAGTCAGGAAGTTCTTCCTAATGTTCAGGTGGAATCTCCTTTCTTGTAGTTCGAAGCCATTGCTCCATTGCGTCCTAGTCTCCAGGGAAGCAGGAGACAAGTTTGCTCCCTCCTCCCTATGACTTCCTCTCACATATTTATACATGGCTATCAAGTCTCCTCTCAGCCTTATCTTCTTCAGGCTAAACATGCCCGGCTCTTGAAGCCGCTCCTCATAGGGCTTGTTCTCCAGACCCTTGATCATTTGAGTCGCCCTCCTCTGGATACATTCTCCGTTTTCTTTCCACAGGCCACACTTGTAAAATGATTGTCTCTCCTTTGCCTTGCAGTGTGTACTCAGCTTCTTGTCTCCAGGCCAGATGAGGAGAACATCAGTTCCTATCTACAGCTCATCGACAAATGCCTAATTCATGAGGTGAGTAAGTTCTAGTCTATTTTTGCACAACTCTGCAGTACAGTCAGCACTCCGCATTCACTCCCATCAGGACAACCTTCCTAATGCCGCGACCCCTTAATGCAGTTCCTCATGTTGTGCTGACCCCCAACCATAACATTATTTTTGTTGCTACTTCACAACTGTCATTTTGCTCCTGTTATGAATCGTCATGTAAATATCTGATATGCAGGATCTATTTTCATTCACTGGACCAAATTTGGCACAAATACCTGAAATGTGAACACTGGTGGAGTTTGGGGAAAATACATCTTGACATTTGGGAGTTGTAGTTGCTGGGATTTATAGTTCACCTACAATCAAAGAGCATTCTGAACTCCACCAATGATGGAATTGAACCAATCTTGTGGATAGGATGTCTGACTTTAAAATATCCTTTAACCATTCCCCAACCTCATAGCTACAAGTGCTGCTGGGTTGCAGTTCCCATTATCCCCAGTCTGCATGGTGGATAATCAAAAGTGATGGGAGTTGTCACTCAGGGTATCCACAAATACTTGATTCATTGATTCAACAGCTGTTTGAACACAACCGCACGGCCAATGTAGCCTTGGATAAAAATGTGTTTGACATCCCTGCTCTAGGACCCCTTCTACATTGCCATGTAATCCAGATTATCAAAGCAGATAATCCACATTATCTGCTTTGAACTGGATTATATGAGTCTACACTGCCATATAATTAATAATAATAATAATAATAATAATAAGCATATTATTTGAGAACACAGAAATGCTGGACCACTATCACAACCACCATGTCAGACTACACAGAGAAGCCATTGAAATCCACAAGCATGTGGACAATTTCAACAGAAAGGAAGAGACCATGAAAATGAACAAAATCTGGCTACCAGTATTTAAAAACTCTAAAATTATAACAGCTAAACAACAGAGAGGAAAAAACCAAAAACCAGGCACAGATTAACACCTCCCAGCAACAGATTTTCCCAGGCTCAGGCAGGCCTTCAAATGCTAATGAAGGTGATCAGCTAAACATTCACACCTAACTGCAGCAGGGAAGAGCTCCTTGCCCCACCACAGCCATTCCACAGATATATAAGCCCATTTTTCCTACTTCCAACAGACCTTCTCAACCTCTGAGGATGCTTGCCATAGATGCAGGCGAAACGTCAGGAGAAATGCCTCTAGAACATGGCGCTATAGCCCGAAAAAACCCACAAGAACCTAGTGATTCCAGCCATGAAAGCCTTCGACAATACAATAATAATAATACTTATTTATACCCCGCCACCATCTCCCCAAGGGACTCGGAGCGGCTTACATGAGGCCAAGCCCAACAACACATCAAAAACAACAAGCAATAATAAACAACAAGCAATAAACAAAATAAACAATACAATTAGTATAACTCACAGGTAGACAATAACAACAGAAATTTAAAAAAACCTATGGCTGGGCCAGATGTAATAGTTAAAACTTTAAAAATAAATGCTGGACATGAGCAGAGGATGTATCTATTTGGAGGGTTTTAAATCAAAAGTAGAGAGCAACCCAACGGGTAATTAAAGTGCTTCTCGGTATTTTGCAGGGGATATAATCCAGTTCAGAGCAGATAATCTGGATATTATATGGCATGTAGAAGGGGCCTAGGTCTAAGAGAGAATATGTGAATAATTAAGTCCACCATAAAAAGTGAAGCATGGAAATGTGGAGTTCTGACTACAGAATTTGCACCGGAGGACTAAAGATTCCTATCAAAGTGTTCTCTCCATGGCCAGACAGCCCGGAAAACACACAACCACACAGGAGAAGCCGCTTTTAGAGCAGCTGGTTATATTCCCCTCTCTCTCCCCAACTCCCATCATCCCAGAGCTGCTGGACTTGCACATTAAGCACATTTGCGCAATTAACCTCACATTGATCTCGACCCTTAAGGAGAGTCTGGAGGGCCTTCTCAATTTTGCTGAGTGGATTTGTGCTACGAGCTGCAAGTTGTTCCCTTCCTTTAGAGCAGGTACGGCCAACTTGGGCCCCCAGGTGTTTTGGACTTCAACTCCCACAATTCCTAACAGCCGGTACAAGTTGGCCGTACCTGCTCTCGAGCCTTCCTACTACTTGGAGAATCCATAATTGGGGAGTATCACCAGGACACTTCGTCTGCGCAGTTCAAGACCTTGCTTTGTAGGGTCTTCTCCAAATGACGGCTCAATTTGTCTCCCTCCAAAGGCTAATCGTCTGGGTTAAGCTTGCTAGCAACCCATTGTTTACATTCCTAACTTTTCTCTGCTTGCAATGCTCGCTTACAGCTCTTACTGGCTTTTGCACAATGTGTTTGTTTGCTCCTCCTTGCATCCATTGATCAAGGCACGTTATTAATTAACCCGATGCCTTCCCATTGTTACTATCGCCTTTGTTGTCTTCCAAAATAGTAAATAAATTGTATTTTAATTCTTTTTGCATCTCTTTCGGGCAGGCGTTTACAGAGACGCAGAAGAAACGGCTGTTGTCATGGAAACAGCAGGTGCAAAAACTCTTCAGGTCTTTCCCTCGGAAATCCATCCTGGACCTCTCGGGATACCGGCAGCAAAGAACGTAGGTTTGGCTTCGGGTGCATCTCCGCTGCAGAATTAATGCACTTCGATACCAATCGAACTGTTGTGGATTAATGCTGTTGAATTCCCAGGATTTGTAGTTTCTTTGGCAGGGAAAGCTAATCTTCTCCTTAGTGGTCAATATCCAGTAGCATTCGTGCAAAGCAATTTAGGTTTCTCAGTTGTTAGAATGACATACCAGGTTATTTCTCTGAACACCTTCTAAAACTGTATCTCCCATGATTCCACAGCATTGAGACATAGCAGCTAAAGTGGCACCAAGTTGCATCTATTCTAGAGAGTATGAGAGTTGAATAAAAAGTAATGCCTCCACCTTCGTAACTCCTCAACAGAGGAGATGGTGGTCGGGCACCCGGACAATGTGGCCGGTCCAGTGGAGTTGATGACAGAGGACCATCGCTTCAATGCTGGTGGTCTTTGCTTCTTCCAGCACGCTGACAGTTGTTCGCTTGTCTTCCCAAGAGATTTGCAGGATTTTCCGGAGGCAGCGCTGATGTAATCATTCCAGGAGTTGAATGTGACGTGTGTAGATAGTCCACGTTTCGCAAGCGTATAGCAAGGTTGGGAGGACAATAGCTTTATAAACAAGCGGGTGAAGATGGTGATGATGGTGGCATCC